>JAVSBU010000145.1:7631832-7642791 GCA_033118015.1 Loricariichthys derbyi | reverse complement strand
ATCTGAACAATTTTGCATATTTGTGTATGTATGTGTATACATGCATGCATGCATGCAACTGGGTGTGTCTGTATGCCTGCGTGTGTGTACATAACGCCACCTGTCTAGGTGTACGCACATACACGCAAGAACAGGCACAAAGATGAATATACCAGTTCAACGTGAGGGGCTCCCATTGAATGTGAAAAGGCGGCAAGAACGCAGTCCCAAATCCCAAGCCAGGTACCCCAACTCACCCTTGTGACCCCTTCTGACCCCAGACCCGAGCCACACATGTGCACAAGTATGCGCTCATTCACTAGGGGTAATTCTATGAGCCGGCCAACACCGGCAAGGTACCTCACAGGTAACTTGAGACTGTCTTTGATCATCCTGCAGCTGATCATTGGCTGAGCCTTTGCCTTTCTGGCTATTCTTCAATCCATTCCAGTGGTCGTCTTCCATTTTCTTCTTCTGGTTTTGCTTTCCATTTAAAGGCATTGGAGATCATCAGCTGAACAGCCTATTATTGTCTGTACTTCTTTATAAGTTTTACCCTCTCCAATCAACTTTTTAATCAAAGAATGCTATTTTTCTGAACAATATCTCACATAACCCATATTAATCTTTCAAGGAAAAATGCACAACAAAAAAAAGAAAAAAGTACAACATGTGCTGGCTTCACCCTTAAATAAAGGGCCACCTGATTCACACCTGTTTCTTCACAGAATGATTAACTTCACTAATTGAACTCTATCACTGCTATTATTTTGAACACACCCTGTTCAATGAATTATTCAAACACACAAGAGCATGCATATCATAAATGCTGTATTTTGGTTTTCTAAGAATATTGCACCAACTGGCAAACTGTTTCTTGTGTGGTAATATAATTTATATCAAAAACAGTCTGCTATTATTTTTGCACACTACCTTTATACTGATCTCACATGACATTAGATGGCTGGCTCATCCTGTACCTTATAATAGTGCAGTGAAATGCGGTTGGGTGTGATGATGTGGATGTGCTGCAGAATTTGAGAGTATCAGTGGGTGAAACAAAGGGCGGAGCCGGAGATGACGTTTCTATTTTTACCCACAGCGTAGTGATAAAGGGATTAGAGTCTCAGAGCTCCATGCAGTGCGTTCTTAGCCGTATTTGCTTTATATTCATTATAAAACGGGTGCAGTGAAAGAAACTGGTCTCGGAGCACATGGGAGTATAGAAAGGCGCAACAAGTATGTGAGCTGGAGGGGGAAAAAAAGGCCACATCCTTTATTATAGACCAATAACAATTCACTCTGCACCCTCCCCTCCAGAAACAGGCTCGCAATCTATTTAGCTTCAGCACCCTACGAAATTCTTATTGCAGCCGCTGCTACAGTGGTCATGGCACCTTATTTGTGCAGCACATTCACTGCAAATTGAACTGGTTTGGGTTGTGCACAAACCTGTGACCCATGACGCAGAGACTACCTAGAGAGGATTAGTGGTGAGGCAGTAAATCCAACCTCCCACCAGCCACCTATCAACTTGATCTGAAGATAGAAATAGGAGGGCTCATATATTCATCAGCCCTGCGCACGGTGATCCACTGGCATTACCCACGGAGAAGAGGATAAAGATCTAATCAAAGTGTTGGACTGTAAAAAGGAAAGAAAACATCAAAGCAACAAAGCGTCGGCTCTTTTTTTTACGCGGATTTTGCGCAAAGTGCTGTGCGCTCTCGTCTCCGAATGAACAGACATGGGGGAATGGACCATACTCGAGAGGCTCCTAGAGGCTGCTGTCCAGCAGCACTCTACTATGATAGGAAGGTAAGATTAAAAAACAATACACACTTTCTAGAGTTGATTTCTTTTGTAGTTGATAATCAAGGAGCGTGCGTAAAGGCTGGCACCATCAAACGTTTCTATTATTTAATAGCAACCAAAAAGAAGTGGAATATGTCCTGGAGCACGTGTATTTAAATCATGAGTGCACTAGCTTATTTTAGTGATTGTGAATAATAAGAATAAGAAGAATAATAATAAGAAGAAGAAGAAAGCGCGTGTGCGCTCCGCTCTCGGAGGCTTTAAAGCGCGCGTTAGAGAGAGCGCGTCACTTTCAGCACCGGACAGCTCCCACACCTCCGCCCGTTCAACCACTTATTCCCATTAGAAATCACGTTCATTCTTTAAATAACCCTGCTTATATTATAGCCAAAATAAAGAAGCAACAACGGTTGACATTGTTGTATTTGTATGCTCTTAGGATCCTACTCACAGTGGTGGTGATCTTCCGGATTCTAATCGTAGCTATAGTCGGAGAGACAGTTTACGACGACGAGCAGACTATGTTCGTGTGTAACGCTTTACAGCCGGGCTGCAACCAAGCGTGCTACGACAAGGCCTTTCCCATCTCCCACATCAGATATTGGGTGTTTCAGATCATCATGGTGGTCACCCCGAGCCTCTGCTTCATCACCTACTCAGTTCATCAGTCGGCAAAACAAAAGGACCGACGCTATTCCACCGTGTACCTGACCGTGGATAATAAGGACCAGGACCCACTGAAGAGGGAGGACAGCAAAAAGATCAAGAACACAATCGGTAATGGAGTGCTGCAGAACGCTGAGAACTCCACCAAAGAATCCGAACCTGATTGCTTAGAGGTTAAGGAGATGCCCAACGCGAGCCTACGGACTGGGAAGTCCAAAATGAGGCGTCAGGAGGGCATCTCCAGATTTTACATCATCCAGGTGGTTTTCAGGAACGTCCTAGAAATCGGCTTTTTAGTAGGACAGTACTTTCTATACGGATTCAATGTGCCGGCCGTGTACGAGTGCGACCGGTACCCGTGCATCAAGGAGGTCGAGTGCTACGTGTCCCGGCCCACTGAGAAAACCGTCTTCTTGGTGTTCATGTTCGCTGTCAGCGGGTTCTGCGTGCTGCTTAATTTGGCCGAGCTTAATCATCTGGGGTGGAGGAAAATCAAAACGGCCGTTAGGGGCGTGCAGGCCCGGAGGAAGTCCATCTACGAGATCAGAAACAAAGACCTGCCCCGCCTGAGCGTGCCCAACTTCGGCCGCACTCAGTCCAGTGACTCTGCCTACGTGTAGTTCCGATCCACACACGCCCACATATGCAGGACGGTTCTCAACGTGTCCTCACTCTAAAATAAGAGAATAGATTTTTATTTTCGGTGTCAAGAATGGCTGTTTGCAGCGACGCGCCTTTTGCGCGCTGTTTGGATGGAGCGCGTCTCTGCGCGTCTCTGCGAGCGTCTGCTCAGGCGCGCGCTTAAAGAGAGGAAATGCCTTTTGCACTAAATAAGGTTCGCACCCGGGGCCACGCACATCCCTCGTCGTGCCCTTATCAGTGTTTTTAATCGAGTCCTACATGTTTTAGCCACAAAACTAACGTGCAGCAAATGACTGAAGAGGGAATCATTACAGGGCCTATAAATAGATGGACCAGGCTCTGGATGGACCTTAATAAACAAAATAAGAGTAGCTTCATAAATTAATCTGCTTTTTTTTTTTTTTTTTTTTTTTTTTTGTTGCCTGTGTTGCACCGCTGACCTTAATGTATGTAACCATTCCAGCGCGTTAGAGAATTTGCTGCGAGCGCTTCTCACCTTATCCAAACGCACCAAAGCGCACTCGGCTTTTCATTTGTGTTTCAACTGTTTTTCTCGCTTTTCGTGTAATTAAGTGCCATACTTGTACATAAATGTATATACAGATCTCTATATAAATACTTAAGAATCTCTAATAATAATAAAAATAATGATAGTCTGAAAATGGATGCTCGGATTGCTAAAAAAAAGTCGCACAGTTTTGCTTGAACTGTACTCGTTGTGGTTTAAATGAAAAAGGATTCTCAGTAAAAATAATATTACTATATAAATAATAACTCTAAATGAACGAAGTACAGATTAATCTCTCTATTCCACATAACACAAATAAAAATAGCACACAGGATGTTTTGTAACAAATTATATATTATATATAACGAAAACGAAAAATCTAAACATGGACAATGAGAGGACAATGAGAACTTCCTCTGGTGCTACATTTTTCCACTTAAATAACTATCTGTAAGCAGAAGAAAAATGTTTTCCTCGAAGTGTAATGAACGCACCTCTCTCTGCAGCTCTGTGAGCAGGCATGCTGAATCTCAGGCACAAAGAAAGATGTGCTGCATTAGGCCTATACCTGTCAGTATAATAAGAAAAAAGAAAAAAAGTACAGGATTTCAATCACTTGTCACTAATGTTAAAGATTGTATGCATTAAAACGTTTATTCCACCAATTCCCTCAGCAAATGTGGCAAATATTCAAATGAAGTCTGTGTAACAGTTTAAATTCAATATTTTTTTTTCATTTCAATGCTCTTTTGGTATAATCTTTTGAAGTCCAAGGTCAAGTAAAGATCTGCATGTTCAGGAAAGCATATAGAGAACATTTGGATGCTGCTGAGAGAATATGGTGTCTCAGCTGCATTTGCTTGGGAGTTGGTCTTTTTCCCCTTTTCTTGTATTCGCTCTATCAATTGCTTAAGAAATGCTGCAGTGTGTGATGTTTCTATATGAGGAGGCTTCTCTTCTCTTCTTGAAGGTCAGGATAAATGAGATGGAATGAAGTAAAAGTTGAGACTGCAGTGTATGGGGTGGGAATCTAGGATGATCTGGGGGCGTGCTCACTGCAGCACCTGCTCTAATGACTCTGCAAAGCAACAGTGAAGATGGAAGAGCTGCTGACTCTCACATCAATCATCAACTCAGACTGGACCTTCAATGTTCACAAACTCAGAAATTAAATCACAAACAGTCCAGCAGGGAAAAATGCAATGTACCAGGTTGGCCGGACAGTGCAATGCTACACAAGCCTGTTTTTTTCTCTCCTTCCTTTCTGTCCTGTGACCAACATTCCAAGACTGTCTCTTACTCCTGAACCTGTGAGATACATGCACAATTCACTGAAACTGTCAAGAAAGCACACAGATCTCAAAATATGAGATGTCATTGAACCAAGCAGATTGTGATTGTGTATGCAATCCAAAAAGGAAAAAAAGCTTTAATAAAAACAACCTCCCCTGCTGAATGTGAAAATATTTGCATGTCTCATATAGTGCAATGTTTCTCTTTATTTGCAATCCTGTTTTTTATTTTTGTGCAATTTGTATGAGACAGGAAGGGATCTGCATTGTGTTTTGGGAGGTTTGATTATATCAGTGCAATGGTTCCCAAATTTTATCTGCAGTGCCCCCATTTTATAGATAGAAATAACCTCCTCCACCCCAACTCCAACACAGACATCTATATTATTTCCAAACTGCACTGGAATTCAGTTTAAATTCTGCATGTAATTCATTCAAACCTGCAACTTTGTATTGACCAAATCAAAATATATATGACAACTCACCTAATGAAATTATTAAAAGTGATGTGTAATGTAACTCAAATCTTTATTGGCAGCATCCATTGCTTTCAATATATTTTCTGGAAATTTGCCTTTCTAGAATGGCTTTGAACCGTAGCCAACTCATTGAGAGAAAAAAAGACTACATTTGCTTTGCAAAAATTAAGTGTTCAAAAATAGCAATGCTCCAGCATTCCTTATTAATTTGTTTTGCCTTGTCTGCAGCCACCCCCAACTTTGGGAACCATTGGACTAATATGTAAATCATCCGCTGCTTCCTATTCATGAAAGATGAGACTTAATTCAATCTACAAATAATTTTGAATTAGAAACAAATATATTTTTAACACATAGACAAGAATTTCCTTCAAATCCTATATTTTCAGAAGAAGTGAAACAAATGCTTAGCTTAAACATGCAGGTGCCTATATATCAAGAGGAATTTTAGGGAATTTAAAGTTATGCAAAAAAAAAAAAAAAAAAAAAAAATCAGCAAGTACAGCTGTTGCTCAGTGAAAGATATATTTTTATTAGCCTGATTTACAGTTTGATTATAACCAACCAATCATCCATATATCTATATATTAAATAAATGTAAATTGAATTAAACCTATTCCATAAAAAACAATATTTCTTGATCCCTTTATTAATTACTGGTGCCTAGCCACTAACACAGTGCTCAAGGCAGGACCAAACATAGACAGGGTGCCAATTTATCGTATAGGCTCATACATACAATCACACACTAAATGCACTTTGGAAACAATTAACCTAAAGCAAGTCCTTGGAATGTGGGAGAAAACCGGAGAACCTGGAAAAAACCCAAACAGACTTAAGGAGAACATGCAAATACCACATATGGAATCCAGGGTCGAGATCGAACTGGGGATGTTGGAGCTCTGAGTCAACAGTGCTAACCTGCACCACTGTGCCACCCTTAAATATAATATGTTTATGCTCAAACAGTCATGCAGGGTTTTTCTGCATTTCACTTTCTGCTGAGTGTCCTTGAAGGGGAGGTCAAAATAAACCACGCCTTTTTACCACTACAATCTGTGTGCAAGATGACAATTTGTTGATATGCTTCTAGTTCATTTACTACACTTTATAGTATAATAATTTTACAACTCATAGTTTATTGCTCAAAGCACTATAGGCCATATAAATCTATAAATGGAAAGCAATGAATGATGGCTTGAATTAATTAGCCTACAATGATACCATAATATAATACAATATAAGCAAGTGTATGCAGGTATACTTTCTATTTCTTTTCACATTATTTGAAAAAGCACTGGATATAAAACATCTTTTGTTACAATTTGCTTGCATTTATATTCATGTTATTATTATAAAGCATATGCTTAATATTATTCTGCCACAATCAAAGTAGATACTAAATTATAATCCATTATAAGCATTAGAATAGTGTATTTAAGTTGCTGTAATATGATATGAAGGCACACGGAAGTGCAAAACAATTTTGCTTGACATGCAATTGGAGTAAAAATGGAAGTTGTTTCCCTATTTCAATATATTGAACCACTGCAGTACAATCCCATATAAAACTTCAGGAATTAGAAATAATTATTATAATAGTACAAACCTTTCATAAAGACAGCTTCTTGTTAAAAACCAAAATAGTTTAAATCTAGAATTATTTCTCCAGGTCATTGAGGTAATTTGTTTTCCTCAAACATTGAATTTTGATTCAGAGTTATATCACAGTGACATTTCGATTACATTTATCAATCAATTATGAAGTGCTGTATGTGTATAAACTGAATTAAATCTCATTTATTATGACGTTACACTGAGCTTTACCTAAATATAAATTTGTTCACGTAATGAATTTAAACAGCAGAGCAAGAAACACAGAATTATATTTGCAATTAGCTGTCCTGCAGAATCTAAAGCTGAATATTAAATATTAAACTTAACGTATCACTTAACTGAAGACATACTTAAACCCTGTAAGTGGAATAAACCTGTGGTCTGTCTTTTTAGGTTTGCAGTTTTTTCCTTTATTTTTCATTTACTTTTCTAGGTGATTGCACATTAATTAATCAATATAACTATTAGGATTATGGTACTTTTAGTTTATTCAGGTATTATGTTAATTTTGGCTAGCTTAGCTTATTGGTTACCTGAATGAGATCTAAATTATTGCAGCCACATTCATGTTTTGGTGTCCTGCTACGGACTGACATCCCATTTAGGGAGTATTTTTACCTGTGCCTAATGCATTACAGCATGGGCTCTGGACCCCTTGTGACCCTGACCAGAATAAGTGGTGTCAAAAACTTTCATCTGAACACTAATGTATAGTAAAGTGAGACAATTTGCAAAGTTTAAAACATACATTACTGTGCAAAAGTCTTAGGCCATCATTAAATGTTGTTTTAGGAATGCTATAATGACCATAGGGGCATCAGATGGAGCCAGAAAGTTTAAAACCGAGTTTGTCACTCCATAATATTCATTTCCATTGATCTTCATTTTGATTTTTGTGAACTTGAGCATATATTAAACTTTTCACCCTGGTCACACTCCAAAAAAGTTGTTTCTTGGCTGTTTCTCTTCCAAATAGACCATTCCTGATTAAGCTTCTTCAGACTTTAGGATATTCAACTTGCCATCCTGATGAAGCTGCCAGATGTTGCTCTTGCTCAATTGTCAGCAAAGGTCACATTAAATACTTGCCACTGTAGCCTATATATAGAAGCTATTTTAAGAAGTTATTTTTAGTTTTTTACTACTGCATACATTTAGTATTTTCAGGTTATATATGGTCATTATACAATTGTAAAAACAATGGTATATCCAATCTAATTGTGGTCTAAGACTTTTGCTTAATATGGTATTTATTGTTAATTTGAAACCAGCGGTTTAATAAATAAAGCTTAGTATATGAACAGCTGGATTGTGAAATAAGCGTCACACTGATAGGAATTGCTGGCTATATTTAAGTGGATATTTATTAAACTGAATAGCAGTCTTTTCAGAAAATGCTTTTTAACACTGAAAACATCTATACTTTTGTTAAGACTACAATTTCCATAGTTATAAGTACAAATTATGTTGTAGTACGCTTTATTAGATACAAGAACAAAGTGTCCTGAATAGCTTGTTTTTATTTCTGATGTTATGTTTTTATATTTCATACAAATTTCCTATATTTTCTGGTTATATTCCAACGAAGAGACTGAAAAATAATTATATGCGGTCATCATAGCATAGTTAAAACAATAGTATATCTAATCAAATGGTGGCCTAAGACTTTTGCACAGTACTGATCAGTCAATGGCCCTGTTCTAAAACCAATCTGCTTACAACACAGTCATACCAGGAATGTTGTGTGTTAAACACTCCACCCTACACAGGAGTATATTAAATCATCAGCCTGAATTAGAATTCAAATTCAAACTTTATTTCTTACATCTATATCTTGGTTCATGTAAGTGTTTTACATGAAATAACCAAGGTCATCTTACCTCACCTAATCTACCATCTTAATCCTTTTAACGTCACCTGGATTTTCACCTTTCTGTTCGGTGCTACTGCAGCCACACAAAATCCTCTTTGAGTGTTAAGCTGTGAACTAAATCCCAACCTCTGAAATGTTTCAGCCTTCTGATCAAAACTCAGTAAGTAATAAACTGTAGAAGAATACCAAATAGTATTTTTGTTACTACCCAAAAATATTTGAATTCATACAGTCTGTAACTGATGAAGTAGATAGCATGAGGTATAGGAAAATATTTCAGAAAAATCTATTTACAGTACATTTATGCGACTTACAATTTATACATTCTTACAATCTAAGCAATTGTAGGTTAATGCCCCATTCACACACAGCAGTATTTTGGCCTGGGCTGTCATGGGTCAAAAAACCTCGATATTAACCACAAAATTCAAGTAAAAAGGGGGCGGAGAATAGTATGCAAATTATCCTACCGTTAAACCTCGCCAGGTGCCGTATACATTCCAGAGTGTCATGATTGTACGTTGAATCCCACACCAAACTTAATTAAAAAGTCGGCAAAAACTTCCGCACAACGCCGAGAGCCCCCGTATGCTACGTTTTGCTATGTAAGATCACGTCACATTCGGCCGATAGTCCAAAACAGCATTGAAATAGTACGAGTTCCATCCGAAGGTGCACTTTAGCCCGAAGGCAAGCTTGGTGCTGCCATGAAAGGCGAAAAGAACATATGCAAATTTAGCCCCGCCCCTAACCCAGACTGTATGAATTCAGGGCTTTTAATATTAATATAATACGTTTTCCTCGTGATATTAATACATTTTCATAATATTAATATAATAATAATAATAATAATATATGAGCTCTTCCAACAAAAAACATAACCATTTCTCCTGTTTCCCTTGTTTTTCTTCACCCTTTCTGTTAATGTTTCCATTTTCATATAGTGATCCCTGCATGTGTTCGTTTCCATGTGTTCAGTTTAAACTTTCTTCCCCTTCCCCATGTTTAAATAACTTTCATCAGCTGTGCTTAACTGCATGTCCATTCATTTCTGCCACTGGAGATAAACGCTTTTCCCCGTGAGCACAATTTAAAGTTTAAATCACAGCCCTAATTAATGGACAAACTGTTGTAGATGTTGAATATTAAATAAATGTCTATGTCTATATAGGTCAAGATGGCGGCGCGTAAAAACGCAGCGGCACAGTGCTCTCAATTTTGGTGTCCTTTTTTGTTGTTTTTGTATGTCTTGTCCAGTACAGGAGTCCAGTACAGAAGGAGTGTAACAACGGAGTCGTTACATTTGCACAACATACCGGCGGACATAGCAATGAGTCCGGGAGCACCGTGGATTACTATCCCCACAGGTAGAAGATGACGGTGGCGAAGGGAGAGAAAACAAAAGCGAGGCTGTCGGGCTGGTGTGCTAACAAAGCTGCGTAAACAACCACACAAACCACCGCTTCCAAGCATTTTTCTCACTAACGCAAGATCACTCACTAACAAGATGGATGAACTGAAACTTCAGAAGGCAACAAATAACAGCGCAAGGGACAGTTGCATTCTGCTCATCACTGAAACATGGCTACATCCAGCCATACCGGACTCAGCTATCGAGCTAATGGACCGTTCAGTACAGCGACAGAATAGAAACAGCGCCTCCAGTAAGTCTAAAGGAGAAGGGCTGTGTGTACATTCACATAAATGGTGTACTAACATAATTGTTGTTGCTCGTCACTGCTCCCCGGATTTGGAATTTCTGACTGTTTAATGCAGACCTTTTTACCTACCGAGAGAGATTACTGTGGTTATGATAACCGCCATTTACATCCCACCGGATGCTAATGCTAATTTGGCACCAGGACTTTTATATGATAGCATTAACCAACAACAAAACCAGTATCCTGACGCAGTACACATCATAGCAGGGGACTTTAATCACGTGGATTTATAAACAGTGCTCCCCAAGTTCCATCAGCATGTAAAGTGTGCTACAAGAGGAGCAAATACTTTGGACAAGGTGTATACAAACATCAAAATGGGTTACAGGGCCACACCACTACCACATCTGGGTCAGTCTGACCATTT
>JAVSBU010000145.1:7521779-7532376 GCA_033118015.1 Loricariichthys derbyi | reverse complement strand
TGCTCAAATTGGGAATTACACAAGTTGTAAAGCTGCTTTGAGACAATGCTCCATTGTAAAAAGTGCTATACAAATAATTTGACCCTCATTTTATTATATCCACCACCTCTTGTAAAATACTAGCTCTTGAATCTGTGGCCCAGATTTCCCATTATGGAGGTGTAAGTAAGAAGCTCTCCTTGTGCAGTGCCCCTGCTTCTAGGCTGTTGAGGGCTGGTTGTATCAGATGTGGTCTCCTTGCTGTGGGCCACTGGGCATAAACATGCACACATCTGGGCAAATGAGAAACCACACAATGTGTCAACCATCTCTGCGCCATTTACAAATGCTTGCAGTTCTTCTGGTCACAACTGCAAGGAGACAAAATATTCTGTCCAGGAGTTCCAAAATTTATTTACCAGATTTGACATTCATGCATAATTTCACACCCCTTAGCTTTCTCATCGTTTGTAGTGCTTTGCTTTGAGTACCACAGGAACACACAGGGTTACACATCCCAGGTTGTTCCAGATTTTTGTGGGTTGCAAGCTAAGAAATAAACGGATGTGTGTGGTTACACTGTTTATATGATCTAAAGGCTCGGGGCGGGTTGAAGAGGCTGTACGTCCAGCCTGCAACTTCTCTCCACATGTAGAATCAGACCACCAATATATCTACACCCATCCGTCATCAGTACGACAACGGTGGGACAACTTTCAGTGTTTATTGAGTAAAACAACTGGATCGATTTAATCAACAGCAGTTACAATCAAATACCTCATAATTGATCTAAACAAGAAAGTCCATGGTGATTGATTTATGGCGCACATCTAAAGCTCCAACTCTGATGTCCAAAACCATGTCCAATCCTTTCAGTCTTGACTCCTCAGGCCCTGCATGGGTAATGTGAATTTATGTAAATCTTACAGAGGGCATGGTTGGTATCTGTTTATGCTTAATGTCTGTGACATCTCTTAAACAGATCTCTGTGTATATTCAATATAGTTTGGGATTACGTGTGTACGTACACATTTGTGGGTGCTTGGAAGTGCAATGGGACATCTGATCACTTGCTCGCCGCACGCCACAATTACTTGGAGGTGGTCTGTCCCCGCTCTGAGGCCAGGACCAGATTTAATATTTCATAGGAACGCAGCACGCCTTGTACGCCATCATTGACTCCACATGGCAGGCCGGAAAGCTTCTCTGTGAACACTTGGCTGAATGATGCTGCCTGCCAGCCCCCCCTCCCCTCCTCCCCCCTCCAACAAGCTCCTCACTGGTTGGGCCTCACAATTACAAGCCAGCCACGCAACTACAGATGTTGGCAGATGTCTTTAACTCTTTGGATTCCATATATATCTTTCACATTCCTTTTTGTAGTGGTGACTTCTTTCATCCTGTGTTGTTGAATGCGTTTCTCACAGTGCATCAGGCTCCACTTAACTTTGTGTTTAGGAGTGCCATCTTTGCTTGCAAAACAATATAATCTTCAATGAAACCCAGTCAGCTTTGGCAACCAGTATAAACACTGGTGCATGCTATATTTCAGTGCACTGCCAGGGGCCTCAACAAATCAGGCTGCTGGCAGTTAAGTACTAAAGAAGTAACACAAAGGTATCTGTTTATTAAAAATAAAAACGTAGAATCACTTTAAATGTAACCCAGACGTGAAAAGAACAAAAATAAATGGCAGTACTGAAAAAGGGAGCGGTCAGAAACTAAGGAATTCCAGCCTTTGTGCATAGTTATCAATGCACTCAACTTCTGAAGAACATTATAAACAGGAACCATATGGTAAATACACTTATGGCTGTGAAATCCACCTTCGTACATTCTATTTAATACATGTCTATGTTTGTATGCCGTGAAATCTGTGCATGACACATCCAGGCAGGCTTGGTGGGAATGGAAAGTGTCTCTTAAAATTATTTACCATGGTCAGACTGTTTTACTCTAAAAGCCTTTCTGCATCTTGAAACTTTTAAGATGCTATTCAGATGTGCTCCAGTCCTCAGAGTGCAAGCATCACAGAGTGTATAATGAGACCAGAGACCAGGATCCAAGTGCAATAAGGGATTCAATGAAAACACAAAGTGTAACATTGAGTCCGGGTACAAAGCAGGGGTCAAAACCAGAAATTGCAACAGACAGATCCAACCGACGTTAACCAAGTAAACCAAGCAGGAGTCAAACAAGCCAGAAGTACAATGCTAGCTAATAATAGTAATGCTCAGAAGTGCAACCCTAAAAAACACAAGATAAGCCTAGGCAAATAGTGAGTTTAAATACCTGTCTCTAATGTAAACAAATGAGGTGCAGCTGTGAACACAGAACACCTAGTACTCAGGAAAGAGCGCCCTCCGTTGTTGTGGAGGTGCATTGCATGGCTATGCAAAAATAGAAGTCTTCTCTTTTTGGTTCCAGAATGCAGCAGCCGAATAATCCATTTATTTTGGGTTTTATTTTGTCTTTGTTCTCTGTGTATATGTTGTATTTTAAGTAAAACTCATGTTGTCTGTGTTTTTAATGTATTTTTAATGCATTTAAGTGATGTTAGTGCAAAGTATTTCTATTACGTGAGTTAATGATGTGTATCCGACCGCCTTGGTGAATGCCAAAAAGAGTGACCCAAGTGTGCTGAAGCACTTCCTGTCGGTTTTATTTTCAATATAATGTGATAGTATTATCTAGTATTATGCATCTCTCAGTGATCATGAGCAGTTATGGTTAGTGTTTTTCTATCTTCTGGTGTGGGTAAGGTAGGGTGACCAGATGTTCCCGTTTTTTAGCCCTTTGTCCCGTGTCCCCAAGGATATTTAGAAACCCATTATATTGTATTGTTTTTACCCAACCTGCGTCCCATTTGTCCCACTTTTTAACCAATATAATGGCTTACAACACACAGGACTCATTGTCTTTGGGCTGTTTGTATGTCAATCACAAAGTTGGCATAGCAATGGAAATAGACCAATTAAAATGTTCAACAGTGTACCACGTCCATGACGTAATTCTCAATTTAGCCCAATCATTGATGATAGGTGTTCCCTAAACCTTATGCTCTATTATATTGTATCAGACTAAAGTGACTCGTTCGTTGAACATGCTTAAAAGAAAGTCAAGATTAACGCAAGAGCTTAAAATAACTTGAGGTCAGTTAAATGTTGTATTTACTATTTAGATGTTTAAATATTACTTCTGCAGCTGCTGCACTTTGTTCAATAAAAACTGTTATTAAAAGTCACTGGCGAGGATATGCCTTACTTTCATTTTTGATAGAATTTAAGTGTCACGGTTTGTAGCTTTGAAAATTGATGTCCAATCATTGACAATATGTTATACAACCCCTGGGATGATTAATTATACCACTCTTGGATGTTCTTTTAATTGTTTGTAGAAACTTTGTAGAAAAAAAAAAAAAGTCACAGACTGGCCAAAAAAACTATCATTTTTTAAAATTCCAGCCTTCTGCATTAAGTAATAATAAAAAAGAAAATAATATAATTGTTGTGGTCAGTCACAATTGCTATTTTAGATCAAGTAGAGGAAAAATATGCAATGACTCATTAAATTTGTTAATTATTCTTCAGTTTAAAAAGAGTGCTCACACCTTGGAGCACTCAAAGTGGATTCACATGAATCATGGCTCCAACACAAAAGATGTCATTTGAAACAAATAAGAGAATTATAAAACCTATTCAAGAAGGTAAATCATCGCAGAATGTGCAAAAGATGTGGGTTGTTTTCAGCCAGCTATGTCTGAAATATGAACCAAGTACAAACAAAATAGGAGGGTTGTTAAACGGAAGCATGCTGGTAGAGCGAGGAAGATATCAAAGTGTCAAGATGGAGCACTTAAAACATGAAATGCACAAGAAAACAAGGGAGAAACAAGTGGGCGGAAAGTGGACTCAATGTCTGTGACCGAACTGAAAGAAATAGCCTAAAAAAATTGACTTACATATAAAAAAGCTAAACAAAAGCCATCATTAACACCTACACAGAAAAGAACAAAGTTACAGTGGGCTAATGAAAAGCAATCGTGGATTGTGGGTGACTAGATGGAAGTGAGCTTCAGTGATGAATCACAAATCTGTATTGAGCAAAGTGATCATGAAACTTTTTTTTAATTTATGAAGATAACTGTCTAAAGAAGAAACGTAAAGTTTCATAGTCGTTGATGATAGAGTATGGGCTTGCATGTCAGGTAAAGGCACGTGGGAGATGCCAGTCACTAAATTTTCCATAAATGCCAAACTCTACATTGAAATATTAAACGTTTCTTATTCCATCAGTTGAAAGGATGTATGGTGTTGATGACTTAATTTTTCAAGATAATAATACATACTGCCATAGGGCAAAGGATGTGAAAACTTTCCTTATAATGTCATATCTCAATGCAGTTGAAAATATCTGGTGGAAATTGAACAAAATGGCCAATGACAAGGTTCCAACCTGCAAGAGCAAGGAGAGACAGTTGGAGCCAGATTGATGAAGAATACTGTTTGTCATTAGTCAATGACTCAGAGAAATTATTTGTTTTCTAATTGTTGAAACTGAGTTAGCCAGCCTGATGTGTGATGGAAGACCAACACAGAGAACAGGACTAGATATTGAGGATGCTTCATTAGCAAAACGGTGGGGGTTTGATGGAAGAATAACTAGCAAATTAGCTGAAAATGATCTGAGGGGTAAAGAGTGGGATTGGGAGATGAAGCAAAGTCAGGTATGAAGAGATGAGGTGGTGAAACGCTTTATACATAGCAGAAGAATTTGCTCTGCACAAAAAAGCATGCAATAAGTTCAACATGAGTTGGTCTTGGTTTCTTTAAAAGATTGTACAGACCACTCAAATGGACACTATATAGCCAATAGTATTGGGACACACCTATTAAACATTAAACTCAGGTTTCATTCAGTCCCATTGGTACATCTGTATAAATGCAAGCACGAAGCCATGCAAACATTTAGGAAAGAACGAGTCGTTCTAAAAGCTCACTGAATTTCTGTTTGTTAAATTTCTTCCCTCCTAGATCCACCATCCATTGTGCATCATCAATTGTGAAAAACTGAACTGTTTAAGACATGGCAGACCATGTAAAGTTACAGTAAAGGGCGCTGAGTGCTGAGGCGTATAATGCATAAAAGTCAGCAATGTCCTTCAGGCTCAATAACTACAGAGTTTTAAACCTCCTCTGGCATTTACATCAGCACAAAAACTGTGCCAGTAGCTTCATGGCATGGGTTTCCAGGGTCAAACATCTGAAGCCTTACATCACCAAGCACAATGCTAAGTATCTAATGGAATGGTGTAAAACATGCCTCCACTAGACTCTTGAGCAGTGGAAATGTGTTCTGTCAAGTGACAAATCTCACCTCTCCATCTGGAAGACTGATGGATGAGTCTGGGTTTGGTGAAAGTCTGAGGAGAACGTTACCTGCCTGACTGCATTGTACAATGCTAGCTGTAAAGTTTGTTGGAGGAGCAGTAGTGCTATGGGGTTGTTTTTGGAAGTTGACCTAGAAAAGGACCTATGGAAAGGAAATCTTAATGCTTCAGAATACAAAGGCATTTTGGACAATTTTATGGGACTTTGTGGGAACAGTTTGGGGAAGGTCCTTTTCTATTCCAGCATGACTGAGCTCCAGTGGACACAGCAAGATCCATTAAGGAATGGTTGGCTAGCTTGATGTGGAAGAACCTGACTGGGATACACTGAGCCATAACCTCAACCCATTCAAACACTTTTGAACTAGAATTGAGACTGCGATCCAGGACCTCTCATCTAGCATCTTGTTTACAAAAGCTTGGAGAAAGCCCTCTGACAGCAGTGGAAGCTGTTATTGCGACAAAGAGGGGACCAACTCCTTATTAATGCCTATGTATTTAGAAAGTGCATTAAGATGGAGTTTTTAGGTCATAAAGCTCCTGTAGGTGTAATGTGTAGATGTCCAAATACTTTCATCCATATAGTGCGCATGGAATGATTTGCAAAGATGGTATATGGTCTTCTTGACCCTGCATTCCTCTCCTGTGTTTCACACATAACAATCTAACGATTACTGAGTACTATTTCCTCAGTTTTTTTAATAACCTTAAAGTCTCCCACGGGGAAAGAAATCTTGTGGTGTCCAGGATGTATAAGTCGTAACATTCACACACACTCAAATGTGCAGCCCTCTGAACCTGACCTTCCTCGGTCAGGAATCAAGCCGCTGCATTTGAAATACTAAGTGGGATACGACCTGACGTTCTAATTCACTTTTCACGGGAGAGTGCTCTAAGCAAACATTAGACTTGTTGCTGTAGGATGGAGGAGTGTTTTCTTGTGTCACATTTGTTGAAAGAACGCTGAACTCCCCTTCCCCGTCTCGCTCAGAGTGCTGGGTTCCAGCATAGAGACGGTTAAGGCTGGTTCACAAGCCCCCCTCCTCTCTCGCGCCCCAGTGTCGGGCCCCTCGGCCACACGCTGAGAGCTTGTGCAAGTTCCCTCTCGGCGTACACACTTTGCTAAGGCGCCTCGGCCAAAACAAGCAGGTGTTTTCTGAACCCATGGCTCTGGTCTCTCTTCTTGCCAGGGATCCCTCTGCGTTCATGTGATTTTATAATTAGGGAAATCGTCGCCATTCTGGCATGGCTGCTGTTTTGAACAGAGGTCTAACAGCTGTACTCTCTTAATTATTCTCCCTCCCTCTCGCCCTCTTGTCTTCTCACCCTGTCTTTCCTCTCTAACTCTCTCTCTCTGCCACATGTGGGTCAGTGAGCATGCCCTCTTCAGTGTGGCATGAGGCCCATGGGAAGTTGGTGTCTTGTTCGATACCTGGCTCGCAGATTGATTGACTCACACCGGACGACCTTTCTATTCACAAAATGCACCGCTCATAACGTGTATTTAAAACAAAGCAAAGCACATTTAGCTACGTATATCCTGGTCAGGGTCATGTGGGAGGGTCTAGAGTAGAGGTATATCCTGCACAGTGCGTCTGTTGTTTGCAGGGTTGCATAAACGCACCACCTTCAGATTGCAATTCCACCGGGAATCTTTGAATCACACGTGCATCCTCGGTAAGTGCAGTTTCCTGCAGCTGGCTCTTACCAACAAGCCATGTATTTTAGAAGTTTCTATTGTATTTGGGAAAGACGTTTCCCCCAAGCTGGCCCACTAGGATATGTGAAAACAAGAAAAAATACAGTGAAAAACACAGACAAATACATTTTGGAGTTACTACACACCACCAAACTAGACTCTGTATGACAGGGGTGTTTCTGGAGAACTTGTTGTAATCGGGGACACAACATTTAGGGGGGCACAGCTGTACCCCTCTGCTTGCCAGGCACTCATTGGAGCACAATTGTCTTTTACACCAAATAGATGAGTTGATGTAACACTAAATTGAGTGTTACTCTGCCATGGATGTAAAATAAGGAACAAATTAACACAAGATGTTTTTATGAATTTGGATCCATTTTGGTTTTGCTAACATAACTGATACCTTGGCTATTTTAATGAATCGCTGTGCTTACTATACTTGTGTAATATGTACTTTTGTAACGTTATATGGTTATAAGTGGTAAAAACATACAGCTATAAGCTATCAGAAAATAAGAAAGACTCTGAGAGAAAGCTGTTCAAGTTGTTCATTACAGGAATGTAGTGCTTGTGGTGAATTGGATGCTTGTCTTGAAGTTCTGTTCAGCAGCCCAGGACACAATAGACTTTTACTGCTGTGATTTTACACAGCAACATTTTACTGAGGCATGTGCCCTATAAATTGGGTCCTTTAAATGCAGTTGATCTGTGATAGACCCTTGCCCACTACCTCTATCTTCTATATATTTCCTCTAACCTAAATATATATAAACAGATTGTCTGTGTTGTTTGTAATAATACCTTGATCCAAAATAGAGAGTATGTCCATCATATCATCCTCTTGAGTGTCATGACTTTCACCTACATACGGTCATAAAATTACATTACTGTATTTATTTATAATTATTGTGAATGAGGCTACCATTTGTGTTTTCTGTCACGATGTGGGGGGCGAGGTGTTAAAGGAGGACCCAAATGCAGACAGTGCTGAGATACAGCTACCTGTCCCTACAGTATCGTGCTAAACCCTCACATGACCTCAGACCTCCTGATCTTACTCCACCCTCCCTCTTCAAAGGAAGGGTGATACGTTCGTCCTTCACCTTCTCTGACGCCATGATCGAGACTGGTGCATGCACCTGCTGTGCATCCTGCGACTGTGCAGCATATGCAAGATACAACACACCAGCTCGGGACGTGCCTAGTGTGTAACTGTGGAAGCCACCCGTCAACTAAAAACCCCGTCAAAAATGCCCCACACCAGCTACGAGCCACATCGGATCAGTACGGTTGTCGGGCAACAAACATAGAAAAAGATCTTAGTGTATCAATGGCCTGACGATGACTGATCCGCGCAACTTGTTTTTTTTCTTAAAGCCGTGCCACAGCTGAATCCAATATGTGAGACTGATTTCCATGCCTGCTACCCGCTGATCGCGCACGTGCAAGACATGGAAAGCCTCACTGGATTCAGCTGTGACGTCAGGCCCAGGGACCTGACATTTTCAGTGGCAGGTCTGATGCATTTATGTATTGTTTACACACAGTTTCTTGTGAAAATACCATTTATATATTTCATTACAGTAGCAATAAAGAGACTATTACTATGGTAATGTTGGGTCAATGACCATTTTGGTCAACGACCTGTTTCAAAAAAAGTAATGCAGTTGGTAAACGTAAGCGACACGTAGGCCTGAATTTTAAACAGAGTAATTTCTCCACTAGAGGGCAACAGATTCAAGGGAGTTACTGTTCCACTTATGTCAGCGCCCAGGCATTTTATCTGAGCTCGTCTGTCCAATGGTAGATGCCGTAGCCACATGAACCGAATCCATAGTGCACTATAGGACCTCTAAGGGAGATGTCCTAATACTAAAAAGTGCAAGATCAAAGTTCTGAGGTTTCGTCTTATACACACACACATATGGACACATACATACGTGGAAACGTTTGTTCATGCAGTAGGACGTGGTGTTTTCAGAGGAACAGCAGGAGAGATAGAGAAGAAGAAAAGAGAGGGGGGACCAAGATGTGGATGCAGGGGTCTGCAGGTCTGGTGACCACATGTCTCTATTTTGCACCGAGCATAGTTATTGATGGGTTAGGTTTCTTGCTAAACAACCGCATAGGGGCTGAAAATAAACCCTCTGAAAATGCAGATAGCAGGATGAGATAGGTGATGGAGGAAAGGCATAAAAGACTCCCAATTTTGTACATCCCCTCATTATTTATGTGATCTAGCATCCACTAAGAATATGAAAACATTAGATCACACCAAACAGTTCTAGGGACTAATTTTGGTGTAAAGGTACTACTGCCTGTGGTGCTCGCATTAGTATCGCCAGCAGGAAGGGTGAAGTGACACTGAAGTGACGTAAGCTCAGTAAATAATAATAATATAATAATAATATAATAATAATATAAATGTGTTGGATTTATATAGCGCTTTTTCCAGAACTCAAAACTCTTTACACTTGCATTATCCATTCATACCATACCCAGTGGTGGTAAGCTACTATGTAGACCCTGAGGCAGTCTGACAGAAGTCAGGTTGCTGGTTTGCGCCATCGGCCCTTCCGACCACCACCAATCACACAATCACATTCATACTAGGCAATGTGGATTAGGCAACGCTCGGATGGGGGCTCGAACCGGCAGCCCTCCGGTTACAGGGCGAGCGCCTTAACTCGCTCCATTTTCTCTTGTTGAGATATATGCCGGTGTACAATTATATTTAAATATTGCTCATTGCCCTTAACATAGGTGCTTGCATCTTGACCAATCAATATACACTTAGGTTACTCAGGCCTCCTATTTGCTGAGAAAAGTACCTACCCTGAAGTAGGACCTACAAAGTCCCTATCATGGGCGTCTTTAGACCATTTTTACTGGGGAACATGCCCCAGTGTGAATCTGTTGTGCCTCAGTATAAAAAAAATCTCAGCTACCTCACATTTTTCCAAAGCATTCATTTACACTCTATTCCAAATTAAAACTAGGACAGCCAGCAAACAGAAAATACAATCTTCCTCTTTCAGCAGAAAGCCACGACACTCATCAACCATAGTAACCATAGCAACACATGCGTGCACATGCCAAAGAATTCAAATTTCACACGATTTTCTATGGAATCATCTATGGAATAAACTTCCACCCTCTGTTCGTAATTCAGATAGTCTCCCAATTTTTAAGTCTAGGCTAAGAACATACTTATTTACGCAGGCATTTGATTAGATTTAGAATGGGATGCGTGGCCTGGATCCTTGGGTCTTGAGTCCAGGGCCATGTCTGGCATATCTGCCTTATTGAGCCTGGGATGTTAGCTAGCCTGTCATTGGGTCTCTTTGATCCTAAGTTGTGCATCCTTATGTTAAATTAAGGGCAGAGCCTGGGGTTCGTGATCAATGAGACTTGTGGAGATCTGGGATGTTGGGTGCTGTCTCCTTTTCACTCTCTTATGCATCCACAAGTTTGTCGGTTGCTGGGGAGATGGGTTGCTGATATCACGTGATCCCTCTTGGCTGTGT
>JAVSBU010000145.1:7388006-7399748 GCA_033118015.1 Loricariichthys derbyi | reverse complement strand
AGTGGTGCTGTGATGCCGCGCCGCTAGAGGGCGATACAACCTCCTCCAGCGGTACGGGCACTGGCTGCTAGGAAGAGAGAAAACTCGATTCCTAACAGGCAACAGATAGAAAAGACTAAGACTTGCTAAAGATCACCAAAAAGATTATTGTGGAATGACAAATCCAAGTTTGACAATATGTAATATATGGTTTTTATACCACTGCTAAAACAACAAAGCTAATCGTGGCCTAAGACTTTTGCACAGTACTGTATGTCCAGAAACATGGCTATTTGTATGGACTAGTACTGGTGTTGGACAATCAGCCCTTGCACACTGATTCCATTCTCAATTCTCCGATGGCTTTAAGGGGGGCTCTGTGCAAAACTGGTCTTTCTTAATCAATTTTGTCAAACCATTGCCTATTCCAACAGAACTCAATAGCAGCAATACATTAATTGTTAACTACTTTATCTTCTATTTCTTTTGGCAGCCATGGATACAATGTATGGCGAGATCCGATGAAACCGACAAATATCCTAGCAAAACTTTGCAAGGAAGGCAAACTAGATCCACCCCAGTATGGCCCCGGAGGAAGGGTGAAGGTGGCAAATAGAGTTTATACAGGACCAACTGAGATCGAGGATGAAAATGGTATGGGATTATTATAGAAAATTAATTAGCTACTAATTTGTGGTGCCTTAACGTTATGAGGAGCTGTTATACCCAAATATATGTAAAGTTGTTATTCCATTACTTAGAGTGTATGAATTATAGTGGGAATAATTCATATTGTATTCATATTCTTAAAAGGGCTTGTGTTTGTTGTTGTGTGTGTTAACTGTCTATTTAATTATTATTTTTAAATAGCTAAAAAGCCTGAAACTAGGATTATAATGACTTTGCTTTGTTAATATTGGAGGTGCTCAGGTGGTGCAGCAGTCTACTGTGCTAGACCACCATCAAAGGGACCCGGGTTCAAGTCGGGTCATCTGTGTTCTCCAGGGATAGGCAACTAAAGTTACAGTGACCCTGACCTTAGAGGGAACTTTGAATATACATAAAAATATATTCGAATGAACATGAACAATATTTTTTTCAAGCTATAAGGAAACAATGTTTACTGTGGAGTAATGAACCTTTTTCAAACAGGGCTCAAAAAGCAGACAGATGAGCACCTTGCTCTTGCAGTTCTAAATCACTGGCAAGACATTCCACATGTGGGCTGCAAACTCGTCCCCGAACATGTTGAGACAAGACCTCTACTGAACCCTGATAAACCAGGGATTGAGCAGGTTAGTGGCTCAATGATAAATACAATGCTGTGTATACACAAACTAAACCTTTATACACAAACAAAATAGACCAGCATTCCTTTCTTGGCTGCTAACTTATCTCATTGTGTAGGGGAGGATTGAGATGTGGGTGGACATGTTCCCAAAAGACATGGCTGCACCTGGTCCTGCCGTTGATATTTCACCACGGAAACCAAAGAAGTAAGCTCCACACAATTGCTGCATTGTGTGGATTAATAAAGATTAATATTTTGAAGATTAATAAAGCCATATTAAGTGACGTTCGCTTGCTGACAGGTTCGAGCTTAGGGTGATCGTCTGGAACACAGATGAAGTTGTTCTGGAAGATGATGATATATTCACTGGTGAAAAGTCCAGTGATATTTTTGTGAGAGGGTATGGGTGTCTTTGCTAAAAATTGTCGTTCACTATGCCATTTTGGTTGGTTATACCCTCATCAAGTGCTGAAGGATGTTTTGTGCTTTTCAGATGGCTGAAAGGACAACAAGAAGATAAGCAAGACACTGATGTCCATTACCATTCCCTAACAGGAGAGGGGAACTTCAACTGGCGCTTCGTCTACCCCTTTGATTATCTGGTGGCTGAAGAGAAAATCGTCATCTCAAAGAAGGAGTCCATGTTTTCCTGGGATGAAACGGAGTACAAAATCCCTGCCCGTCTCAATCTTCAAGTTTGGGATGCAGATCATTTCTCTGCAGATGACTTCCTGGGTGAGATGCTCTATTGCTTAACAAACCGATTGTGTTCCTAATGTATTTTATATAGAAAGCAAAGACTGTCTTTACAGAAAAATTTTCCATTCAGGCGCAATCGAACTGGATCTGAACAGATTTCCCCGTGGTGCAAAAACTGCAAAACAGTGCACTCTCGAAATGGTTCTTAATGAACAAGACATGCCAATGGTCAACATCTTCAAGCAGAAGAGAATCAAGGGCTGGTGGCCGTTTATAGCCAGAGATGAAAATGATGAGATGGAAATCACAGTGAGTGGAGAATTAAAATAAGAGAACAGAACTGACAAAATTAAAAAAAACACATATAGACATTTCATCCCATGAGCAACACAAGGTCGTAAGTGACATTTTTTTTTACATTTTCAGAAAAGTTGAAAGTCTGAAATTGCCTGAAAAATCATATATTCACATCCACAATATTGGGAAACAGTTCTGGGACACACACCTTTAAAAATAAACTTGTCAGCACCAGTTCAAAATGTCTAGATTTTATACATTGCGCATCCTAAATTCAGTATCAAACCTTGTTTTTCTTATTTGTGGATGCTAAGATGCTATATTTTGCCCCAAATCAAGTACATCCTTTAACTTCTGTTCGTCACATGGTTTCCATTGTAGTAATAATATGCTTATTTTCCCTAATTATAACCATTATGTCATAATGACACAAAAACATATTGGATGCAAGTTTTATTTGGGCATAAAAATCGGTTCTTTTGGCCCAAGCACAAAAAAATTTATTTGCACCGTTTTCATGGAAACCGTAACTTACGCAATTTAAGAAATCACTAATTTCAATAACCAACAGATTAAAGAATTTTAAAAAGAGAAATAATTTTTAATACAAAAGGTAATTGTCATATGTCATAATAAAGCAATTCATGCCAAAATAATTATCCATTACTTTATATTTCAACATAATTGATTGCGTAAGTTACGTGGAAACAATAGTCTGTATTCCCAATACTGTGGATGTCCATATATGATAATATTTTCTCACAATTTTTCAGGATGTTTGCAGCAAAATGAATGTGTATGAAATGATTTTTCAGGTAATTTCAGACTTTCAAAAGCTCTTTTCTGAAAATGTAAAAAATGTCATTTACGACCTTGTGTTGCTCCTGGGACGATTTATACAATGGATCTACACAATAGATCATAGATCTACAGTAATACCTCGTTTATCGCGGGAGATACGTTCCAGAACCACCCACGATAACCGAAAATCCTCGAAGTAGAAACGGTATATTTATTTAAGTATTAATACACTATATTAAGGTTTTATAAACCCATTAAGTTGAACTCAATTAGGCGTGCATCAGCGCCTAGGTGGCAATAAAGACCGCCTAATCGTTAATCGCCTAAAGCCCCAGAAGTAGAAGCACTAGTTACATCAGTGGTCTGGTTGAATGATAAAACACAGCTAATAATAACCATGTAATACCTAATAATTAGTTAGAATTAATATTTGTAATATATTTTTATACATTTTGGGTTTTGATCATATAGATCATTATTTTTCCCATTAATATCTTATAAAAACCCATGAAAAAGTGAAGCCACAATAGCTGAAGCGCAAAGTGGCGAGGTATTACTGTACACATTTTGTAAGGTCTGCACTAATAGCACTATGATATTCTTTTAGGGGAAGGTGGAGGCAGAGCTCCATCTCTTGACAGGTGAAGAGGCAGAAAAAAGTCCTGTTGGCGAAGGACGTAATGAACCTGAGCCACTGGAGAAACCAAAGTAAGAGCTGATAAAACCTGCCAAAAACATTCACGATTTTTTCTACATACAGTATTACATGCAGCAGCGGTTCTAGACTGTGTAGCGCCCTGGACATGCCCATCTTTTTAGCAACTCCTGCCCACCTAACAATATCAAAAATACTAAAAGTATTCATAGCATTGTCAAGAAACACATCAGTCTTTTATGTGACATTCATCAGTAAGTCACACAACACTATTTCATGTAATAGAGACATGTAGCTTAGACTATCAAACGGCATTTTGTCTTTTTAACACTTTCAAACACATTAAAAAACTCACATCATTCTTTAATTAATAAAACATGGCCTACCCACATAAAACAGCACAAAGAAACAAATAAAGACACAAGCTTCTCCCCAAACATTCTTTCCATCTTTGATGCAAAGTCATCAATTACATCATCATAAGATGAAACCAATGTGTCAGCGATTTAACACAGATACAGCAATCAAAGCTCTAATCTAAGTTAAATGGATTCTGAATACTAAAAATGAAGAGAAATTAAATGGATAACTCAAGAACCAAGAGAATTCAGACAGCAAATAACTCAGCTTAACAGTGACAGATGAGGTGTGAACAATGGTGGGTTGCCCTAAAATGTAAACAGAATCACATTATGGAACTTCTTTTAAAAAAAGAAACAAGTCAAATTTATTTCTATAGGGCTTTTTACAGTGCAGAATTGTCTCAAAGCAGCTTTACAACTAAAACTACAACTATAGAAAAAGGGTGCCCACTCCAAAAAATGGTACTGGGCCATGTTATTGTGTTAATTAACTGATGTTATTGCACCTCACCACTCTATTTTTTTTTTTTTTTTTGTCGGCGCCTCGTGGCGTCCTTGTAAGATGCCTTCCTGAGTGCCTATCCCTATTGCCCATGCCTAAATCCACCACTGATAACATGTATTTGCATATCTGGAAAAGCAAGCATTTTTACACAGCAAGATTTCATGATTTTACATCAAAGATTTGAAAAGCATTCTGTGCTGTTTGTCTGCTAAAAAAGAAACTAAAGGTCGATGTAAAGATCTTAAAGCTTATGAACTTAAGAAAATAAGTTATATTACTGCTACATCAACAATATACTGAGCTATAAAGACATTTTCTCATGTATTATAGAGAGCTGTGTGATAAGGATGCCAAAAACATAAGCACTGATTTCAAACATAATGACTAATGAATTAAAACTGAAACATATATAAACATAAGAATCCACTCCAGATTTCTTATAATCAACATATCTACACATATGGCAACAACTCCATTCAGTATCTGATGAATTTCAACACAGACATGCCTCGTTCTACTTAATGAACTACTGGTTAGGTGATCACCTGAACCAAATCTTATTTATTGAGGAAAAGAACAAGAATGAAAAACACTGAAAACAAATCCTCTTGTTTTTGCTAACAATTTTATTTGTACTTTGTTCCAGTAGTTTACAGAATAAATAAAAATTTCCGTTTCACTCAAACACACAGTACCTGCAAATAATAACACCAGATTACAAATTTTGATCAAAATGCTCAATTTTGCAGTGGTCACCACCAGGGTTGTACCTTCTGCTTAAATTATCTGGGTATATTCAAATTTTTGTGATTACCTAGCAGGTATTAGGAATTGGATAAGGTCAATTTAAATAGGCTTAGAAAAATATATTAGAAATGTAGAAACCTTAAAAAAATCCACTTGAGAGCCACTTATAAAATGACCTTTGCATCCGGTTCTGGATTTTATTCATCCTACATTGTTTGGTAAGTACTGCTCCATAACTTATGGTTATACTCTTAACTATATTCATATAATGAATGTCATAGTAATATGTTGCTGACCATATTAAATATAACGTGAATACATTGTATATTTTGAAATAAAGCAATGAAGGAAGTTTTCAGAAAAATGGGATGGCTGCAGTATCATAAAACTCTCAGCAGTTTTACATTGTGCTATTCTTGTATTTCTCATAGCAAGTGTATGCACCATGAATGATCAATTAATGGACTCAGTAAGAGTAGATTATGTGCTTCTTTCGGGTTAATTAGTCGGTCAATGAGGTTTTGGTGATATTCTAAATTAAATTAAAGTTTACATACAAGTTTAGATTTGATATGTTTGCAATTATTGGCCACTAAAATTAGGGGCACCACTGGGCTGATCAAATAACAACTGCAGACCCATTTACACTAGAGCACTATATACTAGGTCATTTTGGTGGCAACAAGGTATTCCGGTATACCTGATATCTAACGGTTGGAGTTCTGCATGCCTGATAGTCTTGAGTTTGAGATCCGCTTCGTAATCATGTCTCTTAACAGGTGCCATTTTGGGGTCCTAACAAACACACTATAATGTTATGTTGAAGTACGTCACCTAATACTCCACGTGGCCTCTAACTATGGTAGCAATAATGCTCCAAACAATCTGCTTGAGTTTAATTCCCAAGGAAGGTAGAACAGACAAAACCTTAGTGCAAGTAGTTCCAGATTTGGTGTGCATAAGCGCGCAAGGGTCACAACATTAGCACTTTTTCAGTTCATTCCTCTTCGACAAATCCATCAAATTCTTCATCCTCAGTGTCTGAAGTAAATATTTGGGCGATTTAGGCATCAAGCATGTCCAGATCTCTCTCATCATTATCCAAGTCGGTCTCATTGCTGTTACTTAGCAGCTTAGTGATGATTCCGCCCTTTGTGAAAGTTTGAATAGAGTTGAATAGAGATTGTAGAGATGCTTCCACCTGCTGTTCAATAACGTCCTCTAACTGTGGTCATCACATTTTGTTCTCTCTGAAACTCTCTTTGGTCTTAATTTCAGTCTGTAGAGTAAAAAGCTCGAGCAAACGTTTCTCCTCTAACATTACTTTGCAGCCGGGTACCATAAAACAGCGTTTAGACGCACATTAAAACTCTTAGTGTAGATAGCGTTTGGTCTTCTCTGTTTGGTCTTCTTTAATTGGCGCACATCGTCATCTTGCTTTCTCCACTTCCTTACCATTGATTAATTAATGTTGAAATTTCTTGCAGCTGCTCTATTCTCATGTTCTACTGCTTACCTGATAGCCTTGAGTTTGAAATCCGCTTCATAAACATGCCTCTTAACAGGTGCCATTTTGAGTTCCTAACAAACACACCATAATATTACCAGTATATGAAGTACATTACTTATTACTCCACGAGGCCCCTGACTACGGTGGCCACAATGCTCCAAAATCCATCAAGCACTTAGGCTTTGTTGCTTATCAAAGTCATTCTAAAACACTGACAGATTTTTGAGCAGGTGCCATTTTGGGGTCATAAACACATCATAATATTATGTTGAAGTATATTATGTATTACTCCGTGAGGCCCCTGACTACGGTAACTGTAATGGTACAAACATCCATCCATCAAGCGCTTCGGCTTCGTTGCTAACCAAAGCCATTCTAAAAATTTTGACAGATTTTTGAGCATCATGTACCACATAAAATCGGTCAGTAAGCACAACGAGAATCCATACATAAGGCACCAGATTATAAGGTGAACTGTCGACTTTTGATCAAATTAAAGGATTTTAAGCGTGCCTTATAGTCCGAAAAATACGGTAAATATATATACGCCATCTATATATACACACCGAACACAATCTGTATGGCAAGTCAGCAGCTTTTTTACACTGGTCCATTTGAATAAAATGACTGAAATTGTGCTTTAATCAGCAAGAGCTTTTAAATCATGCATCAGTGTGTTAAATTTCATAAGAATGCTTCCTCACAGCAACATTTGCTGACTCTTCTTTTTTTGTACTACAGCCGTCCAGACACGACCTTCCTCTGGTTCATCAGCCCACTCAAAGCAATCAGATATCTCATCTGCAACAACTACAAATGGCTGATCATCAAAATTGTGGTGGCTCTGTTGTTGCTTGCAATGCTGGGGTTATTCCTCTACAGCATGCCTGGTTACATGGTGAAAAAGCTACTTGGTGCCTAATGGCAGTCTCACTAATTATTCACTATATTTTAACTTTGTCCTAGTAGTATGACCTATATCTAAAACAGGTCACATGTTTGCATATTTATTTTAAATGATAACATCCTTGGACACACCCCCTTTATTTTTGTCTCGGCATTGATTTTGTTAACAGGTCGAGGAGGTGTTGATGGTAAAACACTTTTATACAGCTCTGGTTATCTATTACTGACTGTAGGTTGTTGGTGCAATTATTAGCAATGTTTTAGCAAAGTATGCAGTGACTGAATCAAAATTATTATTTACGAAAATGCATTTTAAAGTTAGCTGTGATCAGCTCTAAGGGTGTACTCACACTAAGTGATCTGTACCACACCTGAGCACATTTTCATGTCAAGGTGTGGTACATTTGACATCAGAGCTGGGCTTTATGGAAACGCAACTCTGTAATCAACAAACTCAACCACAGGTAGGACAGAAACCAGAGAGGCTAATCAATGGGAACCAGTTTTCTACCTACTGAGCCAGTCTGGTTTGTGGCCCACCTCTCAGTTTCACTTAACTAGTAATATAAAGCTCAATTATTGGTTAACTGGCACCCATAATGTCCAGTTCTCTTGGTTAGTGGCACTATAAATCCTGTAATCCAGGTTGTTGTGATATGTACAGTTGTGCTTTTTGTGTATGTTCATCCTGTAGTAAGCAGATCTGCTGCATTATGTAAACCAAGGAGTCTAATACAGATCAGGCGATCTGACCAGGGGTGCCCCCTTATTACACTATTGCTTTGATGAAGACTGCAAAAGGTCCTATGAATTGTCTGCTTCATCATATTGCACCCATTAATCCTGTTTTAAAGTACTGCGTATAGATTTTAATGTTCAAAAGAGGTGTATTAACAGAGCTATACATCCAGTTGAAAAATCAGCATGAAATCTTGGTTTACAAGAGTCTGTACAGACAGCAGAGAGGTTAATTTAATTTGTACTGATACACAGATAATTCCTGAATAAGAATATTAATATAAGTCTTCAAATTTTTTTTTCAGTTACCAAACTGTACTCATTAATGAGCATAGTCTGGGGATGTTTTTTTTTTTTCCTCCCCTCACCCCATGTATTACTCTGTATTTGTTTTTCTCTAGCATAATTTGGTACCGTGCATGGCTGCCACGGCATTATGGTGCTCTCTCTTTCTCTGTGCACCTTTATATCAAAACAAAGTCATAGTCTGTGAATCCGTTCATTGACAGGGCAATAAAACTGGTTCTAATTCTAATTCTAAATAGTATGTATTATTAATGAAATGCACTACAATTTGAGATTAACAGGCCACCATCATCATCATTATGATTTATGTAAGAAAACTAATTTGCTGGTAATTACTGGTGTGCATTAACTGAATTTAACTTACATATTGTATGTTTTGTATTACATCTAATCTGTATTGTGATTGTGAATAGTTATATTTATATTTCCTTACTTTAAAGGCAAAAAATTGTGTTTTGTGTGATGAGCATAAATCAATAAACTGTCTATGTACTTATTTGTGCTGCTGTACTTTATTATCCTATCTTAAAAGTAATATAAAAGTCATTTCAAAAGTATGTAATGCATTATTCCCAGAAATCTGATTTCGGAAAATCAACAAGTCAAGTCATTTGTGCAGAGATACCAAAATGTTAATTTGCAGTGGGCTAATACACTGGCTGACTGACTGAGGGAGGGGATTATAATCAGTGACTGATTCCCTGGTGCTGCAATAGACACCCCTACACAGCCCTGTGAAGGACAGGGTCCCAACCAGGGAATTCTTATTGTACCCTGTATTGTCCAGCATAGATGCCCTGGTGCCCCCGCAACCTATTTCAGTTTATTTCACTGAGTGTCACAGTCAAAACTAGGATAATTTATGCCCTTGGTGAGGCAAACCAAGAAACACAGACATAGAAACCACCAACGGGAAGATGGCCATAGCCTTGCTCTTTTAAGGGAACATCTTTCACTCTGTTGAACCAACAGGCAACCCAAGCTCACCTTGCCAGAGGATGGACATGAACCAGAGTAACTCAGCTGGCAGGTCACTGGTCCCTGATGCTGAGATCCCCTGGTTCTCCTCTGCCAAGATGAGGTCATTTGATCAGTCTGAGTTAAATTCCATGAGTGACTCGGCAAATGAGGGGTTATAAACTGTATTACTGTGCCAGTCTAGTGGGAAGTCTCGTCACTGGGCACCTTTCAAGTTCTGTCTGTCTTTGTCTTTCTTTTAAATCAGCAGGAGTCTTACATCTGTTTGAGTTTCAGAGTGCATAACCCCCTCCCCAGGACACATAGCCGTCTATACTCAAGAATCCACAGTGGCATTTGTCCACCTCAGAACTTGTCAAAATCAGTTCTCTATGCATTTTTACAAGATAAAATATGTCTCAGCACTCGCCGTTTGTTCAGCGCTCTTGCTTTAACTTATATGAATCTGGTGGCGTGACTTGATTCAGTCAAAACAGAACTCATGATTCACAATTCCTGATTTATTATACCCTCCCACACATGCTGGGCATCTGGGCTGCTGCCGGTTAAAGCAAACTGAGTTTGTCAATGGAATAAGCATTTTGCTTTTTACTTTCAATACACTGTTCAATTAATTAAATAAGATTTTCAACACTGTATTATAAAATACACTTTGTGTTATTGATTTAGGTTAATGCAAGTATTTTAAGCATGTTTAATTAAGGTCAGCTTCACTATGATACAGTCTAAACTACTGTATATCGAACTCCTTGGTTCATGATAAATTTAACAGATAATGGGAGTTGTTGGAATGTATCACCATCAAAAATCAGGGAGCAGCTTTACAGTCCATTTAATGCATATAATAAGCATATAATATAATGATGCATACAATAAGTCCAATTAATGCATATAATGCATTATATAGTGTGGAGTTTCTGGGGCTCTGGAGTGGATTCATTTGATTTACATTATTCCTTATGGGAAAAATTTGCTCAGATTAACGATGAATACTGAAGTACAACTGTAAAAGCATTTAAAGGTCGATCAAGTTTTTTACCAGAGAAAGTTGTCTTGACGTAGTGACATAAAATAAAAGTAAACATGTAGACATATTTTGTTTGATTGTAAAAGCCTATGAAATACAAGTGAATGAAGAAATTAAAGTTTCTAGCTTTCTTTCATGATTACACTCATTATGAAAACCTTCTAAATGACATTTTCAAAATAATTTTAAATCATGAATTTGATTTTAAAGATGAATTTGTATGTATGTGATGAAAATATGTGTATGTTTGAAGGAGTATCTAAATCAATGGGTTCTTTAAGAAATTGTTTATTTTTTGTCATGGCTCAAATCATAATTCTGGTCAAAATTAATTACTGCAACATTTTAAAGCTTATGTGACTTTTTCTCTCAACAGCCGACCAGACATAACTTTCCTGTGGTTCCTTACCCCACTGAAGGCAATCCGTTATTTTGTCTGCAATCAGTACAAGTGGCTGGTGATCAAAATCATTCTGGCTCTGCTCCTGCTTGCCATTGTGGCACTGTTCCTCTACAGTATGCCTGGATACATGGCCAAAAAACTTTTGGGAGTCTGAGAAATAACCTGTGTATCTAGTGAAATATTGTGTTCTGGGTTTGATTCATTTTAGAAAGGAAATGCATATATAATGCTGCATTACCTTAATTTTTCATTTTCTTCATGTCCTAAGTTTATAAAACAAAAGCTCTGTAATATCACATTGTTTTTCTGTATTCATAGGATGCTGTGTGAAGACAATACAGGTACATCTCAAAAAATTTGAATATCATTAAAAAGTTCAATATTGTTGTAACTAATTCAGAAAGTGAAACCCATATATTATATAGATTCATTACACACACAATGAAACATTTCAAGCCTTTATTTCTTGAAATTTTGATTATTGTGGCTTACAGATAATGAAAACCCAAAATTCTGGGTCTCAGAAAATTAGAATATT
>JAVSBU010000145.1:7360820-7375749 GCA_033118015.1 Loricariichthys derbyi | reverse complement strand
CCTCCCACATTCCAAATACATGTATGTTAGGTTAAAGTGTGTTTCCAAAGTGCCCTTATTGTGTGAGTGTGTATATGAGTGTATTTTTCCTATGATGGACTGTTGCCCTGTCTAGAGTTGTTCCTGCCTTGCGTCCTGTTTTTGCTGGCAAGGCACCGGCTTTCCCATGACCCTGACTAGGATAAGCAGATAGGACAATCAATGAATGAATCAATGAATGAATGAATGACATGGATAATATGCGTATCAGCATCATTTTGTCTGGTACACAAGAGGTGCTGTAGGATCTCGTGTTATCAGTGGGAAAGTTTTGTTGGTGTGGCACACTCAGTCAACCAGAGGAGGGGAGGGGGAGTTTCTGCCCTCTGATATAGTCTGAGTAATGATGTGATGACTGCAACTAAAAAAAAAGCATCGCTGGAACTCAAACCCAGGGCACAGCAGTAGTGGGCCAGCATCTTATAAGACTGACTAGGGTTGCCTATACCTTTACATACGACTGTATGTGTGCAGGGATTGTGTAAAATTTATAACCAAAGTAAAATCTCACAAGTACAAACAATTTTTACTAATATATGTGTAAACATCTTATTAACTGAATGACTAAACTACATGCATATTAGAAAAAAAATTAATAGTACTTTACCCTTTGAGCTCGACGGACAAGCACAGCTGCAACAAAACGCAAGGTCACTCTGAGTTCATCCACAAATGCTTCGTCATCCGTAATATCCCTGCCAACCAGGATTTGTTGGTAAGAACACATTTCTTCAGCATTAAACATTTACATTAGTAGAAGCCATTGTACAACTGTAGAAGGTTAAAGGCCTTGTTCACGAGCACATATATCAGCTTTTAACAGTGCCAGGATTGAACCCTCAACCTTCAGGTCAATAGTCCAGCGCAGTACCTTGACTGCAGCAGCAACACAGACCCCAAAGTAGGGCCCTATGATTTTGATTGTGAATACGGACGGAACTGCGGAACTGATGAAAAAAACTGACATCAGATATAAATACGAAATGCAATCTCATATAACTGATTGTATGCATTTAATTTGTGCAGCGCATGACAGCAAATGCAGCACAAAAACTGCAACAGATGAACACAGCACAGTGCTTTCACTAATTCAGAATTCAGTTAATGTACAGAGCTTTAAAGACGGCTCAACCATTGGCGTGTTCGTTTATAAGACCGGGGCCGACACAAGCTGGTGATGAGGATGTGTTCGATTTTGTCTTTTTTTAAATTCAGTCAGTACGTCTTTAGTCTCAACTGCAAAATTCAGGGCAAATTCAAGTGTTCTAATGATTTAGTGGCATTACTAAAATTAACTTGGTTTTGTTGAAATCAAATTAGTTTATTTCAAATTGCACTTTTATTTACAGTTATGAAATGTGCACCCTGAAACTTTACTTATTGGTTTTAACAGCTTTCATTTACAGTGGAACCTTGGAATTTGAACCTGTCTTTACTTGAACACAGACATTGAACGGTCCGTTTGAATTTTTTTGTTTTTATTTTCTTTGAATATTTTGAGTATTTCAAAGCAATTAATCTACCTAAATAATGCTTGAAAAAATTGACTTGCTCCAGTCGTTTAGGAGAAAACTGACGTTGTTATAACTATGGTAAAAACGTAATGTTCATTAAAAGGTGTCCAACTAATTGATTGTTTTTCATGATAAAAACATGTTATAAGGCTTGCAATCCATTTGAAACACATATCCTGCTGTAAGAGATTTAAATATGGACTAAATTTTTAAAATTTCTATTTCTATCGACATTTGGGAAATTTGAAAATTGGACACCGTTATGTACATTACACAAGAAGGAAATTATTTGACAAAAGTTCAGTTATAGTTCAGAAAATATGAATTTATTACTATCTTTGACAATGAACATGTGCATCAATACGAAAGAAATACCTGTAAACTTTTTCAATGAAATAAATGTTTCCTGAACAGTTAATAAGTGGATTTACATATCATTTTTGATGTTGCCAAATGTTATAGCATTAATTCCATTAAATACAAAGGTGCCAAGTTTCTACTGTTTGTTTAACTGTAGTAATTTTCTTGAAAGAAAAAAACACTGTCAAAAACCTAAAACTCAGAAAAATGAAAAAAACAAAAATTGAAAAATAAAATGGAATTTGGAAAAAGCTAAAATAGATTTCATTGGGCCCAACTAAAGCCATGAAATGAAAAGTAAACACGGGAAAGGATTTAACGTACCTGTACCATGGGTATACAAAGTTCTCAAGGACGAGCTCAAGTATCTGAGGGCAGAACAGTTCATAACTAATCATGACTCCAATAAAAGTCATATAACATTGAGAATACATTTAAGTTCCCAAACCTCTGAAAGAGATGCGTCCACCTTGGAGTGCACTTTTAGATCCAACCATGGCTGATAATTTTCAAGAAGTAACGTTGGCCTAGCACAATTAATAACACATATCAGTCAAGTTGTTTCTAGGGTGGTTATGGTAAATCCTGTGTGATGAAATTCTTCCAAATTTACCTGTGTCTTTTGCATTTAACTTTCCCACACACAGCACAACTATGAGCCAGAGGAAACAATTCTTGCTGCTCCAACTGTTAACACAGATATATCCAACTGAAATACTACTGTGCAGTGAGGTGTTCTTACACATTAACCAGATTAGTACTAAGAGACCTACCTTTTTCTTTGGTTTTATTATTATAAGGATATTGGGGAGCAGTGTTTCTGGCCCCAAGGAGCAATAGAAGGTAATCACTCCCGCCAAGAAAGACCAGAAAATTATGATGATGTGAAGATATCTGAAAAACAATAAATCCACACATTTATCCTTTAAATACACACACTAGTGTTTATTCAGGTATTCACAAGAAGCAGGCTAGATAGGGGATGCTGTTGTAGCACGGGAGGAAGTTCACATCATCTAAGCACCCTATAATAAAATGTACAACAAAACAATGACATCCATTCACCAACCACTTTTTGGAACACAAATACTGGGTTCCTCTCTTTGCCCTCTTAACAACCTTAATTCTTCATTCTTCTACTTGAATTAGATGCATGACAATGCAGAGGATGGGTGAATTGCAATGCCATTAGTGGTCAACAACAATATTCAGAAAGGCTATGGTATTCAAGCAAAGAATTAAATGGTTACAATTGGCAGAAATACGTCATGTTTAAGATTTTTTTCCTGCAATTGACAATTTCTTTCAAACAGGAAAAAAATTAACAAAACATAATTTAACAAAGGCTGCTCAAAAATTTTCAGTGTATATTCACTATTACAAAACTAAGAAAACTGTATTGTTAATCTCAATGGTGACAGATCACAACAACTAAAGTTAGATTTGTTAAATCAGATGATCTTCTGCATCCAATCAAACAGAACTAGTTGTTTAAAATGATTAAAATATACATTAACTTTTATGTCTAAATCTACAGCAATATAGATAGTTGAGTTATCTACACAATAGTCAGGTTTTGTGGCTCTATTGTAAGAGCCAGACACTTGACATAGCAGTTCCTACAGACCTAGCTTAGAACCCTATGCTGGACCAGCAACATTAAGGTCGGAAGGTGCTTAACATTAACTGTCACCCTCTCTGGGGTGTAGTGAATTCCAGACTACCGGACTACATGTAACCCTGACCAAGGAAGTGGGGGTAAAATGGGATTCTCTGCTTACTTGTTTTAACAGAATTGGCATTCTAACAATTTCTTTTCAAAGAACCACAAACCACAATTTCACCTTTTAAAAAGACCAGCAAATTGTGTTTTGAATGCCACCAGTAATACTCACCAACGCTGCAGGATGGCAGTGTTCCATGATGAAAACCATCATACTTACCAAACTAGCATATTACACTGATGATCAGCATAAAAAACAACATATACTGGCCTTTTTAACATGGGTGACTATTAATATGTTATCTCCACTGAAGATGTTCTAAAACTGGATGCAATGCTTTTTATATTAGTAATATAGTGTTTAGGGGCTCTAGTTGTGCAGCAGTTTAATCTAAACCATGGTGAGCCAGATCTAAGTCCCGGTGCAGCTTCTAGCTATGTCTGGGATCTAACAGGCATGTTTGAGGGAGGGGAGGCTGTGTGGGGGTGTTACCCTTGGTGCTGAAACAGCAACCCCTACCCAGCCCTGCAGTGGACTGGCATCTCATTCAAAGTACGTTCTCCCCTGTGTCCTGTGAATTCCCCATGAACATGACCAGGGTAAGAGGGGTTAAAACGTAAGATCATATTTAATGAACATACTAGTATATCTAAAAAAATTAGAATATCATGAAAAAGTTATATATTTTTTGTCACTCTCTGCAGAAGGCGAACCCATATATTATATAGATTCATTACACATAGAGTGAAAACTTTAAAACCTTTATTTCTTGAAATTTTGATGATTCTGGCTTACAGATCATTAAAACCCAAAATTCAGTGTCTCAGAAATTAGAATATTACAGAAGATCAAGAGCCACTACACACAGATGAATCCTAGACATGAGCTACAAATGTCACATTCCTTGAGTCAAGCCACTTTTGAATCAGAGACAACATCAGAAGTCTTACCTGGGTGTGGAGAAAAAGAACTGGACTGTTGTTCAGTGGTCCAAAATCCTCTTTTCAGATTAAAGTAAATTTGCATGTCATTTGGAACTCAAGGTCCTAGAGTCTGGAGGAAGAGTGGAGAGGTACAGAATCCACATTGCTTGAAGATCAGTATGAACTTTCCACAGTCAGTGATGATTTGTGGAAGTGTGTCATCTGAAAAGAGGATTTTGGACCACTGAGTAACAGTCCAGTTCTTTTTCTCCACAGCCCAGGTAAGACTTCTGATGTTGTCTCTGGTTCAGGAGCGACTTGACATGAGGAATGTGACATAAGTGTCAAAAATATTGAATTTTTTCAGGACATGCTAATTTTTGAGATATAGGTATGGCAATTGTAAATCTTTCGACTTCAACACTTCATTTACTTCGTTTCTACAATACTTCAGTGCACAGTTTCCATCAGGTACATTTCCCCAGGTGACGGCCCTTGGTCACATGACTCCTTACATCCTCAAACAGTATATATAGGGTAGATGTTACCTATTCAGCAGGACAGTGGAGAGGAGGAGGAGAAGCAGCAGAAAGCAGAAGACTGGATACTGACGACTCAGCTCTCTACAAAGCTCCAGGTTCAGCTTCATCTTCCTCACATACACCCCGAATACAGACATGTTTGGAACTGCGAGGCCAAAACTAAGGAAAGCGCAGCATGTAGTTTATTTCACCAGCTTTTTATTGTTGTTTAAGCAACGCCCATAACGGCGGCGGCTCGTGCGTGCACTACAAACTAACACGGCTAGTAACCGTTACTATCGCTACTTACCTATGGTAAACAACTGTAAATTAATTATTCTGACGGCTGTCGCTTATGACATCTTTTCTATTACACAATATAATTACTAACTGCATTTACGTATACAGCACCTTCCGTTTATTTACTGGCCGATCTGAAGCGTTTTAGCTACACGCTGCTGGTTGATGTGATTCCAAACAACGTCACATCCTCATGGCGGAGCGCCCTGAAACCTGAATCGACTCCCATTTTGATTCAAAGTATCAGGAATTGACTCGTTTAAATACTCGATTAAAATCCAGTTTTAATACATTACTTCCATCTGTCCCTTCTTCCCTAACGTACACACTAACCGCGGAGGCTGCTTCCTGAATGAAAGCAGAAGAATCTTCCAGTCTTCCCTGTATGACCTTATACAGAATCGGTGCTTACTGTATAAATTTAATTCCACTCAAATGAATCGCCTTCCACGAATCGACTCGACAGCCGTTTGACGAGAAGTATATAGAAATAAATACTCTATATTAAAACGTCTCAACCTGCATATCTAGATGCTGCATTATCTAGATCTCAATGTTCAGCCATGACTTAGACTAGAGTAAACAGTTTTAAGACACAGATAGAAATCAAAAACTTTATTACAAAAATAAGTTACACTCACCTCATTTTACAGTATAAAACAATTTATTTGCAGGAATGCAAAAACGTTGTTGGCCACCAACAATAGTTTAAAACTGCTAACATTGTGAAAAGGTGGATACAGCTTAAGAGGGAGTTAACTGTGTACAAAACCGGTTGAATGGTTCAGTCAACTGTTTGCAATATAATGGAATATAAACCAAAACTGCAGCATCCCTTTTTCCACTGAATAATCCCATCCAACACAGGCACCATGTGCACAGCCGAATCAGGAAATCCTGTCTTCACAGATGTTGCTGACCTTGAGTGAAAGTGTGTTTTTGTTGAAAATTACACATGATTTAAAATCGAAGGCAAGATGGTACATGATCTGATCTTAAGAGCTGTGATGCCTTTCTAAAAACTCTTTATCCATGTTAGAAAAAGGGAGACTGCAGGGCTTAGCAAAAGCAGTTGACACCTTTGTGATGTTCAAGCCTTTACAAAAGTAACATTTTATTCCAAAACTATCATACAACCAGTAACTACATAAGCTGAATAAGCGAGGCAGCTAATTCAGTTCAAAATACGATAAAAGCAGGGCTTGTTCAGGCTCATCATATGAGATTATTTTGCATGCCCAGTTTGACTGTTCGCAGGGTCAGAGCAGCAGTAAAATGATTATATTACATTAAGTACGTCTTTTGAGCAGCTGCTCTAATGCATATTTCATAGAAAACAAGCCCTGCTTTCATCAATATAAGTTTCCCTATTTACAGTACAGGCAGGGTAGTTCCATCCTCTGTACTGAGGTAGTTAACCAACCCTTTAAAGACAAGTTCTGAAAAGAACCACTTTTCCTGGAATGCCTGACTTATCCATGCAAGGTGGTTACACCAAAAACCTGCAGATCTCGTGTCCTCTTCATCCAAATCATTAATTTAGACACACATGGATATTCTGACAATAAAATAGCACAAAAATATACATTATCAAGCTCCACTGAGCCACTTCAAACTCAGAGACTTAAAAAGTGCAAAAACAAAAAGAAAAACATTGAATATAAAGAATCTGAATCAATTATGACAACAGGTGTATGGGGCAATAATTGGGGCCGTTACAAGCAGTAGAGTGTGATATTTTGGCTGCACGACTTGTGAATATAGCAAGTCCAAGGGCATTACATGTAGAATTTCCACGGTTTTTCAGGGGTGGCAGTATGGGAGATCTGCTTCCGTGAAGCTGGAACATCATTGCAGAATGCTCTTGACCTTACCATCGCAAACACTGGCAGCTTCTGGTGTAACCCCATGTAGCAAGTCAGTCTTCACTGTCACTGATCAGGACCAGCCTCAACCCCCTTTCCCTGCTGAGAAGAAAAAGCAGTTAACTACAAATGCCAAAATAACAAAAATACTTTAATATATGGTGTGATTTTTCATGCAAGACCAAGGCTACTGTGTACACTGAGAAGAAGAGTTAACAAATGCCCTCAGATATCATGCAAGTCAAGTATATTTACATCACTTTTACATCATTATATGCAAAGCAGAGCCTGTATAACAGGGCCTCTCCAGAATTAACTAAAAACCCAGGGGGGAGAAAACATGCAAACCTTTGGTCCATTTCTTCCACATGGTGCCTTTTATGTTAGCAATTTGAAAGAAAGGAAATAGTGAGAAAACTTGTATCAATATTACTGAATAAACTCAAAGCAGTAAACTTATCGAATGGTCAAGTGTTTCCTTCTCAAAGTAAACAATGCCCCCCAAAAATTACAAAAGAAGAAATGCACTTCCAGCTTACCACACGGCCTCTCTGCTGAGTCACACCTCGAGAACCACGTGCCCCTCTGCTGGATCCTGGCCCTCCACGCTGGACAAAGCCTCCTCTTCCCCTAGCTACAACTGGTCCACGACCCCGGGAGAGAGTGGCTCCACGAGCTCCCCGACCACCTCGTCCTCTGGCTTGGAAATCGTCATAGCCATAGTAGGGATCTTCATATCCTCCTCGGTAGTTGTGATAGTCATAGCCGTAGTAATCATAATAGTCATCATAACCATAGTAGTCGTGGGGATAAGAGAAGCCACCCCTGCCTGCTCGTCCTCTCGCTCTTGTGGGAGGAGGCATATATGGTGGGCCATAATAATAATAATCATCATACCTGTAAGAGCCCAACATTATGCTTTGTTAGACAACTGTATTTGACCAGCGTTTGCATTTATTATTCAAGTAGTATAGTGTTTGATTTATTAAGAATTTCACTTCAAGAGTTTATAAAATGTTTGCTTGCGACTACATCAATTGCACAAAAAATTACATTTGAGTTTTAGCAGCTTGTCTCTGAGCCTTCCTTTCTTTCCTCTTCTGATCTGGCGGTTTGGCGAAGACGATTTCAATTTGTTCGCCTTCCACGTCTTTGCCATTCATTTCAGCTAAGGCCTACAGAAAAATCAAAGGCTAATTATATTGGTGTATATGACAAACAAGGATTACATTACAAAAATAAATTAAAAACATTTTACCTTAACTGCACCATCTCTCTCCTCAAAGTGAATAAAGGCATAATCTTTAATCTTTTTGACCCTCTCAAGCTTTCCAAACTGGCTGAACGTCTTTTCTAAGAGCTCCTCTGATACATTACTTGCAAGATTTCTTACAAATAGTACTTTGACCTGAAAAAACAACAACATATTTTGCACCATAGCAATTCCAATATGCATCATGGACACAAATGTTAGCCAGCTTGTATTTTGTTTACCTTTGCCATGACTTCTGGGTCAGGATCCTCAATAGGATCAGCCCATTCCACAGTCACAACGTTTCCCCACACCTTCACCTTGCCACTCATCAACCTTCGCCGAGCTTGTGCTGCCGTTTTGTGATCCTCATACTCCAAAAAGCAGAAGCCTCTATTTTTCTTCTTGTCATCAGGCTGGTGGTATAAAATTACATCATTCAGCCCCTCTGAGAGAAAACAGAAACATGATTAAGTACTCAGTTTTTCCTCAAGATTTAGAAACATCTAATTAGTAAAAAGGTTAAACATATACTGGTTAAATATAAATTAGATATTCTCACCTGTAACTTTGGCAAATTCCTCCACTATTTGCTCCTTGGTTTTACTCTTTGGGATGGAACCTACAAAGAGTCTATTATTGGCAACAGAGATGCAGACGCCAATGTGTTTGCCAGGACGTATCTCGCTGTTGTTACACTATGGGGGAAGAAAACAAATGTAGACCACTTTCATTTACTTTTTCCTATTTAAATCAGAGTATCACAATGTTCTCTAACATACCAGTTTAACAGCCTCCTGAGCAGCCTCTTTAGTGCAAAAAGTAACAAAGGCATAGCCCCTGTTCAAACCACTGAGGGGGTCCATCATTAGACGGAGGTCCCATATGGGTCCTGCTTTTTCAAACAGAGGAACCAACTCATCCTCAAAGAGATCTCTTGGGATTTTCCCCACAAAAATCTAAGGGAGATAAATATTAAATTATTTGTAAAAGGTTTATTGTAATATCCCCAGTTAGAAACAGTACGCAATAGTTAAATCTCAAGTCGGTACACAATTTGTCATCTTATCACATACAAAATGCAAACACATTCCAGAAAGATGAACCGATAATATTACTGTGACATAAAGAAAGTGTCATGTTAGATCATTTTCATGACAGTAAGTGCATTTCAAAATGTTTACTGTATTCTTTAGCGTACACTATAATGGACTTTGGCTAAATGACACACCAACAGAAAAGATTTGCTAGGTGTCTGATCTTACCTCTGTGCCAACTGTGGGCTGTGCACCTGAGTGAGTTGACTCTGGTGGAGGACCACCATATTTCCTCTGACCTGTCGTCACATCAAGTGTGTATCCAGTTCGCTCAAGCAGAGCCTGACAAACCAAAGCTAAATTATTAACTGACACACATACACGTAAAATTGTGGGGAAAAAAAATCTCAAATATATAAAATAGCTAAATAACAAGCGCTTACTTTGATTTTTGCCTCATCTGGTCCTTTGTTAGAGTCTGACACTTTGGTCCCCTGCTTCTCCCTCTGTCTGTATGTCTTCATAACTCCACAGAGAAAGGCACTTTTGTTCTGTTAAAGGAGCAAACCAATATTGGCTTATATGCACTCTGTATGCGTACATGAAAGTGGCAGTGAAAAACAAGACTTAAATAAGACAGTTAATAATAGTTTCAATTAAACCCTAAATGGAAAAACTATAAAACACTGTCTGATTTTCAAGTATTAATTTGTTAAAATGAAAGTGACAGGATATTTGCGAACATAATTTTAAATAAACAAAGTTCAACTTATTAAACTAATATTGAAACAAAAAATACAAACTGGCAGATAAAAGACACGTAGCTGGAAAGGAACTTAACTACAGCTGATCACAATCATCCTTTACACTATAAATGAAGCTTTGTTTACTGTCAAACAGCATGTTGCTACTTAACTGTGCTCTTACCCTATGCAAAATTATTAAACATTTAGGACTCCCAAAAACAGCCCTTGGTTCCAGACAAGTTTTAATATAACATGCATCTGTGGGGAAATATCACGTAAGGTTTTTGATTTTTCTGTGACCAAACATACACAAGTTCAACATCTAGGCGTTCCAGTACAGACATACCTGAACATGTGAGAGGTCACTGTCTTTAAATTGTAGGAGGACTTGCAAAGCACCTTCTTCGTTGAATTCCTTTAGAGCTTCGATTGCCCGATCATCAAGATCACTGTGTGAAACCAGACCTGAGCAAGACACGCAAAAAAAAGAATAATGAAATTTGGATCAACAGTCCAGTTCATTCTTTTGTATCACTCATTAATATGTTATTCAGATATCACTGATGTTGGAACTGTCCGAGCAGAAATGTACAGACCTAGCAACAGATGTCATGGTGTAATTTGATAGTCATCTAGAAACCCTGTGCTATCAGGCTTGCTAACAGTGATTTATGAGGACCCATCACCTGTCTTAACCACTGCCAGCTGCTCCATTGTTTCTGCATATGTCCATCTGGCAACACACTTGCCCTGACACTGTATGAACAGACCTCCTCAGGACTGCTTGTACTCCGCTTAAAAGCCCTACACATGAAATTTTGTGAAACTGCCATTCAGGATACCCTGTTCCCTCCAAATGACTACAGGAGGCACAGAGAAAATAATATTCAGACTAGCCTATTTTCTTTTAGACAAGGTGTTTTGCAATCACTTTTTGACTGCAGTACCCATTTTAGAAGGAAACCACAAAAAGTTGCTTTGGTGTTCCAATTCCCACAATCGCATTTAAAAAGCACATGCAATTGGACTGCAATCTGAAATGGGTGAGATGCTGAAAGTTCAAGGGGCCTTACCTGCTACGTAAATTTCATCTAGTTTGACAGCAACTTTTCTAGGTAACCCAGCGTCTAATAATGTCTGGAAGTGTTCTGAATGGGTAACTGCAGCCGAAGTCTCCATTGGTTCTTCAGTACCGTTTCCATTTATATGTTCTGTGGCCATGTCTCCGTTATCTGCGCAGATGCAATGAGCCAAATTAATCCACACTGGGCAGAGGTCAAAGAACCTGTTGCCTAGCCCCGTGTTCATGGTCTGCATTGCAGATCTTGAGTTAGGGCCCTTAACACAACTGGGCTCCATGTTTTCACACCGTGTTAACCTTAAACAATGAGTAGAACAGGGGCCACATGGTCAGAATTAAAACAGGCCAGCATACTGGCTGATAACAATGAGGAAACCTAACTCGGTGCCTGTATGTTCTCCACACCCATTGCAGCGTTTTGCAATAGGGGTGCCATTATTAGCGTGAATGACTAAAGTGAATGAGCGCAGAATAAACAGAAAATAAGCGATTGCTTACACTGTGATACCTATCAATTGCATATACACAACATTTAACTAGACAAATCTGTATTTCTCATTCAAAACAGGGACTCGAGTTACTTAATTGAACGAGTTGTGGAATAATAGATGTTCTGACGCCTGGAGAACATTTTCTTCACGTGGTTTCACTACTTTGATGGGACAACATCTGCTACTAGTTAATAATGGAAAGTCTACAAGATTCCTGCCATGCCCCCCTTTCTAAACGTTAAGGTCCAGCTGCCTTCCTTATCCACGTGCTCTTCTGAAAGACCTACAGAATTGTATCACTTCTTACTAAACACATGCACGAGTTCACTATTTGAAGAATAACTACAATACAAGCCATACAATAAAACAACTTCTGAATCTTGAACTTCCCCCAAATTGTATATTGTTACATACAAGTATTGACATTAACGCACCAGAATCAGGGATCGGCTAAGGATCCCATAACAATAGATCACCCAGTGACATTTACTTGCAGGTCTTATTTGCTTAACTAAAGCACAACAAATCACCCGGATACATATCGTGTTTTTCATACACACTCCTTTTGTTTCATTCAATGGGTGAGCGGCTGTATTCAAACTAACATCTTAGCTAGCGTGCACTGTGCCTCCCATATTTAGGCCGGGACACGGGAGCAACGTGGACACTTAGCCATGTTAGTTTCTGACAGCTTTAATGATCCAGACTGTCTAACGACTCGGCTCACAACCCATACCGCACATTTATAAGAGCATACCCGACGAATTAGGGGGGGAAACAGTACGTAAAAACGCTCATAACCCTAAACCATCGCCTTTAGCCACATAGCAAGGTGGTTAGCTAATTTGCTGAAGAAACGGAGATTACTCGTACACGTTTCCTACCAAACGCGTTTCTCTGCTAACACCTGCTCTTCAAAAGCAAAAACTCACAACACGATTAACTTAAAAACCTAAACAGGAACCCTAATTAGCCTGTAAACACAACAGAGGCCTAAATGAGCCAAGCTAGCTAAATTAGCGGAGCAAGTCAACGTGCCGCCACATGGGAGTCCATTTTCATTTTCAAAAAGCCGGTCTGAACGCGGCGGCCAGTCCTCACTCAGCTACTCTGTTTAAAAACAAAGAGATTCCTTCACATCTTGACACCACACACTTCTCCGTTAAGCTCAAGACGCATATCGTACCTGTCTAATAACTCGGATGTGTTATGTATGGATGAGTCCGGAGGGAAAAGGTGTAGAAAATGAAAAAGTGTGGGAACCCCGTGCCGCTGCTCCGGCGCCGATCTTGCACTTAGCCAGCTCGATGCAAAATGGCGGCAGCATCACGCCGCGAGACTGTCTGTAATGCACGGGGTTTCTCACAAGCGAACGCAGGGACGTGAGCGCTGATGGCGCGCCTGTAACAAACCCAGTGTGGCTGGATAAAGCGCTGTCTGACTTATCCAGCATCACGGTACCGTTCACGGTATACGAATAATCATGCCGATTAAATGTTAACCAGAACGATAATTCAAAAATAAAAAAAGATCATTAAAAAAGAAGAAACACTTTAATTTCTTGGATATTCTTAATTTTTATTTCAGAGCAATATGACGTAAAAGTGGAAATATTCGAAGTAAAATAGATTCTTTATAAACATAAAATTGGAAACAGCATTTGTGGTTAAAATACACTGTTTTCCTTAAAACATATAACTATGAAACTTGAACCAAAATATTTTACATGAATAATATCAGGACAGTGGGTATATTGGTGGAAGGATGTTAGAAATGTTGCCAATCAATGAATAATATCAATAATATCAAATTTAGTTTATAAATCACGTGCAGACACTTGGAGGACATACAGAGTAAAATTAAGACTGAACCAGTGATCTTTAGAATTGTGAGGTGAACGCACCAGCTACTTGTGCCATTGTGCCACCCACTAAAAAATCCTTTCAAGTCAAGATATCTATGATATTTATTCATCACATATAAGTTTGTAGCAGCTACAAATATATAGTGAAATGCACCATCAACCCATCCGTGCACAAAGAGTATGACAATGGGGAAAGACAGGACAGGCAGACAGAGATAAGGAAAAAGACAGAATAAAGAATACATGGGGGGAGGGGAGGAGAGAAACCCCCCCTCCCAGACTATCTTCTACTGTGAGTACAGTTTGGGAACAGAAAAGAACACCTCAGCAACATAGGCATATAATACAATTACAACATGAAGGACTTGCAACAGGGGAAGGGGAAGGGGTGAAGACAACCCAGTGCAGCATGCAGCCATCTTGTTCTGCAGCTGATCAACAGACCTGTTTTGCCGCACCAGGGAACAATAGCGGCAAAGGCGTGGGAAGGGTACCGGGACCTGAGAGTCGTTTCATCTGGCATCCCAATCAGGTGCCTCAGTCCACAGGATGTCATAGTGATAACACAGTGAATTGCCATTGAGACAACTTTGGTCGGCTCGTAGAATCAACAATCAGCAGGTGTCTGGGGAATGGGGAAGGGATACAAGAGCATCTCGCTGCAGTGATCAGTGGAATTCCAGCAGCGGACTTGGCCAAGGCCAAATCAAATCCAATCAAATCACTTTTATTGTCACATCACATTACACAGGTGTGGAAGGTGAGTGAAAAGTTTAGGTGCATAGTCCCTCAGTGATGATATGGGGAGCCGAAAGTAAATTATCAATTTCAATCACAATTTCAAATAAATAATTGAAATATCTCACTTTGAAGCTACATTTGCAAAAGTTTTTGGCTAAATACTGTGAAGTTCCCAAGTGAAGGAATTTACATTCACTGGCCGCTGTATTAGGTAAACCTGTTTAACTGCTCCTTAAAGTAAATATTTGCCAATCACATGGCAGCAATTTAATACATTTAGGCATGTAGACATGGTCAAGAAAAACTGCTGAAGTTCAAACTGATCATCAGAATGGGGATGGAATGTTAAGTGACTTTGAACGTGGCATGGTTGTTGGTGTTACAGGGGATAGTCTGAGTATTTCAGAAACTGCTGATCTGCTTGGATTTTCATGCACAACCATATCTAGGGTTTACAAGGAATGTCCAAAA
>JAVSBU010000145.1:7348973-7360720 GCA_033118015.1 Loricariichthys derbyi | reverse complement strand
CTAAAATATGTGAAAGTTGAATTTTTATCATTACATTATGGAAAATAATGCACTTTATCACAATATGCTAATTTTTGAGAAGTACCAGTACATGGTCTATGGGTATAGATTCAAGGATTTCTCTTTCCCAGTGACATATCTGAGTGTACAGTCATTTATAACCTTGCTCTAACAGCAGAATGAATTATCAATGCTTTAAAGTGCTTCTTGACACATAATCTCATTCTGACTCATCTAATATCCATAACAGATGCAATCATTAAAATCATCCAATTATTAGCACCCTTGCTATAGATCACTTAACAGGACTTGTTCTCACATTTTTTTCACCATTTATTGACAAGCTAGAGATCCTCTGCCCATCTTTGCTCCTCAAAGACCTTCTTATTTTTTTGAATACTGCTCAAAATTACACGATTGTGTAATTGTGATTGTGTAATCATGCTGTTGGAAATCACATGATTGTTTAGTTTTTAGGCTTTTTTTTTACCTTATTACTAGTCTGATTTGCCCTCCTCCCAACTATTTTGGAATGGGCTGCAGGCCTGATATTTGCGGAAATGGGTGTACAAACAAATTAAATGAAGTTGACAAGACAAAATATATCCATACTGTTTGCAAGGAAATAAAAGTAAGAGTAAATGTAAGACATGCTACTTTTTGAAAATTTGCATTTTCATACTATCCCAACTTTATTCTGATTTTGGTTTGTAGATATTATTTGCACAATATCCTTGTTGTATTATGCTACACTTATTCTTGGGCAGCGCAGTGGCACAGTTGTTAGCGCTGTAACCTCACATCTCCAGAGATCTGGGTTGAGTACGGCCTGCTTGCTGCCTGTTTGAAATTTGTATGTTCTCCCAGGCACTCCAGTTTATTTACATATTCCAAAGACATGCGTTAGGTCAGCTGACATCTTTAAAATGTCCCAGTGTGAATGGGAGAGTGTGTATGGATGTACACTTGCGATGGCCTGGCAGTGTGTCCAAGGCTGGTTCCTGACTTGTGCCCTGTGTTCTGGGTTAAGTGCCAGTCCCCATTGACTTTGAATTGGTTTAAGCAACAAATGAATGACAGAACATTTGTACTTTTCATACATTAAATCTACTGTAAATGCATATGCAGTAGTATAATGTGCTGTATCATCTTACTTCGATGAACACAATGTATTCTCACTTTATACGAGTGGAAGTATTGAATGATTATAATATCATTTGTTTTGGGTTTAATTTAAATATCAATGCTTATATCAATTCTTCTTGAAAACATATACAAAGTAATTAATGCAAGTATATGATTTCCAAATGATCTAAATAACAATGGATGCATTCATGTCGTTTTATTGTAATAATATTTGGATAAAATATTTGTTAGCTAAATCAATCTTTTAACCTTAGATACTGTGTTCCATCTGCTACAGCATATATTGAATTACATCTGTCTGAGACCAGGCACTAGTCTCCAGCACAACCAAGGATAAGTGGATTAGTGGCAACGGAAAGATTGAAAGATAGCAGCTCAGCAAATATTCATCCTTGATATATAATATGTGAGTGGAAAAGTAGGGACACGTCAGTATTAATTGAAGTTATTTCAAGGAAAAATAACTCGATTAATATGTTTTCATGATACAACAGCATATTCATGGATTAGAATATAGATCATACATGAAGTACCATCATTGAATATTAAGATAACTGTAGCGTTTAATCTATACATGTTAAAAATATTTAATCATAAAATGTCATGAACTTTCCCATTATCTTTGGGGTCAGTTTGACAGTTTTGGGGTACAGGTGTGTAATACACCACCCGAAAGATCTGGGTTCAAGTCCTGGTACTGTCCTCTGGTCGAGTTGGGCATCGCATACAGTCATGATTGCTGTGTATAAGGGAGCAGAAGCCAAAGAGGGATCATCCCCTTACTCAGCTCTGCACTGGACTGGCATGCCATCTAGGGCATTCTTAGAAAGTAGGGAACAGTGATTAAGGAGCAACTCTTATACACAGCCCATAACCATGGGTACCCCAATTTAGTCAAGTGTTGAAATGTTATTTATAGTATTAAAATAATTATTGGCATTAATACTGTATAATAGTATTCTCATTTTAAATCTGAGTTTATCTCAGTCCCATGTGTATGCTACCAAAAACTCTGTCCCACCTGACCATCCTATGAAGTTCATTCTTAAAAAAATAAGTACTTTATGTAAATGACTTTTCTGACATCAGTGCTTGGCTTTCTACATGTCTGTAATTAGTTATGAGAAATGCAAATAACATATTATATCACATTATTCTGTCTGACTCGGTCATTTGCAAGCAACCAAATTGGTTGGTCGGGGCATTATCCCAGTACTGGAACAGCGACCCTTGCCAACCCTGTGATGAACTACAACTGTGTTCTGTGATCTCTGGGATAGCGTCCAGAACCCCTGCAACATGGACCATAAAAAGACATGAATGTGTACACAATTCTATAAGCTTATTGCATAGCACTAGATCATGTCGTCTTAAATAATGTTTATTGTAGCCTAAACGACACCGGTATTACCAAACACAAATACTGGATGCCACAGTGCATATTGAGTCTTTCCGTTCATTCATGTAATGGACTGTAAGGTCAGATAAAGGCCAGTGAGACATACTCAGAATTAATCAGGGGGAGGATTTCTTGGATGGGTGCATGCAGGTGGAGGTGCTATCCTATAAAAACCAAGGTGTGTCTCTCAGAATCCAACTGGTGAAAGTTGATGTGAAGAAGAACAGAGGTAAGATTTCTAATTTGCTAATAGACTCGTTATGGCACTGGTTTAAAAGTGATACAATAATGAAAAGTAAATTTAGAAGTAGATAACATTGGGTTTTTGTATATATACCTGTATGTAATTAGATTCCTATAGACTGTGTTTGTGTTTTACAGCTAGGATGCTTTTTATTATTAAAAACCCTGGAGCAACCATCTTACTGCTGTCAGTTCTGGTTGAAATTGGACAGCTTTATCCCAACTATGAATGTAAGTTTATATTTATATACTTTGGCATGATTAAACCACTGAAAGGATAACAGAACTAAATAACAAATTGTAAACTAATATTCTTTATATTCAGTATAAACTGATAACCATACTGTTGACTTTGAACACTATCTAAAAAGTTGGCTGTGAAGAGTGCAAGCTCAAGAAAAACAGAATCTTCTCAAAGCCCGGTTACCCTGTGTATCAGTGCATGGGATGCTGTTTTTCCAGAGCTTATCCTACTCCTCTGAGATCTAAGAAAACCATGCTGGTCCCCAAGAATATCACTTCAGAAGCCACGTGCTGTGTTGCCAAAGAGTTTACATGGGTAAGACAAATAAAAGCAAGATATTAAATTTGATTCTGTTAGTAAATGTTATCAAGTATTATTTACCACTGACACTCTATTTTTTAATTCTACAGGTTAATGGCAGTGATGTAAAACTAGCAAACCACACAGACTGCCACTGCAGCACTTGCTACCATCATAAATTTTAGATGGCATGACTTCACGCACTTGCTTACTGTTTATAATAAGATGAAGTGATTGTTAGTTGTAGCAGAGTGGCATTTATTATTCACGTGTACATTAAATCTTCTGTGCATGCAGTTCCTATGTTTATTAATGTGACATTTCAAAAACAGTTTGAACTCTGTAATTTAAAAGTGGATTCATTTGGTAAATCATGTTGTTTAATCAGGGACTCTCAAAAACAACTTTAAAAATAAATAAAGCCTATGCTGCAACTATCTGTACGTGTTTACAGGTCATTGTCCTTATACATAATCCAATAAAAATTTCAAATTCATTAAAGTAAAAATAATAATATGATTAAAAAAAATCATTCTCAGATATTGCCTTAAACAAGACTGGAATATTACCAGCCCCTGGAGATATATACATCAAACATATTTGTAGTATATTATTAAATTCTTTTCCAGATAGACTGCAATACTAACTGAAGGCAACCCAGGCAGCAGGATGGCAGTCGACAGCAGGGATAAGTGGGGGTTGCTGTTGCAGTGCCGGTGGATCAATATATATTGGATTTATACACTGACTGAGCACTTTATTAGGAACATTATACTACTACTACTTAGAAGGCTCTCCCTGTTGTTGACCATCCACCTTAAAGTTCGATGTGTTGTGGATTCTGAGATGCTTTTCTACTCGCCACAGTTTTACAGAGTAGCTAACTGAATTGCTATAGTCTGTCTGTCAGCTCAAGCCGGTCGACCTGTCTCTGTTGGTGTCTCTCATCAACAAGGTATTTTTGTCTTCAGAACTGCCACTCACTGGATGTTGATTCTTTATTGCAGCATTCAGAGTAAACTGTTTTGTGTAAAAATCCCAGAATATCAGTAGCTATAGAAATATTCAAACTAGTCTGTCTGGCACCCACAATCATACCCCGGCAAAATCATTAAGAAGACATCTGTTTCCCACTTTGATGGATGATTTGCTTTTTTTTATTTGCTTTTTCTGACTGCATGACTTTATGTACTGCACTGCTGTCACACAATTGCCTGATTACATCATTTATAAATGTGTAGGTGTACAGATGTACAAGTGCTTGTTGAGTCTATGTTTAATACATTTATTTATTTGAATAAATATTTAGATTTTTTTTTTATTTTACTTCTGAAGTACCACTAAACACAAACATTCTTTATTAATGCAATTATATCAATGCAGAAATCAATGCAATTTCTACTTGAATTATATTATTCACATACAAAAGTCTCATTTTCAGCAAGCATTTCCACAGCATCTTATTCACGAAAATGCTAAATAGTTGTTAAAGCAGTGTGATTACTTTTACTTACATGAATATTATTTATATTGCAAAGCCCAACCAAACACAATAGTATTATAAATTTATTTTTTGAGACTGTTATTCTGTGAAGCAACACAGGTAAATTGTCTTGGGGTTGCAATATACAGTGGTTATGGAAAGTATTCAGACCCCTTTAAATTTTTCACTCTTAGTTTCATAGCAGCCATTTGCTAAAATCAAAAAGTTCTTTTTTTCCTCATTAATGTACACTCAGCACCCCATCTTGACATAAAAAAACAGACGTAGACATTTTTGCAAAATTATTAAAAAAGAAAAACTGAAACAACACATGGTCATAAGTATTCAGACCCTTTGCTGTGACTCTCATATTTAACTCACATGCTGTCCATTTCTTCTAATCGTCCTTGAGATGGTTCTACCCCTTCATTGGAGTCCAGCTGTGTTTAATTAGGAAAGGCACACACCTGTCTATAGTGCTCACAGTGCATGTCAGCGCAAATGAGAATCATGAGGTCGAAGAGGAACTGCCCAAGGAGCTCAGAGACAGAATTGTGGCAAGGCACAGATCTGGTCAAGGTTAATTCTAAACAGTGTATGTGGAGAAAACCAGGCACTGCTCATCACCTGCCCAATGCAATCCCAACAGTGAAACATGGTGGTGTCAGCATCATGCTATGGGGGTGTTTTTCAGCTGCAGGGACAGGACGACTGGTTGCAATTGAAGGAAAAATAAATGTGGCCAAGTACAGAGATATCCAGGAAGAAAACCTCTTCCAGGGTGCTCAGGACCTCAGACTGGGCCAAAGGTTCACCTTCCAACAAGACAATGACCCTAAACACACAGCTAAAATAACAAAGGAGTGGCTTAGGAAAAACTCTGTGACCATTCTTGACTATCCCAGCCCTGACCTAAACCCAATTGAGCATCTCTGGAGAAATCTGAAAATGGCTGTCCACCAACGTTCACCATCCAACCTGATGGAACTGGAGAGGATCTGCAAGGAAGAATGACAAAGGATCCCCAAATCCAGGTGTGAAAAACTTATTGCATCATTATCAAGAAGACTCATGGCTGTACTAGCTCAAAAAGGAGCTTCTACCCAATATTGAGCAAAGGGTCTGAATACTTATGACCATGTGATATTTCAGTTTTTCCTTTTTAATAAATTTGCAAAAATTTCTACATGTCTGCTTTTTTCTGTCAAGATGGAGTGCTGAGTGTACATTAATGAGAGAAAAAAAGTAACTTTTTTGATTTTATCAGATAGCTGCTATGAAATTAAGAGGGAAAAATTTAAAGGGATCTGAATACTTTACGTACCCACTGTATAGCACAGACGTTACTAAAATTCAATGACATACAGGTAAAGTTAAACAGCTTTTAAACAGTAATTTGTTGTTTTGTGAAATACATTTCATTCTGCATGTCAATAAACTGAAGATTCACACAAAATTGTTACTATTGTATTTAGAAAGAAAAGAAAACTAGATCTAACCAGGATAGGAAAAGCAAAAACTGAACAAAAGGATCTTACAGCCTTAGATATAGTCATATTTGAACTTGCAAATAAAAAGTATGGTTGATATCATTTAACAGATTCAACAATTGAATGTTAGATGACTGGAAAACAATAAAGCTCCATTGAGTTATTCAGTTTAATTTTAATTAAGACCAGTTATACCCCTAGGAACAAACCACAGAAGGAAATATTTAACTGTCCCTTAAATAGTTTCAAAAACTGGGCAGCTAGCATATGTGAATTGAGCAATGCTTTGCTTAATGACAAGATAACCACAACAATAAGTAGAAATCTGATTTTAATTGTGAACATTAATAACATTACATTTTATTTTGTGAACAAAGTATAATTATTTCACCCCATCATTTGTTACTTTGTAGACTAGTTATGCAACACCTGACCACCCAGTTAGATGAAAAATATTTTAAAACGCATCAGTGGACAGCTGTGGACTTGGGTGATGGTCTATTCTTAGTATAGCTGTGAGGCTGCTGTTGTAACGGCATGTGTGCATCAGGACAGATGCATTGCTGTGGTTTTTATACACTGTATGCACTTTACTCGCCATGTTATTAAACACACCCACTTTTTTTGGTACAGTCTGCAGCTGTGCAGTTAGAGACTCATTTTGTGGCTCATTTTGTTTCCATGAACAATCTGTGTCTGTCTCCCTTAGCTATGGTCAGTTTCTCTGACCACAGGATCACTGTAACCTGGATTTTATTGCTTGGACCAGTTTTCCCTACTTTATGCTGCTACCTTTGATATCCTTGCCACTATGCAATACACACACCCATGGCAGCAGCACGGTGCTTCTCTTCTTCTTCTATCGGCTTTTCCCTTTTCAGGGGTCACCACAGCGAATCATCCTCCTCCATCTCACTTGGTCCTCTGCATCCTCTGTCCTCACACCAACTACTTCCATGTCCCTCCTCACAGTCTTTGACTAACAGTTGTACAATTTCACCCTGTTTATCAACAGCACCATTGGCCGTCATTGTTAACCTGGGCCTTGATCAATACGGTATGATGTCAGTTAGATGAACTCACATGTTTTGGCAAAGTGTTTTACGTCCGATGCCCTTCCTGACACAACCCTCACCATTTACCTGGGCTTGGGACTGGCACAAAAGATACACCGGCTTGTGTTCCTCAGTGGCTGGTTTAGCACAGTGCTACTATCACCTCCTTATTAATCCTGTGTTGAAAGGTACTGTGTCTTAGAAGACTAACAAGCATAGACAGTTGATTAATTAATTGATGTCCATTTGTACTTACATTTAAAGCTTTTAGCAGAAATCCTTATCCAGAGTGACTTGCAACTGATACACTCTTACAATCTAAACAATTACACGAGGATTTTGCTCAACAGTGACAGCCTGGCAGATGTGGGATTTGAACCCTTGACCTTCTGGTCCATAAGCCAGTGCCTTAACCAGTAAGCTACCACAGCTCTGATAGTGCTGACAGATGAAGCTACAGAGGATGAGCTACAGTCAGGAACTGGCTTTACGAACCCAGATTATAGGTGGGCAACTGCAAAAGCGCAGGCATGGCTAAAGGTTTCCATTTCTTATGATGGGTGTAGCTGCTACAGTGGCCGTTAATAATGAGTGAAATATGTTTGCCTTATGGATTGGGAAATGATTGTGCTTTCTATCTCCAAATCTGGCATTTGGTAAAGGGTACACAGTCAGTAGGTCACCAGTGCCTGAAGGGAATACGCGCGTTCCCGTGGAAAAAAAAGGGCATGCGTGCGCGTCCTTGAGCGTGCAAAGCGCGAGCGGAGCGGGAGCGCGCCGCAGTGATTGTTGTGAAGATGGCGGAGGAGGAGGCTGGAAAAGAATATAACACAAGAGAAGACACCGCGGCCCTGAAAATACGCTTCCAACATTTAATAACGGCATTACGAGACAGCGTCGATTCGCCTTCAGACGCCTCCGCTAACTTCTGCAACGAGTTCTGCCAGGTTTGTGATTTTTCATGTTATTTATGGCTGCTCGGCGGAGCAGCTCGTCTCCATCATCGCGGGTTGCTGGCTAGCTCGGATGGCTAACTCCGTTAGCGCAATCCTGCAGTCTTGAGGGAAAAAACGGCCTCGGCTCTGGAATCCTGTGTTACGCGTCTTTCAGTGAACGCTCACCAACTTAATGCAAGCGAATGCTTTAAACGCACTATAGTAGTCTATTCATTATCACTTTGGCAAATTCGCAATGCACTGCAGGTAACGTTAAAGCCAGCCAAGCCCCCCTCCCTCTTCCTACCCTCCTTGATAGCCGTTTGGCTAAATGGCTAGCTGGCTAGCTTTTTGTGGCATCTTAACGCTTAATTGCATTGATAATAAGGGAGTGCCTTGATCTAAAACAAAGTGAGACTCGCATGCATTTGCACCACGACGCCTTTTCTTGGACGCATCGACCTTCTTTGCAAGCGCGCTGGACATATTGTATCGTCAAAGGAAGAAAGCAATTCGTAAACGCTACTTGTGCAGTTTGCACAGCTGCCGTTGTGGCCATGCATGAAATGGACACATTAACAGCGACCCCCTAACTGCATGCCATTTTCCTCCTGCATTTTTATTTAATCCTTTTCTTTTTGTTCATTTCTTTATTTTATTTTTTAGGTCTGAACCCGCGTTCATGTGAGGCTCGGATTAACCAAGTGGTTAAAATTAAGGACGTTTAGCAGTAGCTTATTTACCAAGCTACGTTTATTGGCAACGATGAAGAGAAATGCTCTTGGAATTGGCCTGATCTGGGCAGGGCAGTAGAGTTTGGGATATATGCAGGCCAACTTGTGAACTGCTACCTTAACACCGTAAATAAATAATGCAATCGAGTTGGAGAATATTAAGGGATTACTTCTAATTTATAATATGCCCCAAGGGCTGGGGTGGTGCTGGAATCCTTAGTGCAATAGTTAACCATTCATTATAATAGTTTACTGTACATGTGCTCTACTCCAAATCTGTGTAAATAAATAAAATGGCGATTCAGTCCTTTCCATAGGGTGTGCGTGAAATTAATGGAAGACTATAAATCTCCACGACAATTCTGGGTCGTTCTACACCTAATGTAGAGTGCAGTCCATTACCTAAAACCTATATAAAATTAATTGCACGTTGTTTTGTGCAGTGGTTTTGATGCAGTTACATTTATGGCATTTACCAGGGCAACTTTTTCATTGATTCAATCTTGCAATCTAAGCAATTGTGGGTTAAGGGTCTTGCTCAAGGACCCAACAGCGATAACTTGGCAGAGGTGGGATTTGAACCCTGGACCTCCTGGTCCGTAGTCCAACACTTTAACCGCTAGGCTACCACAGTCCCACGGGCAGTTGTGTGTTAAATTTTCATTAAGACGTTTTCAGTGTCCCAAAGTTATGAACTATTGTTTTTGGTACAAAGCATGACTTCTGAGTAGACGGCATACTTATTCAGATATTATATTAATAATAAATGTGCATGTATGTTTAATGGGATTTTATCATTGTGTTAAAAACATGAATTTCGTTGTCTACCTGATTTTTTAAAAAATTTTTACCCCCCTGAAAAGACCATAGTGTACAAAGATCAGAAACGGTTCAGAGCTGCAATTGATTTTATTGCTGCATACATAATGTAGTGCAATATATCTGTCATAATGGGCATACTGCCCAATGAGGTGCAATGAAATTTTGCCCTTTTAGACTTTACAGTCAAAACAGCAGTTTTGTTTTAATCTGAGAGAGGAAAAGACCAATGCCTCTGACCAAAAAAGTCATGCCAGGGTGGGTCTGAGAGCAGAGACGAATGCAGATAGCAAATTGTTTGAGCTTAGGGAACAAAGGTTTGAATTGGGTACCTGTATATGGCCTTGAAATGGTATTTGGGTGCACCTTCTTCAAACAAGCACATGTCAGTGAATATCATTGGAGTTAATTACACTGGCCATTGGAATTGTGTCTGGGTTGAGGGTGTACGAGAGCACAAAAAAGTCTAAAGAACACTTCAATGAAATGGTAATGAAATTGTGACTGTAACTAAAAGCAATGCGTGTTTTCCTCTTCATCCTTTGTCAGTGTAGTTGCGTTCAGTTTGAGTAGTAGCAGACTGTGAGGTATAAAGGACAAGTTTTCAGTTTTCACTTCAGTGGTAAACATTTCTTCCCAAAATTTTATTTTGGTGTATCACTAATATCAATCACAAAAACAATATTACACAAGCCAACTCCCAGACCCTTTAAAATACAATACAATTTTTTTTCAGGTTTAAAACTTGGATTATCTTGTTAAATATAGCACAATGCATTTTAAAGTGTGTTATGGAGTGTGTTTAAAGTTGGTGAACTTACTATTGCAATGAAAAGACCAGTCTACGTTTTATAAGGTTTGTATTTTTGTTAAACAATCTTTTCCTTTTAATGTGCAAGTGAAAAATTGGTACCATTTTGGACAGATTTGTTCAATGACCAGATGGCTGAAATTAAGATTTGGCAGTTAACCAAGCTGCTTTGATTTATGGTGGTGAAGAGAGCTTTTATTGAAATAGTTTGAGAGTGTGATGATCAGTCCACCAGAACGTTAGTGATTAAAGGTTAGACAATGACAGAGGTGGGCACAGCAGCAAAAAATGTTACTGAAAAATAAGGCTATTGTAAAAATGCATTATATAGGTCCAATTACACATTTAAATGATTACTTGAGTGAAAGTTATAAAAGTAGTGAAAGTTTTGAGAAAACCTATTTGGATCCTGAGTTATATATTCCTATATAACTCAGGATCCAAATCATGCTGAGAAGGCAAAGATATGCTGAAGCTCACAAAGATTGGAATGAAGATCAGCTCTTTTTTTTTTTCTTAACACTTTTTAAATACATTTGGAATTCTTCTGATTAGGGTAGTCCTGGAACTGGGTCGTGTGGCTTGTCCTCGATTTAATGGCAGTGCATGACCCAGCCAGTGGGTTTGTGTGGTGGTGGGCTAATGTGCCTTTGCTCTTATTTGTGAAACACATCCTGATTACCGTATTTTCCGGACCATAAGACGCACCGTATTATAAGGCGCAGTCTGAATTACGGGGTCTATTTTTGTATTTGACCTACGTATAAGGCGCGCCGTACTATAAGGCGCAGTCTCAATTACGGACTCTATTTCTGCGTCTGATACTTTTTAATCGCCGTTTCATCTTTTCCCTTCCTGTATTGTCGCAGCTTACACCGCCATTATTCGGCGCCCGGCGGTGTATCCCTAATTAACGGTGTATAGAGCCCTCACTGGCGTACCCAACGGAGTTTTAACCAGTGACATACGCAATCAAAACCACGGCGCTAATGTACAGTACGCAGTTCTATTCGTCACCTCCCGGTTAAAACAGCGTTACACAAACAGGCAACAGTACAGTCAGTATATAAAGGCTAGCACACTGCATG
>JAVSBU010000145.1:7306515-7324416 GCA_033118015.1 Loricariichthys derbyi | reverse complement strand
TTTTTCCCGGTCTAGGCCACGCCCACCACCAGTTAATTCGTAAGCATCCAGGTTTTGCAGGAACACTCCAGGATACACTGCGGAAGTTTTGGTAAGCCAAATCTCGGTTAACTCAAACGCAACCGTGTATGTGTGAACGGGACATAACCCGGTCACGGAACGGATTAATTTCGTAAATCGAGTCTCCACTGTATAGTGTGATTCAAGTGATTTCAGGTCCAGATCCAGTTCTGGCAGGTATGTGCAGATGCGTAGGCCAAAAGGACAGAAGAAATTTGGCCTGGCTTTGAAGAGAGATTGGTTGATTTGGGAGAAGATCACACTATTTGCAGGGTTCCGTCTTCTCTTTCGATATAAATACAGAGGACCATATAAATGTCAATATGACAATGTTAATAATATACAACAATGTTGCTAAACTTAACATGCAAACTAGCACCCCTTATGGGATTCAGGACGTGGCCCTGCAAATGTCCACAAATTTAATGACTAGGTTAGATTTACTCAACAGTGCACCGGATTTCTCGGAACCGAACAACGACCTTTGGCTACAGTTTCATTTTAGAAGCATGCAGTTTACATTTCCACTTCAGTAATCAGTTAACTGCAGAAATCTGAATGACCAGCTTATTAGTGTGAATGCAGACACTGTGGCAAGGCTGACCTCCACTTCTAAATCCTCAAAGAGTCTGAGGGAGATGGTGCAGCTACTGGTGTGAAGGAAAGAGACAAAAAGTACTGATTTAAATGAATGTGATATGAACAAAACGCATGTTGTCCTTTCAGTGCCTGAGTGAGACATGTACTATACCACCACTGTAACAACGGTACTGTACATTATGGGGTCCACACAACATGCCATTATCACATACAAAGGTGCTCAGGTGGTGCAGCCCAACAACTGCCCATGTTTGATGGGTTGCAAGGCCTGTGTCGGAGTTTGGGGGTCCTGACCCTCCTGATGACCCTGGCCAGGTTAAGTGGAGGCAAATGGGAGATACCGACTCAAAATATTACTATTAATTTGAAATAATTATACTAAATATTTTACTTACACATCTCATTTGGTGTATTTTCTATACTCAATCTAATTCACTCATGGGGTTGGTGGACATGTACATCACAGCGACTAGGGATGCAACGATCTGCCTTTTTTACTTCTGAAACCAATACATAAACTGTGTGTACTGGTCAGAATAAAATCTAGCCACTGAACTGAAAAATAAACAAAATGTGACCCAATATGGCAAAACCTGGTACAATGCACCAAAAATCAAAATAGAGATAAAGACTGATTACATATCTCCATGAAATAAGCTTTAAAATTAAGTTTATTATTGCATCAAAATATCTTTTGAAAAATAGAAAGTCTATAGCTATTTGAAGTTCAGGAGTCCTGCCAGACTTTCTGAAAGCTGATTTTGAGAAAAAGGCTCCTAAAGTTTTATTACAGTTCAAAATCAAAACACCATGGCAAATATGCAGTAAATGTTGTTCAATCCCTATGAAATTTGGCACATAATTTTATACAGGGATAAGCTTCAAGAAAAAAGTAAAGTTGCGCTGTCATGACCACAATGCACCACGTGGAGGCCTCTCAACCAATCAGAGCGCCCGTCTCTGCTGGTGTGTATAACGTCTGCACAAACGTTACATGTAGGAAACATGCTTGGAATTGTTTATGCTTCGTAAAATCTTGTTTTATTGGAGGAAAATGATAAAATTGGGGATCCCCTCATTAAAATACAGCAAGAAGGAATATCGTAGACGTGCCTCCATCGAAATATGGGCAGTGGAATATACCATGCACATCCTCAGAGCTGGTGAAAGTGGAGTGGATTTTTGCTTGTTTTCAGGTATTTATGGCCTATTTTACCCAAACCAGATTGTAAAAAAAAAATTCATTTTTTGAGTGTTTAAGAATATTTGTTTATTGTTTAAATGGATTTGATGGATAGATTATGGTATAAGCTTGCAATTTTCGTCGAAATCTCAAAATTGATCTGGGGGTGCATTGTCGTCACTTATTATACTTTAACTCGCTATAACTCGAAAGTACAATTTGGAACTTATGCCAGGTTTTGCCGTAGGGGGTCACAAGTAACCTGGTCAAATACAACCAGTGAGCACTGTATTACATTTAGTACAATTCAGAGTTAAATGTAGCACGTCACAAAAATTAAAATGAACGGCTCAGTCCCGTGGATTTGCCTAATTATCCAATATAGCTAATTCTGTAATATCGGGATTGAAGTCCTAATTTTAGATTGGTCCATCTCCAACAGGGTCTTGACCCTTAGCCTGGAACTGTGAGGCTACAGAGATAACCAGTGTGTCACTGTGTCAGCCCAAAATGATAGTAATAAATAGATCTTGTTTGGGTTTTTAAAAGTTTATTTATTTAACACTATTGATTTAATATTTAATATCGATGTCACAAACAATGTTATATTGCTACTAGCCACACACAATCAGATCAGGCCAATTTAAATGCACGTCTTTGGACTGCGGGAGAAAGCAGGAGCACCCGGAGTAAACCCTCATTGACATGCAGAGCCACTGTGTCGCCCATAAAAGGATGTCTTTTGGCATGGTAGTTAATGCTGTGGCCTCACAGCTCCAGAGACTCGGGTTTGAATCCCAACCTGGCCACTGCATGTGGAGAGTTTGCATGCGTTTTCTTTTGGAACTCATGCTTTAGGTCAAGTGGCATCCCTAATGACTCCCAATGGAGAAGTTATTCATGCTTTGTGCCCAGTTCTGAGAGTTTGAGTTGACTTAAACCAACGTGGCATGCGAGTAAACAATAATAAGATGTAGTTAAAGAAAGTGCTGTGTTAAGGGATGAATTATGATCTACAAGAACTTCCCAAAATCCAGAATCTGGGACCTTGATTTCCAAATTAGATGCAAAATTTACTTTCATGTGAAAAGAGGATTTTGGACCACTGAGCAACAGACCAGGTAAGACTTCTGATGTTGTCTCTGGTTCAGGAGCAGCTTGACATGAGGAATGAGACATTTATAGATCAGGTCTTGGATTCATCTGTGTGTAGTGGCTCTTGATCTTACGTAATCTAATTTTCTAAGACACTTAATTTTAGGTTTTCATTATCTGTAAGCCACAATCATCAAAATTTCAAGAAATAAAGGCCTGAAATGTTTCATTTATATATAATGGATCTATACTATATAGGTTTCACTTTCTGCAATGAATGACAAAAAATATAGAACTTTTTCATGATATAATTCTGATTTTAGGAAATGTACTACTATATGTAGACAGAGCTGGATGAAAGAAGGCGTTTCTCGGTGCAGAAGAAGCTGAATAATACTCGTTATAGTAGTAGTAATAATAATAATAATAATAATAATAATAATAATACTAACCTGTAGTGAGAGAGACTGAGAGCTGACTGAAAGGAGAAGGCTCATGGCGGACGGAGTTCCTCGGTGCAGATGAGGATGAAGAAACGGCACCACACCTCCTCCTTTTAGAAGAACTGGGACTGAGCAGTGGATCGAAATCCATCGATCTCTTCAGTGTAGCACCACAAGCCATGGCAAAAGATCTCAGGTGAGACGAATCCTCTGAACAGGCCGATAAGGAAGGAGGAAGATGCGGCCTGCGCTTCAGCACTCCAACCGTCAGGCCGCACGCATCCAGCGGCTAAGAAAAGAAACGCGTTCTGCGATAGTATCAACAAATGCTAGTGAATCTCCTGCGATCACTCACTTCAGAATACAAAACGAGGTCTGTAAAGATCACAACGCCGCTCATGAACAAACAGTTAAACAAATCCCACTGCTCTCTGTTTATCTTTCACCACCATTTTCAGCATGATGTGGATTTTAATTGGTTCGAGTTCTTCTTTTTCGCTTTCTGGCAACAACTACGCTAAACTAAAACTCGCTTACTGCCACCTTGTGGTGAATGTTACTCAGCTGGGGTACTTAAATGATGCTCGGTGATTACTAAATTGACTACATTGATGATTGCTATCAAGTGTTAAGAAGATAACAGTTGATATAAGCAGGATTGATCCATACTTATGTTTTTATGCAAATCTTCTATTGTCCAATTATGCTGAGCCAGTGCGAATTGTTGCCTGTTCTTAGCTGAGAGGCATGGCACCCAATATGGTCACCTGCTGCTGTAGTCCATCTGCTTCAAGTTTTGACGTGTGCATTAATGTCCAAAACATAGCATATACTCGTCTTTCCTTTGATGTTTTTTTAAGAAGGATTGGCCACCTAGTCAAATAATGTTTCTTTATACCTGATTTTGTAAATGTCACACTCAAAGTCAGTGCATTTACTTAGTAAACAAATATACGTTTATTTTTTTTTACAAAAACTGGAGCGTATAGGTCATAGAGACATATTTAAATAATTCCAGCATTTTATCTTGAATGGTTTCAGACACTTTCTAAGGACAAATCACCTGACAATTTAAGATGTAGTCATATTTGAACCATATAAGCAGCCCCTGCAGTACCAGAATCAACCACAGGAGGGCAGCAACTACGCTCGATTTCTCTTACAGCTACTGTTCATTCCCTTCTATATTGGTTTTTTTTGAAAAACTTGCATAAATAAGTTTATTAACTTTTCTTCTACGTTTGGTTTTCTCTGATTCTGAACCCCAGGCTCCACCTGTGTGGAGTTTGAATGTTCTCCCCGCGTCTGCATGGGTTTTCTCCGGGTACTCTGGTTTCCTCACATAATCCAAAGACCTGTGTGTTAGGTTAATTGGTATTTCTAAAGTGTGTGACTGTGCATGAGCCCTATGATGTATTGGCTCCCTGTCTAGGGTTCTTCATGCCTTGTGCCCTGTGTTGCTGAATAGGCACCAGCTCCTCAACAACCCTAAGATAAGAAAATGAATGAATGAATGAATAATTCACAGTAAGATCTTATTCACTGAATTCCATGTAGTAATGCTCATCACAAAGCTTGACAAAAAGAATTATGGGACAGGAATGATCTGATTTATTTTTCCTTCCCCCCCTTGACTACAAGTTTCCATGCTAAAGTACAAATGTGTGAACCATTATACTGAATTATGCTCAAGAGTAAAAAAAGGGAACCATTCTAAATACACTACATGACCAGGAGTTTTCAGACACCATAAACTTTTTTTTATCCCCTGCCTTACCCCCACCCACAGCTACTACAACAGCTTTGCTGTTATGTGACAGCCTTTTCCTACGAGACTTTTTGAAAATGATTGTGAGGTCAGTTTTTGGTGCAGCTAATAAACCCTGGCTCAGTTTTGCCATTCCAGTGCATTTTCAAGGTGTCAGCTGGAATTAAGATGAAGGTTCTGTGTGAGGGAGTGAAGTTCTCTGTCAAAGTTGGCAAATTAATTCTCTATGTATTTTAAGGACAGCCGGGCATAAAGTTGAACTAATTTCCAATGAATACTGGGGTATCATATCAATGCAACGTGTTCTACTGCAGCTAGTTTTCTATGGACAATCTAAAATGTGCTCTATATAATGAATGTCTTACAAGTGAATGTTGCAGAAATAGCAGAGGTCATGAATTAAAGGGACACAAATGTTTGTCTATAAAGTGTATTACAGTATACACAAAATCCTGCTTTATATTGAGGTGGGTGACAAATCCTGACTAAATTTTGAGAAAATACTGCTAAACTCATTAAATTTTTTTTCCTTTAAATCGAGGTTGAAATCTTTAGATTTATTACAGGATTACTGTGTTTCAATTTTATTTTATTATGTGGTTCCATGTTTTCATGTCACAACAAACACCAAAAGTGCCCATTCAAAGCCTTATGTTAGCCAAAATGCCCGAATAGTGCCTCTAATGAAACATTCACTAACTAAACTTTTGGGGGGGAAAATTCAGAAGCGTATAAAAATACAATGTTAAAAAAACAAAACAAAACAAAAAACAGCCATTAGAGAACACCATCCAGTGCATCTTTTGTGCTGGTCCCAAGCCCGGGTAAATGGTGAGGGTGTCAGGAAGGGCATCCGACGTAAAACACTTTGCCAAAACTAACATGAGAGTTCATCTAACTGACATCATAATGGATCGGTCGAAGCCCAGGTTAACAACGACCTCCATCGGTGCTGTTGACAAACAGGGTGCCGGTGGAAATTGTGCTACTGTTAGTCGAAGCGCACGAGGAGGTTACGAGTGAGGAGACAAGAGAGGAGGACAGGTGCAGTTAGAGAGGACATGGAAGTAGTTGGTGTGAGGACAGATGATGCAGAGGACAGAGTGAGATGGAGGAGGATGACTCGCTGTGGCGACCCCTGAAAAGGGAAAATCCGAAAGAAGATAAAAATAGAACATGAAAACCCCACCTCTGCCAAGCTACCACTTTTGGGTCCTTGAGCAAGGCCCTAACCTACAATTGCTTGGATTAGTTGGTCTGGAAAAGAATGTCTGCCAAATGACTGTCTGTATTTTCACTAGACATGTGAACCTTAGATAAGGTCAAATTCACCTACCAACAAAAGATTGAGGAAAAGAGCCAAAGAATTTTCAAAAAAGTTTTCCAATCTCACTTTATACCTCTACGGTAGAATGGTCCGTATTCATTGTGAGAAACTGTGTGTGTGAATGGATGAATGCATCTGTGGATTACCAATTCTAAGATAGTCACATCTGAACATGAAATGACTACATGTAATCAGTAACACATTTTCCCAGAGACTAATGATGTAACACATAAACCATTCAGGCAATCTGTTATAGTATTTAAAATATGTATTTGCTAAATCAAAACATTTCCTCTAGACATGTCACATGACTTATGAAAGTTTGCAGAATACATCTTGAAGAAGTCAGGCTAAATGCAGATGTAATGACTTAAACCAACACAAACTGACATTAACTTACACATTCAAAAGGAAACAGCAATCACATGGAGGGCTTTCTTTTTGTGTTTTTTATAATAGTTTGTAATTCTCTACAACATTTTCTACATTTCCTACAGCTGTGTGGAGGAAGGGACGACTTATTCTTCCTCCTCACAGCTGCTAAACACTTCAACTCCGGGAAAATACCTGCTTGTTGGCAAATGTGAAATCCATTATTTTCTTCCACAGGCCAAATCAATTTATCCAGCAATGTTAGGATCTCAGGACATTACAGTGTCACCTTTACATTAACATAGAGCACAAACGACCACAGAATTATATGATACAATTACTAACTGTTCAAATATCAGCTTTCCTGGAGAAATCATCAATATACAGCAAGTCAGCTTCTAAGCTCCATAGTACATTTTAGGAATAGCCTATTTGTACTTCAATCCAAAAATACTGTCCAAGTTTCTCCTATGAATGGGTTTCAATTATTTTACTATTTTTTTTCTTGTACAACGATTGTGTTTCAGACTGATGTTTTTGCTGCAACCTGAAGCTAATCTGATTTAAAAAGCTCCAAATTTCCAGTAAGTTTGTGTGCCGTCAAAAGCACTTTCCTGAAAAACACCACATGGTTTGAAGTAATGCTTTGAACAGCCAAAACGATCTGTCTATACTAATTATTACAAAATGTTTGTGTGTACAGAGAATAGAACATTCCAATCACCAGTTGCACATTTATCCTAGAAAAGATTAATAGATGTTAGAAATGGCATAATGATGTTCCATTTCTGAACTTATAAGACTCTGGATTAGTTGTTCTAGTAGAGATCAGTCCATTAAACCTGAATCATAACAACATTTCTTTTCCAAACAGGTTAATCTAGCCTTAGTCTGAACAAAAGGGCAAGTCCGTTTAAGGCTTGATTTATTGAAGTATATAAGAAGATAAAACTGAAGCAGAACTGTTCTACGGGTTGGCTATGCTGAAGGGAGGAGAGGCTGGTCACAGGCTCATCCTTGGGCACTGCGACAGCTGATGGATCTACAATGGACTGGTGCACATTTAGGCCTTTGTTTTCTAGTCCCTAGATGCCACTTGCAATCCTGTTCGGGAATAAGCGGGTTTAAAAAAAGCAGGAGGGAGGTAAGTGATCTAAATCCATGTCACCTGATTTTATGAATGTACAGCCACAGTGGTTAATGTGTGATCTGTGTGGACATCAAATACTCGTGACTTAGGCCCCACTTTAAACTGAAGCAGGTTTTACTAAAGCAAACTATATTGCCAGTATGTAGGAAGATAAGACTGAGTAGTCCAAAATGGGACACTGTGCATAATCTAAACACAAACAGACAAATCAGTAAGTCTGATCTTTTGGATTAAATCTAAGGATGCAGTTGCTGAAGATCATTACTGCAGGCCGAACTATATTCAGTATATATTTATACAATGTCTGAAAGCAGGAAGTACTTTAAAGTCATGACACAGGACTGGCATCTAGTACAAACAAGCCTGATGAACTCGAGGCATGCTTTCGTCCAGTTGTGGAATGTAGTAGAATGCAATCTCGTCTATTAGTAGTGTGACAAATGTTGTATGGCATGTGCACAATGGCACCTAACGTCAGTTTTATTATATGACTCGCTTCTTATTTAACTCCTCTACCAGAGTAGAACAGATTTCACAGTGGAAACATCTGTTAATCTCAAAAGCATTTAGAAATCTTTGGTTGCTGATTGTAACTCACCTGGATAAGGTCACATGGTCAGAGCAAGGCAATCCAGACAGTCAGACATTTCTTTGGCTGTGTTATAATTAAAAAGTCCTAATGAAACTAACATATGTAGATAAATTACATAAAACCTGGGAGTAAACAGGCTGGGACAACATTTTAGACACAGACTATGGAACATTATAAATAATTTAATACAGGTGCTCCCCGATAAATACATCACAAGTCAATTTTACCATAAATGGAGGAGTTTAATTACCGTATAATGCATGGCTCTCATAGTGTAGCTTTCTTTAATTATCTCACTACATTTCCCAGTGCTCATCACTCTTGCCACACTGCAAAAAATCTACTTTAAAAAATAAGGGGAAAAAAAACAACTTAAAATAAGAAAAAATAATACTTAATTTTATTTAATTTTATTGTTCTGTTGGCAGATAATTTTGCTTTTAAAACTAGAAAAAACAAACAAACAAACAAAAAAAATAACCCAACCAAGTAATTTTTGGTTTAAAATAAGAAATTATGTCTTGCCTAGATAGAAACTGTCTTGCCTAAATCTAGGCAAGACACAATTTCTTATTTTAAGGCAAAAATTACTTGTTTTTGACTGTTAAGGTTTTTTTGCTTAAAATGAAAATGACAGGCAAGATATTTTTTCTAGTTTTAAGATAATTATTACTTAAAATAAGCAAAATGATCTGCCAACAGAACAAGAAAATGTTTCTTATTTTTTAAAGTAGATTTTTTGCAGTGCATGTGACTCCATCATGCACTGCTAAGTTATTCATGAGAAATAGGGTATCGTAAAACAAAGCTTGGGCAAATTCATTTTATATTATTTGAATTGTATAACAGTATATGCTATCTCGTGTAATTTATTGAATAATGTATCAAAATAAATAAATAAACTAAAACACTAACATTTCCTCACTACATTTCCAAGCACTCATCGCTCACTTCAAGTGGCTCTCTGTATCACGCACTGTGGACCTCCTCACTGGAGTGCAGCAGAATATTATAGAATGATTGCTTACCCAGGAAAATTCAGAATATTTTTTATGCTTTTCATAAAGCCAAAATTTCATTAAGTCAGGCCTTAAAACGGGGAGCACCTGTACTATATTAAATTGCCATGTACAATCAACATACATAAACTCTCAACTTCTGGCTGTTAACCTCAGATATGTACATAACATATTATTCAAGATTCATGTGACCATTGTTTAAAACTCTCTGCAAAATAAAACACAACGCACCGTTACATGACAGTGCAGAGTCATATAGCTTTAGTCGTTATACTTCAGTATAACAGTGTTAAATTCTTAGGATGACACAGCCATCTTAATGAATTCAAACACCATTTTCCTTCATGTGCACCCTTAAGCCTGCACACAAACACTGAGACAATACATTTCATTTCAACTCAACTCGGTAAACCTTTGAACTATCAACCAAGATAGCTAAGTCATTAAGAAGAAAAAGAACCCATAAGCTATTGATAATTGTTATACATTTAACAATGAAGATGCAGCATTAGCGTCACTTGCTATATACAGTAAAATAAAAGTGCTGGCATTCATTAGCAGTAACCATGTAATATAAAACTCCACAGTGAAATCTCTTGATAATACTGAATAATAAAAACACAGTAGGGTTGTTTGCAGCATCCTCATACCTGCCCTACTTACTTCTGACCCTTCACTCAGAAAAATACTCTGGGGTGGGGAAAAAGTGCTCACAGGCTAAAGCAAGGGGCTGCAGTCCATGTCCATCTGCCCTCAGCTCACAGCCCTTTGGCACACTTTGTGCGAAATCCCATCAGGCCTAAATATTTGCTCCAATCATTATCAATCATGCTGGCAGAGGCTTAGTCAACACTGAGCTTAAATAAGTCTGGAGTTTTTCAAAAACTGTATAAGGACTTTGTAAATAAAGGTATACTGAGAAACTGTATGCACCATCATCATGCGCTGCTGTCGCAGCAATCTCAGAACAGTAGGGACGTCCAGCATCTAAAAAAAGCAGAGGATAATGGGTTAATAAACCAGTTTAACAATTCTTTAAATAACTCGGGCTGTTTTAAATGAAGGCAGTAGAAATGTTAAACTAACTGCAACAAGCTTTCCGACACTTCTGCCAGAAAAAGCAGTGTGTGCATGTACCTCATTATGTTCCAGACAGGCGACCATGATCTCACTGAGAATGACCACGCCACTGCGTCCCACCCCTGCGCTGCAGTGCACCAGCACGGGCGGGTTTGTGTTCTTTGGATCACTGGTGCTGTTGGTATGCCGCCTCACGGACTGAATCTCCTCCAAATATGCTAGGGCACAGACACAGTCATTTAGTAAGCCTGTTTCACCAAGTCAGTTGTTATGCCAGTTCATTATGCTGATCTTAAACAAGAACTATTGGCTCAAAACAGCTGGTAATCCACCAAATGCTTACAGAATTCACACGAGTCACAAAAATGAGTGAACAAAGAAAGCAGGAGAAAAAAATACAGATAGCACAACCACACAGTGGATCTACATGATTAGATTTAATTGCTAATTGCATGGAGATTTAATTTAATTGCATGGAGGTGGTTTGGCTTTGAAAAGACAGCTCAAAAGATGTGCAGATGCAAACTACGTCGAAAATGAGTTGATGTTGGAGACAGCTTGGCAACTAACTTTTTTCATCATCTGCAAACAAAACCCCATGCAGAAGATTATGAGAAACTTCTGTACATGAGAGGATAAAACTAAAATATTTTTGAAATGGTAGAAATTTACCTTGTTGTTCAATTTGATGAAGTAGATTGCCAAATGAAAGGTTCTTAATCACAAACTATAGTTGTTCACATAGACATTAAACACAAAACAAAGTTTGTAAAGGTTTTATAAAGTTATAAAACATAAAGCTTTCATCAGTGTGGTGTTTCAGGGAAACAGGAGGTCTAGGGAACTTCCATTTCAACCAAACATATCTGGACATGGTGTGACTGGATTTCTTGGTCTCAGTTTCACTTTGGTTTCGTAATACTGCTTAGTGTGTTTTATTTTTCTTCTTGGTATCCAAAGAACAGTAGTCATTCATTCATTCTTAGCCATTTATCCTATTCAGGGTCTCGGGAGAGCTGGTGCCTAGCCAGTGACACAGGGCGCAAGGCTGGAACAACCCTAGACAGGGCGCCAAGCCGGCCAAGGGTGCGCACGCACACACACACCCTAAGGGCACTTTGAAAAAAAAAAAACAATTAACCTAAGACGCATGTCTTTGGAATGTGGGAGGAAACTGGAGTACCCAGAGAAAACTCACACAGAAATGGGGATGACATGCAGAGCCCGGGGTTGGAATCGAACTGGGGATCTCAGGGCTGCGAGATGGCAGCTCTAACCACTTTTAATCACTTCTAATCTTTAGATGTTTGTGAGGAACCTTTATAAACCATACACGTTTTTGATTTTACGAAATGAATACAGCATGATACTCTCCCGCTGACGCTGGGAATCAAGACTACACCCAGCTGACTGAGCTGATAAGAATGTTTTCCACATTCACTACATTATTCAATATACTACATAAACACAAATTCAGCATTTTAACATAAGCTTTGTGTTAATGATTTTCCCAACTGTAGCATAACATAAGCATCTTAACCCTGTAAAGCCTGACCCGTCAAAAAATAGTCAGAAAATTCTACTTTTTTTGAAACTGAGATGATTAGGCCACCTTTACTCAAAATCCAAATTTTTTTTGCCAGATCATTTTGTTTATATTTTTTTGTATCACATTTGATATATTAGGCATTTTTGGCAACTTTTGGCTTTGTACCTTATATACCTCCAGTATTGAATTTGATTTGACACACATTTTTTAACATGATTTAACTGTAATACAAATAATTAGTTATTAAGTAAGTATGCATTGTTTAAACAGAGAAAGTATCATTAAAAAAGAGCAACAAAATAAATGTTATTTTTACCCTAACATCTTAAAAATGAGCAAAGATATTCCTGCAGAAAGCGTGTGGATGAATCATAACACCAGCCATTTTTTGAAGGTCAAATAAAGCCCTTCCACTACCTGCAGTATAGTGAAAATCCACTAGAGGTAATAATACATGTCAGATCATATACAATAGGTTTTTAAGGAAAGTATTGATCACATTGATAAGTTAAAGGTCTTAGAAACCTGTGTATCAAATATAATACAAATGGTCTTATAGGGTTAAGCATGTTTAAAGTAGGCTACACTATGATATATAGAGCAAATGATAAACTCCTCAGCTTTTGGTACGTTCAACTTGATTTGTTTGTCAGAACATATCCCCATTGTTAATTAGGAAACACCTGTATACCCTAATCTCCTCCAGCAGATATTTTTCTACCGTCAAATTATATGTGCCTGTAATTTTAGTAGAAAATATGTCATTTTAGTAGAATTTCACTAAAGCTAGCTGTCTGCAAACTAATTCTTGTTCAACTTACACAGAAACCCCTTGAAGTCCTCAGGACAGCTGTGGTCAGGCCAATCTGTGTACTGTAGGTGCCAGACTGTTCGCTCTTGGCCTGTCAGGAGGTGTTTAATCTTCAGGCCTGTTGTAGCGTAGCAACCAGAGTCAGTGCGGAAACGTGTAGTGATCTTAAAGCGTCCATACGTGACCGTGTTGTGACGTGAGCCTAGACGGGGCCAGTAACGGAAGCTCTTTTCACGACCGGCTTCCTGTGGGAAAGAACACAAACGGTGCTGGGTTAATTAAATGCACAACGCTTAACTAGAACAACCTGTTTGAGAGACACACACCAGCTCTTACAGACAAGCTATTAATTTAGCTTTATTCATTACACACACACACCTATGATACACACCTCTTCAGCCGTAACCATTGCAATAATGGCGACTCCTTGCTCCCACACCATCTGCCAGAAGTCCTGACAGGTATTGGAGAGGGGACCTTGGGAGGATATATAATTCCACTCCTCTCCACCTATTGTAAGCTTGTGATAACAGGAAGACAATGAACTATGAAAGAGTGATGTCTTAATGACGATAAACCATATCATCATCAAATTGAATGTGACAGTGGCATCTCATTTATAATATACAATTCAGCCAACTTAAACTAACAGTAAAACTCAAAGATCAGTTACAAGAATGAAAGCAGATCAACGTGCAAAAATATAGATTCTGTCACAGCAAAGTCACACATACTGACACAAGCAGTCTATGTGTGATCCACCTACTTTGATATGTGAGGCGTTGATGTAACCCGTGTTATTCTCTTTAGTGGGCACAAGCTCCACACGCGTCTCATCATAAGGCAGTACATCCTGAAAACGATTTCGTTCAGCATTCTCAGGCAGTTGTGCAACGCTGCACTCAGTGTTGGACCATTTCTTTGGTATTTGCTCGTATTCTGTAAACACCATGCCCTGTTCCAGCCGCTGCTCCAGAACTTTACACTTAAGTGTAAACACACACAAACACACCATAAAAAATAATAAAATATAAAGTTATGTTAGAAGTGTTTTAAATAGAACAGAATAAACATTATATATGGAAATATTAATCTGCTATATAAGTTGACTAACAATAAAAACTGGATTGTTCTTAACAATATTCATTCATACCCTATCATCGTTAGAGGCTTTCCCCGCCTCGTCTTTGCTCTCATCTGGTACAGGCATTCGAGCAAATGATAAGCCATTAAGGGCAGCCAGCTTCAGCGGGCCCATCTTCTTAATTTCTGAACGCACTCCTTTCTTCATTCCCTGTTGTGACAAACGCAGTAGCGAAATAGAATGAAATTTTGGACAGCATACTAGTTGTACACTGAAGTCCTGAGGAATGCAGACAGCCATGTTCATGAACCTGTTCTGTTACATTCATTGCCAATTGCGGAACTCACCTCCCTTAGACAGAAACAAATAAAACCATTAACCTTTCCTGGATTTAGTTGACACCCTTATCTGTATTACACGGGGCAATCAGGGTTAACCCAAACCAAGGGTCAAGACCTTTGAGGCCCAGCAGTGGCAGCCTGGCAATTGTGTGGGGGTGGTTAGGTTGGGGATTGTGTAAGCATCCCCTGGCACCGCAACAACAAATCTTACCCAGCCCCATGATGGAAAGGCCCAGTTTATGGTACATACACAACTGAGCATACATAGAGTTATGTCTGTCTGTCTGACGTTGCATCAATCAGAGTCAAGATTTATTTATATAGCGCTTTTTTACAATGGAGCATTGTCTTGTAGCAGCTTTTCTTTCTAATATCTAAGACCAATCCCAAATTGAGGAAGCCTAGGGTGATAGTGGGAAGGAAAAAACTTGATATAACATGATGTCAAGATGAAACACTGGGAGGACCAAGCCTCAAATAGGGACCCACCCTCCTTTGGCGGCCTAGACGAAATATGCAACAATTAAATGGATTAATGCTTTATAGTAATAGTTTAAATAAATAGACGCTAAATATATATTAACCCCTTGTCGCTGTGCGTTGCAAATTTAACACACATATAATTATATATTCAGGTGTCAAGGGGTTAACAAAGAGAACACATGAAATTGTAATAATTAAAAGAGTTCAAATTTTTAGTATATTCTATTTTAAAGAAATTAAATATTACGAATAATATGATAAAACAAAGAACATAAAACTATTATAGTCTATAAGACAATACATACATGAAGATACTGAATAGAATAAAGTGAAAATATTCATATACGTATTATTTAGCATACTACACAGAGTCACTGTAGGATCTTTTGTCCTTGGGTGTGAAAGTTTTGGTGGCATGCCATACTCAGCTAGACGAGAGAGAAAGTTACTTCCCTCTGTGGTCTGGGTAATGGCACAATGGAAACTACTGCTATTCATGACAGCAGCAAAGTTACAGCGACACTAGTCAGACACATTAATACAGAGCAACCAATTAATGTAATACCTTTTTGGAATGCGGGAAAAACTGGACTATCTAGAGTAAACCCACATGGACAGGAGAAACTCCACACAGGCAGAGTCCAAACTGCTGATTTCTGGAGTTGTGACATGACTGCTCTAACCACTTGCACCATCATGCCACTCACAGAGTTATATAAAAGGTTTTAATTAGTCATGCTGTAGATATGTAGTGATTTTTGATGCAGTTAACTTAAGTATAACTCACATGTGGTGGAAGGCCATCAAAATTTTTTCTTGCAGATGGTATATCGGAGATAGGCCTTTTTTTAATCACTTCTCTTTTAGGCTTTGATCGCTCTTGGCTGCTCAGATCTCCCTCAGTAACTGAAGGCATGACGGATCCAGCCTCATTAAGTGGGAACAGAGATACAGTCTCATCCTGCTCATGGATACGAGGTTGAGGCTGAAACCCCCGAGAGTTTGTGATAACTTGATCCAAGGTGGGGCTGAAAGAATAGGCAGAGAGAGGTGTCTCCATCACCGGGAGTTCCAGAACATTAACACATCTCTCTGGAGCAGCTTCTGCATCCTGAGACTGTGGCGTGTGTCGGCCGCTGTCATCTTCAAACTCCTCCTCTTCCCCGCTGCTGTGCACCAGCATGGTGGCATCAGATAGGGACTTTTTGTGCCCATAACGCACATCCTCTTTTAGAATGCCATCCTCGCCCTCAGTCCGCTTGTGGAATATGTCAAGCTCGGAGGTGGAAGCAGCATTAGAGGGGCCAACAGGTGGACAGAGAGGAGGTGGAGTCTCAGTGGCAGAAGCAGAAACGGTTCTCTCCTTTATCCTCATGTTTTCCAGGCCATAAGTAAGACCAGCAAGCTCAACAGAATTGCGCTTGTGCATGTAAGGCCGACGTGCTGTGGTGGGGATGAGTGGCTCGCTCACTTCTTGTAGCGAGTGTGCAACAGGCAGGCTGTCCTCTTGGAAGGTCTGCACAGAGTGGTGTACTCGGCGTGGGATCAGGTCAGGGCTGCTACTGCTTGCATGGAGGTGGCGTGACAGGTCTGGCGTGCTGTTGGCTGGACGAGGCCGACTATAGGGGTAGGGCGGGGGTGGCCGGTACACCTGTGCCCTCATAATGTTGGGTGGAGGGTAGGCATGGGCCTGTGCCAGTTGCACGTCAGTAAGCTCGGGCACACTGACAGCGCCCACCACAGGACGTCTCTCACCTGGGTATGGGTAGGGGGATGGGCTGTGAAAGCTGTAATTAAGATGATATGGAGCTGCTGTTCCTACGTGCTCACGGATTTCCGGCTGGCTGTACACAAGTGGATCGGGTCGGCTGTAGGCATATGAACTGCCAATGTTAAGGTTCCTCAAAGAGTGGCTGTGACGCTCAGGCATTGCCGCCATAGCACCAAGGTTCTTCTGACGCATGACACTCTCGTAGTCAGGTGTGGAACGGTACGAGGGTGGAATCAATACGCTGTTACGCTGAGAGGGGACGTAGTCAGGCCGGGTGACGTCACTACCAGTGATGCTTGGATTTGAGGACATGGGTGAGGGTTGCAGGTAGTGCTGTGGGTTGGTGAGGGAGCTTGTGCTATGGGCACTGTATACACTGCCGTTCCGGATCCTTCCATTATACTCGTGAGGTGAGCGGTCCAGGCTGGTCTGAGAGTGGTAGTAGTAACCGTTGTGATTGTTCATGTATAGGTTGTCTGGGAGAGTAAGAATGTAACTGTCAGGTTTATAGAAACTAGTTAATGGTCTTAAGCATGTACAAAACATTTTAACATTTAATCATTCACTTTCTTATATGATCAATCCTTTACAGGGTCACATATATGCAGACTGTTTCTTTACCTTGAGAGGATGTGTAAGGCTCAGGATAATGGCCATTGTAATGCAACTTAGGAGGTGCCATCATGTACGGCTGAGGCTTGGGCTAAAGAGGAAATCAATTTTATTTGTATAGCACTTTTAACAATAAATATGCTTTTAAAAGAAAGCAGTGTCACAGAAATGAGCACGGAAAAAGCTGATAGTGGCAGGGAACAACACACAGATAACCCCTAAATATGTTGAGTACAGCCTCTTATGAATAAGAGTCAGATAACCTCACCACGGTTTAAGAAAAATCAAATTACACAACTCAAAGAGCAGCTGATATAATGCAAAATCCAGAAACATCTACAACATGACAAGGATTATAACAGGCCAAATAGATAACTTGTGCATACCATCGAAATTCTTGTGGAGGAGCGTCTTCTAACTGGATTCACAGGTGCTGGTTCAGCTTGCCTTTCAAAATAAATGAATGTAGAAGTTTTACCCACTAGTGTCTACCCTGGTCTTAAGTGTATATACATAGATACATACATACATATATAATATATATATGAAAGGAATGTCCCG
>JAVSBU010000145.1:7291011-7306415 GCA_033118015.1 Loricariichthys derbyi | reverse complement strand
ATTTTTTTACATGCCTGCTGGGTATTTTAAGTTGAGTTAAATGATAAAATAAGGTGAATAAAATAAAAATAGGGGACAACCTGGATGTTTATTTTGCATTTGTTCATATTTTTAACGTGATACGAAAGTATCGGCTCGGGACTCGGTATCAGCAGATACTCAAAATCAGATGACTCTGAATCGGATCGGGGGCAAAAAAACCTGATCAGGACATCCCACACACACACACACACACACACACACACACACACACACACACACACACACACACACACAGGTATATATTCCTAATTAGCCATATAGCTGCATATAGGATACACCACAAATAGAAATAAAAAATTAGGCATGTTCATAGAAACTAGAAATTCTCAAGTTAAACAGCCTGTCTATTTAGGACTATTTGACAGTCCTTCCGTAAAAAGTTAATTTTGACTTAATCTTTGTTCAATAAACATAAAATCAAGTTCTGAAATGCACTTTGCAAGCATTTCTATATTTGCACATGACAGAGAAAGGAAATGAAGTAGCTTTTCCTGATAGCAAAGTTAGTGGGCGGGCCTTTGAGCAGAAAGCGTAGTTGACTGCTAAAGCAGTCTTGCTCACCCCTTGTTAGAAGGTTGAGAGGGACGAGAGAGCATTGGAAAGCGAGGAAATGAAAGAGTGAGAATGGACTTCTGGGAGCCTTCAGAAGGCAGGGCATCAGATTCCTCTCTGGAGACAGGAAAGGGACAGGAATGAAGACGCAACACACACAGACACGCAAACACCTGGCTAATGATAGACACTTACAAAGTACTTCTGTTAATCTTGTAAAATTTGTGCCGAGCCAGGCAAATTCTGCACATGTATTTGGAAGTCTCCATGTCCTCCTAAAAGATAGAAAAATATTTATAAACACAATCATGAATTACAGGAATATCTGGCTACACCCTATTACACTGAGCTGCACAATGTAATGTGTGCTTACTCGAATGCCCTGTATGCTTTAGGTGCTTGTAAGCATGTTACATGCATGCACTCATCCACCTATCTATTAATATACACAGGCATGAGAACATAGCTGGAATGACTAGCTCTGGGCTTTCAGTTATACAGAGTTATATTAAAAAACAGCATCTGAAATGTCTGGGATAATGAGTGGAAGAAATGTAAAATAACTATTACAAAACTTACAGTCTGAAACTGAATGGTGTCCTCTTTGTTAGCCAGCTCAAGGGCAAAGAAAGACTTATTATGAGTCATGTTATTAATATCATTCCACCTAAAAGGGGAAAGCACAGAAATGAACATGTACACATGACAACTAATTAATTTTCTTCTGTCCAAATAATCTTGCAATTTCTATCCATAATGCACAAATCCATACCGAAATAAAAGTGGTGGGCGGCCATTTTTGTGCTTGACAAAAATCCCATCCAGGCAGGATCCGATGAGTACATCTGTACTCTGACTATCCTGTATGGCATTAAAGGCAAAAGATGAGAAACTCACTAAAAAAGCATAGACTGGTATGCTTGTTTCTACTGGTGTTTAATAACATTAAGCACTGGTATGTTTAATACACTGAATAAATGCTCTGCCTTCATATTGAAAACAAAAAAATCTTTGCTATTTGCAATGCAAGTGTTCACCTTTGCCTGAAAACTTTCTTGACCATAACCCTCCATCTTCTCCACTTCTTGCATGTATAGCATCTCTGCTTCTGGAATTGGCATACCTCTACAGGAGCAGGTTGGGTTGGAATGGGTAAACACAGGCAAACATACTATGCTCATTAAACTGGTCATTAAACCTTACTCCCACTGTTTAAATCGAAACTATTAACAGAAATGAATAGTTGTACATCTGTTGATTATCAGAAGAACCTGTCTGGTTGAAAAGAAAAATAAAAATGCTGTAAAACTAGAGCTGACAAATTTATATGTGCTGCTAATTTAACAACATTAATTTACAATAAGACCTGCATTCTATATACTGCTTACAGCACTATTAGCCTATAGAGAAGTGAACTAGTAAGCAAGGTAAAACAATTCGGACACTTCTTCACTCACTCGTCATCAATGTGGACAAACAGACCAAGACTACAGTGCAGGTAAAACTGCATTTTTATCCCCATAGGTGAAACAGTTGTCTCTTTAATGGCAGAATGAATGGCAGAAAACACATTCAAGCCAGCCATTTCAATTCTGATCTAGACCACAAATGGTGTATTGAAATCTGATACACGTCTGATATTTGATCACAGTCTAACCAGTAAATGGTCAGATTGGAATTCATGACTTTTACATCAACAGATCAAGTGGATAACGGGAATCCCTACCTCTCTCAAAAGCCCAGTAGGACATCCCAGAGCATATCTGCTTGGAGTAGCAGAGAACAAACTACTCTGCAAATGAATGTACTTGGCATTGCCCGAATGGAAAGCCAGCATGCATGAGCCGACCTTCCACCAGAAAAGTTGCAATACAATATATTGTGGTACAGCAAACGAGACATGAAGACAATAATGCTCCTGAATTATTAGAAACTATAAATTAATTATGCTGAATTTTATCCACTCAAATGACTGTGTAGTGACGTTTAAAAATAAAACTATTACTATTACTCTAGTGTATTTAGGCTTTGTTCTGTGATACAAAGTGTCCGATTAGAGCAAATAAATATCTAAATAATCCGACAGCCCTGCATTAACCTCAAAAGATGGATGTGAATCCATTAGCCACAGTCAGTTCAAAACATTCCATAATATATCTGCAGAAGTTTAAAAGTTTGGTCAGTATTGGGGGTGTATTTTGTATATTCAGGAAAATTAAGAAAAAATGAAAATGTTACTTAAAACAGAAGCAGACATGAGGGTGTTCTCACCGGTAGCTCTGATAAAGCCGAGCAACTTTTTGGGTGGCTTCTTCAACAACCCTCTCATCTTGAATCCAATCCTATAAAGATAGTTAGAGAAAACAACAGTGTTCCACTGAAAGTCTTTCATCTACAGAGAACTGTATAGCTCTAACATATTTGTGGGGGAGAACTAAAACATATACAAACTTACAATAGGGAAAAGCACAAACTTCTGGAGAAATTCCTGTGACTCATAGCGATTAAAGTCTCCAAAATCAGCTAGAACAAGAAAAAAAAAGACTCTTTCATTTTTTGGTAACTCCAATTTAATGTCTAGTTTCCATGAAAAAGACAGACCTACTTAAAGGACACTGGGATTATGTGACACAAGCGTTCTTTATCTTTAATCAAACATGCATCTTATACACAGTCCAAAGTACTACGTGACAGGAAACAAAATCTGCTTATTGATCATATATTCTGTATCTTTGCAATCTTCTGGAGTACAGCAATGTAATAATTAAAAAAATAAGCCAACAATATATTTTGGCTTGCAGGGGAACCAATTTAGCCATTGTGACTAAAGGGGTGCAACATTAACAACAAGCCCAGTCATCCTGTTAGAACCCAAGCTATGTTGACAATCCAAAGTATTAGCATAGCTGCAAGCTTCCACTGACAGCACTGCCCAAACAAAAATAGCTCGTGTTAAACACTTGACCTAAGTGACCCAATTCAAAGTAAAGCAAAGGATCCATTAACTGCTAGGACTGACCAACATGGGGAAGCACTAGTGTAACAGAGACTTTCTTTCCTCTGTATGATGCAGCACTTTAGACCTTGCTATATCTGAGTGATGTCAGTTACCCTGCTATGTTAACACCAAGCCAGTACCTTGTGTTATCAGATATATCTTGCCAGCTGCATTTGAGATTCATCTACTTAGCAAAACTGTAGCCAGAAATGTTAAGCCTGTATGTTCAGCTAGTTTAGTCAAAAGTTCCAGTTTGACTAACCTAATTACAAATGTCCTAACACACAAGGACAATACACATTTAGCTTAGTTCTGTCTTAAATCTAAACTGTGAACACAATCACGAACAGCAGTTAATATGTAAAATCTTTGATTAAGATACCTTGTACAGCCAATCCAGCCAATCGGATTGCCTGGTCAAATGAGCATGGAATCCTTCCCTCAAGAATATCTTTCTTTAACTGGAGGTAGTACTGGTATCTGATGGAGATGACATGAACAATTAATCATTTAAAATCCTAACTAATAGACTCTACAAGTGGGAGGAATACAACATTGATTTCATAAGGACTCAATCATTTTAGTCACCTGGTTATCTCTTGTTGTAGTTGGGACACAGTTGGTACATAAATCACAACTCCAAAGTAAACAGTGGCCTCCAGTCCATACTTGTCAAGCTGTTTTTTCAGTGGCTTTTCTAAATCAATCCATCTCTGCTGGTTTTGCTTGTTGAAGTACCAAAGACTGAAATATGTTATCTGTAAAAGAAACAAAAAGGCGCAAAGGCTAAAGAAGGATGTACATTATGAGCAACTGTTTTGTTAAAAAAAAAAAAAAACATGGCAGTTAATACTTTGAAAATTCACACCAATCACCACAAAATGTCATGAAGAATGAAAACGTTCTGTAACTGATCAGGAACTTGCTTTAACAGAAAATACTGCCTAGTGTATGGCAGTAACAGTTGTATTTAGACTGAGGGTGAAGTAACTTACAGAGAACTATCAGCTAGAATATACTATTGGTACTACTAATCTACTATACCGGGATAATGCTTACACTGGTTTAAAAATGCAAAATTTGGCACATGAATCCATATTAGTAAAGGAACCTGTCTTAGTCTGATCAGCATCCTAATTTTTAACAATAACATTACGTTGTGGGAAAAAAATTTAACAGACTATTTATTGAATTGAGAATTTAAAAAATAACCATTAATACTGTTCTCATTTATAATAGGTTAGGCCAGACTTTTTTTAATTTCTTTTTTGTGGATTTCTCTGATGAAATCCTGAATACGGCGGCGGAAATAAAAAATAAAATTTCACTTTAGAATACCTTTTTTTAAATTTTCAATTAGCGAACATCAGGAGCCAAACCAATGTGCACTATATGGCTAAAAACATCACATCAAATCACCTCAGCATTCAAGCACGACACCGTATCATACATTCAGAACAATATCAAAGAAAAAAACAAATAAATGACTGCTAAAGCTACAGCAAATGTGAGAGATGAGTTTACTGATTTTTCATTCATGATGTGGCGGCTTTGGACATGCGCAGTTCATCTCAGAGTCTCCAAAAGACTCCAATAACACCATAAAAAGTCGCTAATCGCTTTAAAAAAAAAAAAAAAAAAAAAGTCGCTAGATGGTCTGAAAAGTTGCTAAATATAGTGACAAAGTTGCTAAGTTGGCAACACTGGCCAATACAGGTGATCTTGCTGAACTATGGAGCCGATCTGTGCATGCATTAGTGATGATGAACACAGATTTTGGTACATTCTACGCATGCGTTAGTGATGAACACAGATTTTGGTACATTCTACGCATGCGTTAGTGATGAACACAGATTTTGGTATATTCTACGCATGCGTTAGTGATGATGACCCGCAATTAGCAGGTTCTTATTGCCATCTAGCGGCGCGGCGTTGATGCACGTCTAATAGGGTTCAGCTGTGGCTGAGTGATGGCATGAGTTTTAAATTGCCGTTTTGAACTAGGAATGCAAGATCGGCGACAATAAAAAAAAGCGATTTTTTCCAATTGAATTTTTTTTCGAAAATGTGAAAAACTAACATTGGCTGATCCGCCAAACAAGAAATTAAAAAAGTCTGGCCTTATTTCTAAAATCTTGAGAACCATGATTGCACCTGAATAAGCTACATAAAAATGTGTCTGACTGCTAAAACAACTTCAATATTGTCATTTGAGGCAGACTGTAGCCAGAAATTAAATGTGTGAATGCACAGGCCCCTCCAAGACACATCTGACTATCAGAACCCACCCAATACTTTATGACATACATAGCACAAGTGATCCAAGATGTCTATCCCTAAATGGCTGCCCACACACGTTCACACTGAAAATTCTGGCTTCATGACCTCAAACAAATAAAACTATTATAATTGATGGCATATCCTTTCCAGATCAACTAGAGGAAACAATTAATGAATTACCACCTAATTCACAGGCACAAGTCTAAAAATGCTAATTAGTGTGCAGTTAAAAATGAGTGCCTAGAAACCAAGCTATTAGCCTTCACTAATTAAATAATTAAAAAAACAGCCCCAACAAGAGAAATGAAAGAATGGAAAGGATCATAAAAACACCGTCATGAAGCATGGGAAAAGTTGTTGGTTGTTCCCAGTGATACAGGCTGACCAGGGAAAGACACCTACCGGTGTTGGAATATGGACCAGTAGGTCCAGCATTCAAATCCCACCTCTGCCAAGTTGCCACTGATGAGCAAGGCCCTTAACCTACAATTGTTTGGATTGTAGAACGCATAAAAATGTAAGTTGTTCTGGATAAGGACATCTGCCATAAATGTAAAATATATCAAAGCACCAGGGCAAAAATGTCCAGCAAATGAAATGAAAAACAAGATGACAACTAGATCATTTCCTCTGTTTAGATGTCAGTGTTGGTTTTGGGTCACCTAACCTTTTTTTAACCTCTAGCAGATCAGTACTTACCTTTGTACAATTTCAAGTTATTCAGTGGACTTAAACTGCAATAAAAAACTGGAAAAATTGGGGTATTCTAAAACTTTTGACGGATAATGTATGTGATTTGATTATTTGCTATGAAGCAAAAACCTGGTTGAACATCCTCTAAGAGTGATGATTCCATAACTTTTTAAACCAGGAGTTGTATTAAGTGCAAATGCATGTGGTTCAAATCTAATTAAATCTCACAATCCAGATGTGAAAGACTAAGTGTAAATGTGGGCATTGATCTACTGAAAACTCATCTGACCTACATATCCTTTACTTCATGCTACGAATTATCAGCTAGATAACATTCAACTTCGTGAGCACATTGAAGTGGATGTCTCAAGACTGATTCATGAGACATAATAATGCACTCACAGTTTGAAATGTATGTATTTCACCACTGAATGGAATGGAGAAGTGGTTTAATAGTAGGAGAGGTCACTGGCCATTTTCCTAGCAGGAAAGTTTATAAGCGGTGCAATCATAGAGTGATGTGGGGTAGAGGGTTAGATATGTGTTTTAATTCATGTAATTGTTAGAAATTAGAGTAATTTTTCCACTTTGATGTTAGTGAAAATGTCTTTTATTGATGGTGTTATTGTCTTTCAATATTATAGACTGAACACTCTAAGGAGATGCTTTATTGTAAGAGGTGTCTGGCAGTTCTTACAGACTGAACTATTTCCCCCTTATTAGATGGGAGTGGGTATTTCACCACTGAAATAGCATCAACTGTTTTGAATCTAGTATCAGCAGGACACAATACATACCTCACGTAACTCAAGTCTCTGAGCAACAGCTTCCAGACATTCTTGACCTGTGCTTTCCACCGAAAGTGTAAACTCAACAAATTCGCCATTAAGTAGTTGTATGCGTGTGACCAGGCAGCTCTTGCTGGAAACTGTGTATCTTCGCGTTCGTTTAAGTTTTAATCCAAACGGTAAGGGCATGTTTCGCATGTGCCTCTGTGGCGAGAACAAGTCACTCCACTTCCCTTAGAAATTAAGCCATTGGTGAAAAAAGAAAGTGTGCCCGGGCTCCAGAAGGCAGTTATACAGATCCCTGGGGGAAGAAAACAGAAAGCAGAGAAGCATATAATAGGAAGCATTCGTATCAGCCTAGATCATATCTATTATCAAAAACGAACGTCCACTTCATGTAAAGGATTAATCATGTGTGAGGTGTGGTTTGAACAATGCTTCTGTAATGCACTGCCACAGTATGTGTCTACTATAAGGTCTGTATTTTCTCTTTGACTGCCATCTGTACAGCGTCCTCCCCAAGGGTCACTATTGTTTGGATGTGTCAAACTTTTTTGTTGTGCTTACAATTCCCATTAGTCAAGCTTCAATTTTCCAACAACTCCACTTTGACCAGTACATTTTTGGTCAAGCTGGCAAAACTAGGCCTCCACAGCAGGGACCTGGATTAAAGTCCCAGAGGTGCCTTCCAGTCATTTTGGGAATTTTATGCAGGCACATGAGCTCCTACTACAAGGCAAGGTTTATCATCAGTGTATAAAAACCCTGAGTTATGTGACGATTGGTTCAGATGTTAAAGCAAGTGTTTAATGATTAGTACAGATGGAACTGCCTGAGTTGAGTTCAACTGCCATTTTTAAATATATTTTAAACTGTATAAACAATAAATATTCACGTTAAAAATGGAGAGGAAAAAATACTAAATAAATGGAGTGAAGTCCAGGCTTTACTGAGCATATATATGTAACAATACAATGTTACATACAGGAGGGGGGTATACATGTACATGGAGGAGATAAAACGTGATTTTGAGTGTTCTAAGCAAATTTTGCAATGGCTTATGTCACTTCAGAACAAAATAAAATTCCTTGTAATGAATGTAGTTCTCAGAGGAACTACAGCAGGGTTTAGTTTCTCAGAAATTAGTCCCTGAAACTGTGGTTAGGGGTTTGTGAGATTGACTAACGGAATCTAGTATGCTAGAAACAAAGGTAGCAGGCGCAACAATTAAATAGACTTAAAATCATGTGTCAAAATCTTACACTTGTCTTTAATTATTTAATTATCTTACACTTTAATTATTTAAGGGTAATAATAAGAGCGTAATGTAAAAAGTTACTGTTACATAGTGCTTCTTTCACAGTGTTTCCACACATTCTATTAGAACAAAAGCATATCAACAGTGAAAATGCTGGCCATGTGGAATCATTTCACAATCTCAACTAACATTAGAAAAGAATTCTGTGAGGTACCAACAAAATGATTATTTATTACATATAATAATTTTTATTTTGTTACACTGCTATTTTAAAGTACTTAAAATCTACCTCTGAAACAAATCACAAAAGTAAAATACATTCAGCTCCATAATTATTGGTGAATTTAAAAAAAGTTCAAATCCAAAGCACCTTTGTGGTTAATTAACCATTTAAAAAATGAAGCTTTATTTATTTGATCTTATTTTCAAAAGAATAAAATTTGTTTAAACAAATAAACAACAACATGGGTCAGAATTACTGGCATACTTAGAAACTAGGAACAACATGTATATGAAACATGTTCCTATTTCTATTATACTTTTAAATGTTCAGCTGAGAGTTTAGGAACTCTATAACTTCCTGTTTCAATGGGATAACTTCACATTAGACTATCAATGGATCAAACAATCTGTACTGAAGAATTTTAGATACCTTAAACATGACACATTCACCCCACTGATCTTCTGTTACAGTCAAGCCAGGAGTTGCTCAAATTGATGTGCGAACATAGGCAAAGTTTCACTGTAATTATCAGAAGCCACTCTACAGTGTTATTCATCTGGTTTATAAAACTTTACATCTAAAAACTTAATCTGCACACAAGTATCCTTTGATATTCATACTCCTGCAACAAAGGACCAATTTAATCGTGTTCTGGGATTAAATCTTGTACTTGGTATAGGATTAAAGCTTTATGTGCATGCAGCTGTACAGACTTTACAGTAAAAAGATCCCCAAGAATAAAAAAAGGAAAATGGTAATCCTGAAAGATTAAGAGAATGATTCTCTATATCTGTATTTAAACACCCCATAAAAAAATAAATAAATGCATGAGCATGCAAGTACTTTTGTAAAGCTCATTTACACCAGCTGCCTTTAGAAACAACCAATTAAGTGTATGATGCCCGAGATTTTCACATTATAATAGAATGAAAATGTTACCTTGTAAACCCACTATTCACAATCTTATGACCATTAACATTTTTAAACAACAAACAAAAACAGGTTCTGAAAGTGAAGAACCTGTTCAGCTGTTATTGAAACTAGTATTTGTCTATAAATAGTTTCAGCTCACTGAGTCATTTGTTAAAAAGTATTTAAGAAATGACTAATTTCTAAATCAGTCAAACCTCCGCCTACATATCATAGCTTTTGTAATACACACAGCATACACGCTGATCATAAATAAATTTGTGAAAAAGAAACATTAAAAAAAATCTACTAACCAGTGAGGAACTTGCAGTATTACTGAAAACAGATCATAAAAATCTTTATCACAAGTATATTCCAAATGCATTACTAATTTCTTGCATTCTAAAGGAGCACAAACAGATTCTTAGTCTTATTCAAACCTCATTTGTGACAAACACATCATGACATATTGTCAGAGTATGGCAGATTACATCAGTTATTTTATAACACTGACCAACTCAACTATAACTCATCGTAAATTATATGATGTCTTTTATTGACATATCCCTTACTGAATTTGTTTTGGCCTCTTGATCCCAGTAAAGTTTTATTTTTTATGTGCTATCACTGACTTCACCAAATTATTCAGCTTGGGAATTAATTTTAACTTCTTAAGCAATTAGAAACAAAGATCAACATTGTGAACTATGGTTAATGGGAACTATATTTAGTTAATCTGATAATACTATTCTCTTACAAATATTGTACTCGGCAAACATTAAGATATGCCATAACCATTTAAAAACTTAAAAAATACAATTTTCTATATAAATTCATTATTATATTATTACATCACAATACCTGTTAGATTATCACAAGTTTTTTTCAGTTCTGTAATGCTGAAAATCTCCTTTATTAGTCATTGTAGGTTTCAAGTCTTTTATAATTTATATATTTCCTTGTTTGGTACTTTACTTTTGTAATTGTTTTTAAACAGTGAACTTTTTTTTATGTTGAGTCTAATTTGCATTTCAGGTGGGTGTTAAGCAATGAGAAACAAGGTCAGGATTAACAAAAGGCATGATGAATATGTCTGTATTTACTTTACCCCAATTTCACTCTTGCAAATACTATACTTCCTAAAAGCGTCTAATAACTAAAACAATAATTTTTCATTTCAATGTTGTCATAGCATGATACACTGTTGTAGCAGCCAGGTCTCATCTGCATTTAGATGCTAAAATATCTGAAATATCTAAAACTGACCCATTCCTTATACAAGTTTTGATTTAAGGACTTTTCTTCTTGTAAAATACATGGAAATTGTTCATCTTGAAATGTTTAATTTTTAAAGTAATTAAAATGATCTAACAATATCAACAATGAAAAACAAGTTATTTACTTGACTGCTCCACTACAAATATTAAACATTTAAAGATATTTTGTTGTAGCCTAGCAGTTAAGCTGCTGGAATATGGACCAGAAGGTCCAGGTGCAAACTCCAATTCTGCCAAGCTGACACTGTTGGGTCCTTGAGTAAGACTCTTAACCTACGATTGCTTGGATTGTAAGGTTGTATCAATTGTAAGTCGCTCTGGAAGGGGCGTCTGCTAAATGCCATAAATGTAAATGTATAAATGTAGAAACTTCATGCTGCAGTAATCCTCTACATCACTTAACAATTCGACTTCCACAGTTCAAAATCTGTGCCAATACCACAATCAACAGGTTGTTGGCTGTAGTAACAAGTGAGAGCTAAACCTTTACAGAAAAACAACCTCTTGTAATTTACAGTGCTCACTTAAATATAATATCTGCATACGTTATACAACATATGTTTAGTGCATATTAACTAGGTATTTACTTTAGTTTAAGGCAAAGCTAAGCTGAATTAGCCTAGCATAATGGCTAGTTAAATTTCTCCCTGAAACGTTTATGTTAGCTCACGCGCGCTAGCAGCTCCGTTACTTACCTTGTAAATATCCTGATTCTCATAACCGGTTATATTACATGAGATTGTTTTAGAAATAACCCACGAGGTATTAGAGTTTACAAGCATAGTCCATTTGGCTAATGTTTGTGTTGAATCACACATGTTACACTCCCAAAGCACTCTGTAGTTAAGGAACGACGTCGATCCCAAATGAATCGATTCTTCCACTGAAAACGTTAAGATCCAAGAGACGACTCTAAACCTTTGGAGTCGACTCCACATGGTGATTCAGCTGAGGTTCACAGACTACGATTTGGCCACAAGCACAGAAGTTTCAGAAACGTCTTTTCTAGTTATTCCTACATACTAGTTTGCTTAAAATATTTCTGATGATTTACACTGTTCGTTATGTTTAAATAATTGTCCATATTTGTTTTTGTTTCCTAATATTTGCTAAGAAAAAAGCAGCATTGCTGATTACTTCATTAAAATAAACAAATTTAGAAAGTTTGCTATAAATAGGCGAGATTTCAACAAGACGACTGATGCCCGTGTATAATTTATCATTCTCGTTGCTTATCATATCGGTATATTATTTACTCGATAGTAAAATATTTGAGAAATGAAGAGGAACCGATTCTTCAAATCGACTCTATTGACTCCAAACACATGAGAAGAGTCGACTCCAAACTTTTTGGAATTGAGCTGCCTAGGCCAAACTTCACTTCCGGCTAAAACTCGCACATAACATTTTTGGCAGATTCATCCGCGGACCTATTTTCAGATTTTCAAACTAAGTTTGTGGCCATGAATTCACTTTAGAAGTATCTAAAATAGACAAAGATTATACAGCGACCTCACAACACCCATTTGAGAGCGGAATGGTGACACGGGTTACTGTCGGAAGGGCCTTTAAGGGTGTTGTGGGGCGCTTTGATACCAACTGGATTGGGGTGTGTTACATCAGACAGCTGGAATGCCATGCAGCGGGAATGTGAGGAATGAAGCAGCTGCTCCTCCCACCCCCACTTATCTAAACCGGTCAGATCACTACACCACTACGATAAACACTGTTTACACACATGCTTTCACTTTATTAAACCCTATGTCACAATTATTGCGGCCCCTGCAATTACGTAACTAATGCACATTTTAAGCAATTGCTTGGAATATGTTAAGTAAATAATTAGTTAAATAATTCATTTTTAGATACCTATAGTGGTGCAAAAAAATTTGTGAACTATTTGGAACTTTCTAGATTTCTGCATAAATATGAGCTACAACATAATACGGCTTTCAAACAAGTAAAAAAAAGTATATAAGGAAACTCACTATACAAACATATATTTGCTTATTTATTAAGAAAACCGATCCAGTGTTACAAGTCAGTATTTCCCAACCCTGGTCCTGGAGGCACATCCTGCACATTTCTGCTTTAATACAGGCTCTGCAGCTCTGAAAGGGTGTTTTAATGAGCTGTTTAGTTTATTCGGGTATGGTGGGAGTAGGGTAGACACTAAAATGCGCAAGGCCGTGTCCCTCCAGGACCAGGGTTGGGAAAAATTGCAATAAGTAATATGAGAATGTTTTCTTCAATAAATAACTATGTATTATATTGGCAACAGTGAATCAATGGTTAGCACTGCTGCCTCACAGCTCTGAGATTCCTGGTTTGATTCCAACACTGGGCTCCACTGGTGTGAAGTGTGTTTTCCCCATGGCTGCATGGGTTTTCTCCAGGTACTGGATGTACTCCAGGTACATCAGTGTTTGACTTCACAAATGCTCTTTTGGTAAAATGGTCAAAAATCCTACATTAACACACTCCCCAAAATAGTTGAGGCCTTTATAGTCGCAAAGGGTGGGCCGGTATCATATTAAACCCTATGGATTAAGAATGGGATAGTGTATATGTTGCTATCTCTAATATGTTCTGACATTTCAGACTCACGATGATCTGCTCTAATAATGCTGACACTATCTCGTTTTAAGTCCACAACAAATGACACAATTCAAATTTCATATGTAGAATCACAGTAAGAGGAAATGTCTTGTGGAGAAAATAAGGCAACACACAGTCAAGTAACAAGTTAGCAGCACTTTATGGTCAAGTAATTTCTAATCCACTCAGCTGATGTATATAAAGTTATCGATGTACAAATACTTATGGAATGCACTCTACATTTAAAAAATGTTAAGTGAAGATAATTTATTCTATATAACAAGCATTCATGGACTAGGTAATAACAGTACACAGCAACTACATATCTTAATTATGTTCCCAGTGCTTTCTTTGTGTTGATGTTCCCTGAGGCAAAATTACTAAGCATCTTTGTTAAACTATGCATTAGGAAAGACAACACCAGCATTGGATAGACATGATTCAAAACTCATCATCACTAAGTTTTATTGATGTTGCTTGTTCCTCTTGTGAGCTATAAATCTCTGAAATGTTCAGGGAATCAGTTATCTTAACTTCAAGTTCATCAAGCTGTTTGACCAACTCATCATTATCTACACAGTCTACAAGTTTATGTTCTTCATTTAGCTGATGGTTCTCTGAACTTGAGGGGTCTTCATTTTTGTTTCCATCAGGTTTAACAGGTTCGGCAACACTGTTATTAATTGCTGTGGGATCTAAGGAAGGAGTTACACCATCAGGTTCCTCTGTATCCTTATCAATTTGGATGAAAGAAAGAAATCTGGTTTCATCTTTGGCCACCAACTTCAGTTCTTGCTCAAGACTTGAATACATGTGCAAACATGAACTGTCTCTTTCTGCCTTCTGAAGAACTGAGACAGCAGCGGTAGGTGGGCTTTGAAGATCATTCTGCAGAGCATCAAGAAGGTGGTGCATTTTATCCTTAATAAGAAGAAAATGACTTAGAATAATAATGTACTTTAAGACTACACACATTTAAACTATTAACAATCTATTAATTCATTTTCTACACGTTTATTCTCATTCAGGGTAGCAGGGGCTGGAGCCTATTGGTAGCACAGAGTGCAAGAGAAGAACCAAACCTGGACAGGGCACTAATCCATTGCAGGGCAGATGTACAAGTGCACAACTCAGCCACACTGGGACACTTTAAAGGTGTCAGTTGACCCAATACACATCTTTTGAATATGTGAGGGAACCAAGGGTAATTAGAGGAAACCCATACAGACACATGGAGAACATACAAACTCCACACAAGCAGCAGTGTTGCCCACCAGCCATATAATCCAAATACAATTTATATCTAATAAGAATACTGTTACTACTGCCCATGTAGAATAAAAGAATATAATGTCACATACTCACCTTATTTAACCGATGTTTATTCATGTCAATGTGACGGTCAAACACTCGCTTCAATACTCTGTTAACAATAAAACAATTGTTCCCAACAATTTATTAGAAGATAATGGCTAAGGATGTGCAGGAACTGACATGTTGACTGAGTTAGAGTTTATGTCAACTTAAATCATTCATTCATTTGATTTCTTTTCCGCATAATTCCTTTTACATGGTCATGGGAGAATCAGTGCCTAAAGCCCCTTTTACACATAGCCGGTAAGAGCTCCCGGAAGTGTCCCGGAAGAGTTTTTGGCCGTCTTAGGGCTCAAACAGCGTTGTTAACGCCGGCACTATGGGGCGTGGTTTAGTTCCGGCTTCACCGGGAATTGTGGAAAAAAATTATTCAACATGTTGAATAATTCCGGGAGCGCTCCCGGAGAAGACG
>JAVSBU010000145.1:7278846-7289027 GCA_033118015.1 Loricariichthys derbyi | reverse complement strand
CTCTCAGCGTCTTTAACAAGTTTTCGCCAACTTTTTAACGAAGTTTGGCGTGGGATTCGCAATGTATACGGGACCTGGTGAGGTTAAACAGTATAATTTGAATACTATTCTCCGCCCCCTTTAGTCTTGATTTTTGTCGTATATATTGAGGTTTTTTGACCCACGACAGCCACAGCAAAATACTGGTATGTGAGATTGGGGTAGAAGGCAGAACATCAGAAGGTCAGCAGCAGCCAGACTTCCCAGGTAGATGTCTGCCATGGAACAGGTGGCCCTCTGAGTGCAAAATACAACCAGAATGAAGCATTTGCCGAATGCCTCCAGAATGCAGATGATGGATATGTAGACAGTCTGTAAAGACCCAGTCCCAGCCATCAGTGTGTTTACCAACTGTCTGAGAGTGCCAGATCTGGATTCATATTCAAAATCATCAGAAAGGCAAACCTGTGTTAAACCTGTAGCACTTTAGTTTTGTGGTGCAGAGGATGCTTTGGTGATAATGAAAAAATACTGTAGTAGGTTGAATGAGTCCAAATCAAATGTCTAGTGAGTTGAGCACACAGTGAGGCAGCCTCTCTTTATCAGAGGGAGGACAAAGTGTTTTTGCTAATGGACCTCTGGAAGTGTTTAAATAAACAATGTTGTTATCAGCATCAAATGTAGTCAACAGATGGCTGATTTTATGTGCCTGACTACACACTTGGATTAGTGCTGAGCACAGAGTGCCATGCCGCTCTTCTAGTTGAAGCATAGCAAATGAGTGTTAAATGATAAATCAAGGATTCCATGACCTGCATTTCCAATATACTGTGTAGTGTGAATTAGTGGAATTACATTATGGTTCTGTTTTCTTTTCTCTAGTGGTTGTCAGACATTTTATCCACAACAGCAGCTAAAAGTAGGCATCATGTCATCTATCATCTTATTTGTACATTAGTCACTTATTATACTTTTGCTTTCATTTTATCCCTATTTATCTTGGCTACAGTCATGGGAGGCCCTATCAGTAAAATTCACAGGTCACTGATGAAACGCTGAGGGATGACACCCTCGATGGGTCTCCCCTCCCTCAGACACAGCTAATTGCGTCTGCATGGGATGCAGATGGGTTGTTCTGTACAGAAGAATGGGCTAAAATTCCTCCAAACCAGCGTGCAGAACTGATCTACAGTTACCGGAAACATTTATTTGCAGTTATTGCTGCACAGTGGGGTCACACCAGATACTGAAAGCAAAGGTTCACATACTTTTGCCACTGACTAATATGAAATATTGGATCATTTTCCTCAATAAATAAATGACCAAGTATAATATTTTGGTCTCATATGTTTAACTAAGTTCTCTTTATCTACCTTTAGGACTTATGTGAGAATCTGATGTTTTAGGCCATATTTAAGCGGAAATACAGAAAATTCTAAAGGGCTGACAAACTTTCAAGCACCACTGTATATACAGTACTTTACCTTTCTGAAACATGAACATTTCTGAGACATTTCCATGCATAACCTGCAGGAATGATATTTTCAAATTACTTCACAGAACTACGAAATAAGCCCAGTTTCTTTTTGAAAAAACATGTCCTTTAATGAAAGCAAAAGACACAGATGTTAAGTTGATTTCATGCCACATGTCCCCTCCCACACATCCAAAATGGTATAGTCTTGTTTACTGCCATGCGAAAACCTTGTGGTCATGTGTGGGTGATCTACTCACCAGCGGCTGCTTAGACATCGTCTCGCCAGCAAGCTTTGGGGAAACACAAGCCACAACAGTCTTTCCACAGCTGGAGAGACTGTGACACATAATTTCATTTAACCCACCCATTATCGTCTGTAGAGTCACTTCAAAACATTTACACTAACACTATAAAAATACGAAATGTAAAAGTCTGTTTTTACAAGGCAGAAAATGACATAAGACAATATTATTGATATATTCTGAAATTACAGTGAATTTATCTTCTTTGTCCGCTGGTAACCTGCAATAATAACATTACAATATAATTTTGTTTGACACGTACAGTAATATGACTGCCCAGTACATGTACAGTATAAGCATAATAGAAACCAAGAACACAATACATTATTTAGACATGAAAATTTACACAGTAAATATATCTACACATACATACCACACTCTCTGTTCCATAATAATTCTGACTTCACTACCAGGATTTTTTTTACATCAATTCTAAATAAATATAAACCCTCATGCAATATATCCTTTTCTATAAACAAAGCCTGATGCAACAACTAAGAAATACATTCATCATATGAAACTGTGTCATCTTAATCAGGAGTATGTTTAACACTGAGTGTACCTTGATGCCTTCTACTGGACACAAGGCGGGACCCTTAACAGGGTACTAATCAATCATAGGACATGACCCATAACCTCCTGAGACCCCGCCCATTCATTTATATCCTTTATAATGGACATTCTGTTCACCTGTAAACAGAAATTGTAATACACGTTTCCCCCTTGGTTCTCAGGAGGATAAGAATGTACCCATAAGAAAGCACAGACAGAAAGATTATCTGGAGACATCATTCAAAAACTGGATCTTTTGAGCTGTGCAGTATTAACAATTCTTGCAGCTACCTCAGTCTAGCTTCTTAAAACCACATATATATTCTGTCTGTTGTTATAAAAGTTTATTATGGTCATTAATTCACTACTTTCTTTGGTCCTATGCCTGTGTTTATTTGGTGGTCACTTTTCTTTTGTGGATTTCCACTTCTAAATGAACACTCTGACTCACTATGACTTACTGAATGGCCCTGGTGTGTTGTTACGTTGTTAAGGGTTAACCCAGTATATTTTCTTTAAATCACTTACTTACTTTGGGCGTACTCACACTACGGCTGCCTTGTGTCATGCCAGAACACAACTGACCCCTCCCCACTCCCTGGCTGGTCTGCCCTTATATTGGGCCAGAGCATGCTCATATGTTGTGGTGAAGAAGGGCATGCTTGCACAGCACACTAGACTTTATGGTTGTAATTAATTTTTGGATTTTTTTGGAGTCGTTTTGAGCATGCTGACACACAGCCCTCACATATGTCTTATTGATTTATTGATTATGCAAAACAGCAATTTTCCACTTCTCGAGCTGCACATATGAGAAGATTTTTATGGAGGCAGCTGATATTATTTTCTGTGGTCGGGCATGGATAGCGATCGCATGCATACTGTGACAGAGTCCAGCTGAAGTATTCCCTAAAGGAATAAAGTTTTAACTAATCTTATCTAATCTAATCAAATCTACTCCCAAGATCACCTCTTCAGGAGGGCCTGAGCATGATTCAGTGTACTATACTCAGGTATGGAGTGATCACACTAGTCAAGTAAACTGCTTGTTGGGGTCAAACATGCTTGAGGGTGGTACAGATCATTGAACGCAAATACACATGAACTGACAGTCTAATCCAATCTGATTTTTGCAGTTATATGATTATTCAAGTGTCATGTATACACCATACTCTGAACTAGAAATTAAATTAAGAAATCTGATAAAGAGAGCGGGATTTTACCCCAGTAATTGATTATTAAAAGCATATGTTTCGTCAGTCCATCCATGGTGGTTACCAAAAAAAAAAAAAAAAAACCCAACAAAAAAATGGTTGCTAGCTGTATGAGGTCATCACCTGGAATGGATTTCAGTTAACAGCTGTGTTTTTTCAAGAGTTAATTTCTTGAATTTCTTGCCCTCTTAATGTGTTTGAGACCATCAGTTGTGTTGAGAAGGTGGTATACAGCTAATAGCCCTATTTGAGTAATGTTCTAATCCATATTATGGCACTCAACTAACTACTGAGTAAAGAAAAACAACAATCTATTATTAAGAAATAAAGGTCAGTCAATTTTTCAAGAATTTCAAGGAATTCCAATACATTACTGATACATTATTGTAGAACTATAATTTGTGCCTCTGTGGAGTTTGCTTACTTTCTCTGTGGTTTTCCTCCAGAGTACAGGTTTCTTTCCACATTCCAAAAAACAGGTGTTAGGTCACAAGTGACCCTGAAATAAAGCACGAAAAGTGAAGGAGAACTATAATTTGACAAAAGTTATATATGCTATGTTATATAAAAAAGTTCTTGGTAGTGCTTTCAGAAATTTGTAACTGATTTCAGAAGCAAAATGTAAAGTATTTGGTATGTAATAAATGTAATACATTTAATGTCCTTGTGTAATCTTTAGTGAAGACAATGATTTCCGAGTGGAGGAGTGGAGATCTGTTACTTTCTTTCTGAAGTTTTTGCCAACTATAACATAGAGGATGGGATTGAGCACACTGTTGCTGAGAGCCAGGTATGTGAATATCTGGTTGCAGATTTCAAGGCATGTTTCGAGTGTGCATCCATTTAGTACCTCCGATCTCATCAGGATATCTAGAAGAGTTACCAAATGAAAAGGAATCCAGCAGAGCAGAAAAGCCACTAGAACCGCCAACACCAGGACTGTGGCTTTCTTCTCTTTATTAACAGTGCTGATCCTGTCCATTATTTGCCAGTGCAGGGCTTTTATGATCTTGCAGGTGCAGCAGGATATGATAGCTACGGGGAAGATAAAACCCAGCAGGATGAGTAAAATGTCGCAGGCCAGTTCAGTTTCATGGCTTGGATAGCTCAGTATGCACGCATTGACCGAGTACTCTGAGATGAACTTTACTTCCCTGAATTTCAGTGATGGGATGCTCAAGAGGATTCCAAGAACCCACACAGCCAAACAACTGAGCTTGGCATACAAGGGCCGTCTCATTCTGCCGTATGTCATAACATGTGCCAGAGCCACATACCGGTCTGCACTTACCATTACCAGGAAGTAAATGCTGCAGTACATGTTCATTTTCATGCCTGTGTTGACCAGACGGCACATCAGCGAGCCAAACTGCCACTCGAAGCTGTTGGCCACGTTAATGGCCCAGAAAGGTAGGCAGCACATCAGAAGCAGATCAGCTGCAGCCAAGTTCCCCAGGTATATCTCAGCCACTGTGCAGGTGGTCTTGTGCAGACAATAGACCAGCAGGACAAAGACATTTCCCAGGATTCCTAGCACACAGATGGCAGTCATGTACACTGGCTGCATGGTGTACAACCAATCCCACACCTCAGAATCCGGGCACTGACTATGATTTGTGAGATTGTTTGGGAAGGCGGGAGATGTCGTTCCTGAGATTTCCAGCTCCATTTGGTGGCTGTTGAGAGAGTGTTTTACTTTTAGTCCTTGTTTAAGATATTTGATATAACAATTAAGCTGAGAAAGCCTTAAAGGTTGTTTTGCAGATGGCAAACCCTATATATCATACTGTATCGTGTTCAGACATTGGAAAAAACAGGAAGAAGAGGAAGTTAAAAGGAAGGATGGGAAGCGACTCTGCATGCACATATAACAGAAAAGTAATACTTCTAGCATCCCATGTTACTACTGCATATAGTAGTCAGGGTCACAGGGCAGAGATACATCCTGACCTTCAGATTGAATGACCCACCTGAGATCAAAACACAAGAACTCAGGAACTGCACCACAAAAACTGCTAGTTCTACCTTATCCAAACAGTATAATCTTTTCAAGTTAAACATAATTGTTTGAGACTGAGGCAAAATTTGATTGTAATTATACACATTATGACAAAACACTGTGTTGCTGTTAACAAGTAAGAGTGACAGTTTTTGTCAATAAATAAAAAAATCAAGTTTTAGGCACAGGGTTTGGGTCTGATAAAATTCAAGATTGAAGATAAAAGCTGTAGAAAAAATACTGGATGCAAAAAAAGATATGTTTACAGTTATCAAACAACTATTTGATTTTATATTTTAACAGGAATTATTTAGGATTTAGCCAAGAGACAACACCATAATTTTACAGTTTATGCTGTATATTTAAAACTATGCCTTTTTTTCCAATTTTCAAGTATACTATCACTTAAAAAACTAATAGGCTTGGATATTACACTTGGATAACTTCAGCATAACGACATTCTACCTGTGAAGATAAACATCTGTCTTATTATGGCTTATAGAAGAGTTACTTTTCCTATGACTATCGGCCATATAAAAGCTGTACAAACCTGAACTGGATGATGGTCTCTTAAAAATATCCAGATGTGCTGTTTTCCTCTGCTGAATGCTTTGCCACTTTTCCTTCTGCTCTACTGTGCACACCACAGGGCCTGACTTCTTTAAAACACGGGAAACTGCATATTACTGTGATGTCATAAGCAGACTCTTCCCTCTTCTTCTATTTTTCATGATTCACAGATTCTAGGAACAAAAAGTAGGGGTTTAGTTGTTTGAAAGTAAAACACTATAATAGTATGAACAATTTCTGCATTTTATGACTCTTTAATCTTGTTTAGAAGCAGATTGCTTAATCTGTGTATTGTGTTTAGTGTATTGTGTTTAGATATCCACCAATGTTCCAGCTGTTTGATGCATTTTTCTAAGGTGAATTAAAAGTTTGTTGTCAAGTGGTGTACTTGAACTAATATTCAACTATGAAGCAAGAAAATGACATACATACACAAACAATTTTTCTATACAGAAGAAAGGGGAAAAATTAAACAACACCTGTGTTTATTAAGGCTGTTTAAAGAATATATTCAGTATAGTGCTAGTACCACTGGAGTAGGAAACAGGTGGGATGGGTGAAACATATTCCCCCAATACAGGTACATACTATTTAAAGTTTGCATTATGTTATGTCAAACAGCATGTTGGACAAAAATGGACAGTGACCAGACATTACCATTTACAACCCCTGGCAAAAATTATAGAATCACCACTCTTGGATGATGTTCTTTCAACTGTTTAACTTTAGGGAAAAAAATCACAGACATGCCACAAAACCATATTTTTTGCCACCTTCTGACATTAAGAATTAACGATAATAAAAAAGAAAGAAATATAATTGTTGTGGTCAGTTACAACTGCTTTTTGATATATAGTAGAGGGAAAAATTATGGAATTACTAAACTCTGAGGGACAAATTGTGGAATCACTCTGTAATTTGCAGTTCTAAAACAAAAATCTGCAGAAGATTAAATTTGCTAATTATTCTTCAGTTTAAAAAGAGTGCTCACATCTTGGAGATCAGTGCACAAAACGGATTGATGTGAATCATGGCTCCAACATGAGAGATGTAATCAACAACAAAGGAGAGGATTATAAAACCTCATCAGGATGGTCAATCAAACAAAACAAAAAAACAAAAACAAAAAAAAAACAAAAAAAAACAAAACAAACAAAAACAAAAAACAAAAAACAAAAAACAAACAAAAAAAAGTTGTTGGATGTTCCCAGTCAGCTGTGTCTAAAATCTGGACCAGGTACGAACAAAATCTGAAGGTTCTAAAAGGAAAGCATGCTGGTAGACCAAGGAAGAGATCAAAGTTTCAAAGTTTCAACATAGAACGCTGAATACAGAAAATGCACAACAAAACAAATGAGAAACAAGTGGGCAGAAAGTGGGCTGAGTGGCTGTGACTAAAGAAATTACCTAAAAGAAATGTGATTTACATACAGAAAAGCTAAACAAAAGACATCATTAACAGCTAAACAATACAGGTTACAGTGGGCTAAAGTAAAGCAACCATGGTCTGTGGGTGACTGGATGAAAGTGATCTTCAGAGATGAATCTTGACTCTGCATTAGGAAAGGTGATGATACCGAAACTTTTGTTTGGTGGCAGTCCAATGAAATTTATGAAGATAACTGCCTAAAGGGAAAACATGACAATGATCCAACTTGCAACAGCAATAAGAAACAGTTGGAGCCAGTTTGATGAAGAATACTGAATACTGATGAAGAAAACTCATATTATTAGTACTGTGACATGTTAGGTATTATTTTTATTATTTCTTATGTAGTATTTTGTATGTGATTAGAGGTGCAGCCCTTTTTTTAAAATCACAGGCATGTTAGCATCTCAGATTTTCAACATGATAGTGACCCCAAACACACCTCCAAGACGAGCACAATCTTGCTGAGGAACCTAAGGGTAAAGGTGATGGACTTAAAGCATGTCTCCAGACCTACACACAACTGAACACCTGTGGTGCGTCCTCAAGTGAAAAGTAGAAGAGAGCAAGGTGTCTAACATCCAGCAGTTCAGTGGTGTTATCATGGAGGAGTGGAAGAGGATTTTAGTAGCACCTTAAGAGAATTAAAGCAATGTTACAATGGTGCTTGAAAGTTTGTGAACCCTTTCGAATTTTTTATATTTCTGCATAAATATAACCTAAAACATTATCAGATTTACACACAAGTCCTAAAAGTAGATAAAGAGAACCTAGTTAAACAAATGAGACAAAAATATTATACTTGGTAATTTATTTATTGAGGAAAATGATCCAATATTTCATATTATTGAGTGGAAAACATATGTGAATCTCTAGGATTAGCAGTTAATTTGCAAGTGAAATTAGAGGCAAGTGCTTTCAATTAATGTCATGACAATCGGGTGTGAGTGGGCACCCTGTTTAATTGAAAGAACAGGGATCTATCAAAGTCTGCTCTTCACGACCGATGTTTGCAGGAGTGTATCATAGCACGAACAAAGGACATTTCTGGGAACATCAGAAAAAGAGATACTGAAGGTGATGATTCTCATACTTTTGTCACTCACTAATGTGTAATATTGGATAATTTCCCTCAATAAATAAATGATCAAGTATAATATTTTGTCTCATTTGTTAGGATTTGTGTGAAAATCTGATGTTGTCTTAGATCATATTTATTCAGAAATATAGACAATTTCTAAAAGTTTCCCAAACTTTCAAAAACCACTGTAAGAGTGAAAATAGATAATAAGTTACTATGATAAACATGATTCTATGTACATAATGTTAGTAAGTAGCTAGTGCTTAGAAATCGGCATTTCTATTAAACTTTTTTTCAGACTCTAATCTGGGCTGATGTTCAGAGGGACATTGGGAACTGTATTGTATATTGGACAGCCAAGCCCCTTCTTTTTACTTTTCATACTGTTCAAACATCAATCCACAGGTACCACATGACCAATATTGTGCAAATAAAATAATTTCCTCACCATTTCTCCACTTTTGCCAGCCTGAACTGTTGAAACCTAATAGGAAGGGTTCATGGATTCATGCTGCTTGAGCCAAAATGCAACCCACCTTTCAGCATGGTGCAAATTAATCTTGATTAATCTGACCAGACAATGTTATTGTCCAGCTCTGTGATCCAGTTTTTATTCTCTTGGTCTTCCCTTTCTGTTCCGTTGTGTGCTGTTATAGCTGTTGTATATAGCTGTCTGCTGTTGTATTTGGCAACAAGTTACTTGACTGTTCTTTTGAAGGATTCTCGACATCCTCATTTGACCCCTTTTAGTTTAGCTCACGTTTCCCTTTTGTTACATGTTTTTCTTCAGTCGCACCATTCTCAGTATATTCTCAACGCCATTGCATGAGAAAACCCTGCAAAGTTCTCAGTGTGTTAAATACTGGCACTGGCTAGTCGCCTAAATCACTCAATTTTCTTACTCTAATGTGGATTCACAATAAAAGTGATCCACAGACAACTTGCTCAGTTGATTTGCAGCTGCACTCTGGGGTCTTGAGATTAATAACCATACATAGAACCTCCAGTTGTTAAAAATGAGGTACCATTAAGAAGGGACCACCCAGAATAGGTAACTAATAAGATTGTACTTTCAACCATGATCATTCTCCTAAACTTCACTTATTCCACAACTTGAATATGCTGAATATTTACTATGATATGTGATATGGATGACTAATTTGACTTACAGTGGTGCTTGAAAGTTTGTGAACCATTTGACCAATGGGCTAAAATGCCTCCAAGCTGGTGTGCAGGACAGATCAATAGTTACCCGAAACATTTAGTTGCGGTTATTGCTGCACAGAAAGCACTGAAAGCAAAGGTTCACATACTTTGCCACGCAATAATATGTAATATTGGATAATTTTCCTCAATAAATTAATGACAAAGTATAATATTTTTGTCTCATTTGTTTAACTTGGTTCTCTTTATCTACTTTTTGGATGTGTGTGTAACACTGATTATGTTTTAGTTCATTTTTATGCAGAAATATAGAAAATTCTAAAGGTCAAAGTCAAAGTCAAATTTATTTGTATAGCGCTTTTTTACAATGGAGCATTGTCTCAAAGCAGCTTTACAATTTGTGTAATTCCCAAT
>JAVSBU010000145.1:7267590-7278746 GCA_033118015.1 Loricariichthys derbyi | reverse complement strand
GTTTGGACATGTCCAGAGGAGGGACAGTGGGTATATTGGTAGAAGGATGTTAGAAATGCAGTATCCAGGAAAAAGACTAAGAGGAAGACCAAAGACGAGATATATGGATGCAGTTATAGAGGATATGGAAGTAGTTGGAGTGAGGACAGAGGATGCAGAGGACGGAGTGAGATGGGGAGGATGACTCACTGTGGCGACCCTTGAAAATGGAAAAACCGAAAGATAATAACTGATCCAAATTTCAATAATATTTGATATCAAATGCAAATGTTTAGTTGCCCTTCTCTCAATACATTTCTCCTAAATCCACATTTAACATTCACCATACAATACATGTACCTTCTATAAGTGTTTGCACCAATTATACTTGATTTCTTTGCCAGAAATATAAGCATTTCTTCTATTATTTGCTTTACACACACTGAATATTTAAACATTTTGTAAATGGACACTGTTGAAGGTTGAATTTATACAGCTTGTGTAAGTCACATTGGGAATGTGGCATGCTTATCACAGAAACCTCCTTAATGTTATAATCATGTTGTGTGGCTACATACTGTACTGAACACACACAGTGGTGATGTGTGTTCTGCTGCTGTAAGTGCTATTCTGCTGAAGCTTTTAAACACCTCTATGTCACCACTGGACTGAAAATAGTCCACCAACCAAAAATGTCTGGCCACCAGCATCCTGTGAGCACTGATAAAGGATTAGAGGGTGAAAAACCCAAACTGTGCAACAACAGGTGGCCTACTCTCCCTGACTACATCTACAAGGTGGAACAATAAGGTAGATGTATCTAATAGAGGGTACAGTCAAAGTCAAGTCAAAGTCAAATTTATTTGTATAGTGCTTTTTATAATGGAGCATTGTCTCAAAGCAGCTTTACAACTTATGTTATTCCCAATTTGAGCAACAATGGCAAGGAAAAACTCCCTAAATGTTAATAGGAAGAAACTTTGGGAGGACCAAGGAATAAACACAGTGTTTAAAACTCCATCACTCAAATGCGACAGTGAATAAACAGTGTTTTAAAATTCTATCAGCACTGCTATGTCTGATCCACTCCTACCAGCTCAACACACACTAAGGCCCCGTTTACACATAGATGATTTAGTCGGCAGGTAGTACATAGACCGAAGTTCTCAGTAGTTCCGGTTGTTTTCGCGGTGGAGCAAATTGGCCGGCATTTTGACCGTCATAAAACACCCCTAAATTTGCCAAATAAAGCGATGTTTTGATGCCGTAGCATCCGGCACACGTCAGGCAACGGGGATTAATACACAGTTCTATCCCTTACAATCGCATGTTAAAACGCGGGTGAGAACGGCCATTAGCGCCACCGTTTTGAATGCCTCTGTCACTGGTTAAAACTCTGTTGGGTACACCGGTGAGGGCTCTGTACGCCGGTGATTAGGGATACAATAACGGCGGTGTAAACGGCGACACTACAGGAAGGGAAAGGATGAAACGGCGATCAAAAAGTATCAAACGCTGGTGTTTGCGTTGTCTCCATTGTCACTGGTCTTCTCCGGTAGCACTCTCGGAATTATTCAACACGTTGAATAATTTTTTCCACGATTCCCGGTGAAGCTGGAACTAAGCCACGCCCCCTAGCGCGGGCGTTCACAATGGTGTTATCCCTAAGATGGCCCGGAGGAGCCAAACACTCTTCCGGGACGCTTCCGGGAGCTCTTACCATCTATGTGTAAACGGGGCTTAACACACCACAGTGTCACTACAGTGCTGATAATGATGCATTACCCAAGTAGTACTGGATCTTTGATGATTCTGTGGGGGCCTGATCATCAGAGAACAGAGTGAAGGGGAGTATGTACAAAAACTGAAGGACTGAATCACACTGATCACAAATGTCTACTTTATTTACTTTATTACTTTATTATATTTACTTATTTTTTAGTTTAGTTTTTTTATATAATGACAGTGAGCTGGTATGGACTCCACATGTTTGAGTAAAATTTGATGATACATATTATCCCATCATTATTACACAGTATTCCCAAGACCACTTGTAATGTTACTGGATGCTTGATTCTTTGTCTTTAAGCACCCACATTGGTTATAGATCAGGATCCATGACAGTCAGCACTCCTTGAATATCTTTGGTCTTCATGTAGTTGTTGAACGCATTGAAGTATGCAACCTAGAAGCTTTTTCACTAGTGGTTTCATACAGTTTATGTCTCTCATTTACATTTATGGCATTTAGCAAATGGCCTTATCCAGAGCAACTTACAATTAATTCTAAGCAAACAATTGAATCTAAGCAATTATAGGTTAAGGGTTAAGGCTCAAGGACCCAGCAGTGGCACTTGGGGGATTTGAACCCCTCACCTTCTGGTGAGGAGTTGTGGGACAAGAGATGTGGGACTCTTCAACTATCCTATGTTGATCAAAGTGGAATTAGGGGATAGCTACAGTATGTCACGCTATTCAAAATGTGAACTGGGAAGCTGCTTAATTACAAAGAACATCTGCTCATCCATCACAAGGATATGGAGAGCATCCAAAACTCCTCCACTGGCGATCTGGTTGGTATATCAGAGCCCTTTGACTGTCTCTGTTGTCTTTGTGTCTCAACACTAATTGCTGTCCTTTTTTAATATGGAGGTCTTATTTGCCCTCCTGCCAGCTGACAAACATTATTTTTAAAGGCACCATGCAAAGCTGATTTTCCAGAGCTCTGACATTTTAGCACTATAAATCCCTGTACATTAAAACAGCTAAAACAAGCTCATCTAGTCTTAGAGGAGGGAAATATTGATGCGGTGGCTCAGTTGTTAAAACACTGGACTGCGGACTGACCAGAAGGTTGAAGGCACATTTCTGCCAAAGCTGCACCGTGAGCTGTTGAGCAAGGTCCTTAAGTACCACTTGCTTGGATTGTACCTTTTGAGATTATATCAGATGTAAATCATTCTGGATAAGGGCATCTGTTAAATACTAGCAAGATGTAAATATAGATGTCTGCATGGGTTTCCTCTGCATAAAAAGACATGTGGTAGGTCAATTATTGATTCTAAAAAAGAAAAAGAGCATCTGTATGTGTGCACTTGTCCTTGAATGGATTTTGTCTTGTCTTGCACCGTGTGCTGAAACCCAAAATAAACACCCCAACCCCTTCTAACCTTAAATAAGTGGTAAAGGAACGTGAGTGAGTGGTTGTTTTTAGGTGCCAATATATCATAATATCTTACCTACTTTTTCTTTATCATTCAAAACATTTTGATTTCCTATATCAACAAATTGGAGACTTTTGATACTAGAGATTTATAGTTGAACTGATGACCTGAGACAATATAAGGCTTAGATATGGAAAACAAGAAAAGCCACTTTTTTCTTGTTTAAATGGTGACATTAATTATTCATTTATTTTTACTTAACCTAGGATAGGGACATGGGGAGCTGAGGCCTAACCAGCAGTACAGGGTGTAAGGTAATATCCAACATGGACATGGGTGTCTGCAACGCACATCTACTCACTCTCACTGGAACACTTTAGAGACACGAGTATGTCTACAAAGGGAAGAAACCAGCACATACACAAGGAGAACATACAAACTTCACACAGGTGGTGTCCAAGTTGGGATATGAATGGGGGGGGGGGGTCTTTGGAATTGTGAAGCGAAACACGGTGCCACTGTGACGCCTGGGAAATCTAAAGATCTATAAACCATACATTTTTTTGGACACTACAGTACATAAAGACCTTCTGTGTCAAAATAATTCAACTCTCCATAATTTGAACTGGGACTAGAAGTATGAAAATTGTAGCAAACTGCATACATGTATACTAAAATAAACTTGACAGCATAAACATGCCTTGCAGACATTTATTAAAACAAGCCAAAAAAAAAAAAAAAAGCAGAACTCATCTGTCTTTGCAGTAGAGCTATTACTGAGGGCCAATTTGGGGGAAAAAGAGCATGACAGAAGGAATGGCAAACCTGGAAAAATAGGGTGCGTGCAGGCAGAATGGATCTGTCTAGAGCAGTGAGCTGTAAAACCTTTTGCCACTTGGATAGGTTTGACTATTTCAGATGTTTCCTGACACAGCCCTGCAAGAGCAGGCGAGTTGCTTTAGGCATTGTTTTATAATGAAATGAAAATAAATCTTCCACACCACATTTAGATGCATGTGCTTATGCACATACCTACACACCCAACCAAAAATACAAGAACAGTCTCAAACACACACTATTACGAATTATTCTAAATCAAAGATTGTATTTCTGTAAAATTATTTTTAAATATATTTTATGAAGTTTATTTTAATTGTTTAAACTTTTTACGTTCTATGCTTTGTGTAACTCTTTGGTTTATTTGTGCATGCTGCTTATTTGTTTATTGTAGCTTTTTATTTTTATTTTAAGTCACTCATGTCTATAATGTCCTTTTCCTTCCTATTTCCAGCCCCTTATGTTTCCCGTCCATTCCATCGCCTTTGTTGCCTGCGAGGCCACCTCTGTAAATAAGAAAATGTTTTAAAGACTTGTTAAATTGTTAATGGTTAAATAAAAGAAATAAACATGTATAAAATTCACTTTTATATAGAAATACTTACATTAACTTTATTTATCTTAGAGATATTGCTGTTACATTAAAATCATTTACTTTAAGATAATACCTGCCAGAAGTATGTAAACTTAACTAACTTAAACTTAAATAAATAATTGGGTCTATGTAGCAAATATTAATGTATTTAAAATATTGTACACAGTGCAGTACACCAGATGTAAAAGTCCTATATGAACTATATGAAAAGTTTTTTCCATTCCATTCCATTATCTTAATAAACTGAAGTGAGTAAATAAATATAAAATAGATAATACAAATTCGTAATGTCTCTCAGATTAGGCATCTTTTTAGACTTTTTAGTCTATAATTGCATGCACAGTTTTTGCTCCTCTTTGTTCTTATTCCTAAAAGCTTCATGACTTTTAATTATAATGGATCACAGTGAAAACCAGATGAAACAATTTTACATGTTTAAGTCAATTTACATGTATAATAATCTGTTGTACTCTTTGTCTCATTGTAAATAGCTCCTGACCGAAGGTGTTTGTTCTTACCTTGCAGAGCATCAGGAGGAACATAGCATTGGGCATGTTGAGTGGGATTGCCTTCCCACTCCTGGGCAGCTTAGACACAATTTAGCTTCAGTCATTCTTTAGCCGGAAAGGGGTTCCAGTGTAAGAATAAGCTGCTGTGACTCTGATTGTCCAACGTCAACGTTCCTCTTTTTGGCTGATCCCAAAAGCAGTTCTGTGGTCTCCGGCCCTGGCTCATCTCAATTTGTCTGAGTTTAGCTGGCACAAGTTTCTCGAGCACAGCTTACACAAACTTGAACTGTGTCCTTGTCATAATCACTTCTTCTTGTTCTCCTTTTTGTCTGAATTGATGAATAGAAAAGAAACAGAGGAATCACATCTAGTATCTGCTCCTTGTTAATTTGGAGTCAGTAATACAGTAGATAAACTCAGTTCAATCCCACATAAAGCTGGAACCTTGAAATTTCTTCAGTTTACCAGGCTGCTCATTTTCACAGAAAGTTTTACACTGCGTCCAAAACTTGAGCCTCTGATGGCTGACAAAAACACCTAACCGACCAGTGTGGCCACTTTGAGAAAGAAGAGGATGAGGAGAAAAAAAAGTAACAGACCAAATCCCCCTCCTGAGTGTTGAAGAGCTGAGTGCTGTGAGCCATGCAAGTGATAGTGTGAGGAGTGTGTGTTGTTGTGGCAAGTGTAGCCTGAGCACTGATGCTCCTGCTGCTATGCTCTAAAGGCAGCTGGCATCCCCAGCTCCCTCCACCATGCATATCAATGCAGCCGTAGGTTGCCTAGCAACCGGAGCAGGAGAGCCACGAAACATACAAAGTGATACAAAGTGTGTGTGACAGTGGGGCGTGCAACGAGGGGAGGGTCCCCTCCACTGCTGTACCTAAATTTCACTATTCCCTGTGCATGGGCCCTGCAACCAGGACAGCCTTCCATTAGTGGACACTTTAATTTGGATAAAATGAAGCACCACTGGAGCTGAACCTCCCATCTGCAGGCATCAACTTTATGTGAGCCTGGAGATTATAATGGATATAATGAGCCAATTTTTAATATGAGGTAGCTTCAATTGTTCACTTTTCCCCAAGAGTAGGTTCATTCTGCAACTGAAAGTAACCTTGGTAAATGGTTACTATTTCAATCAATAAATAGTCAATGGGCTTATGTATAGTTTTTTCCTGTGATACAATATAATCCATGTGAATTAACTTTGAACGTAACATTCTATTGTTTTACTGTTTATGCATTGAAATGTTTTCAAAGTGTTAAGGAGTTTTGGATGTTTTTTAACATGACATAGACCTGGTTAAAGACTAGGACAAATCCTGTAGCATGCAAAGGGAAAAGTACACACGTGACTCACAAAAAAAAAAAAAAAAAAGAAAAAAAAAGTTTTTAACAGAACAGCTTTTCCTCTACTGAAACTCTTACAGTACCTTTCATCATTTGACAGATGATTTAATTTAAAGCAACTTACAACAGAGTTTAGCAATATAGGGCTGGGGGCCTTGCTCTAGCAAGACCTTGGCATTCTGTTTTAAGTAGGATTTGAAATCATTACCTTACGATTAGTAGTCAGGAGCTACTGAGCCCTAATATTTTAGTGCCCTGTTCTTGTCAGCTTTGTGACTGTAGGTTTTAATTCCAGCCAAATAGGAGCAATGCTTATCTGTCTTTTAGACCATATTCAGTTGATTAAGCAAGTGGAAGAAAGTGTAAATCCCTACTTTTATAGCATGGAAAACCGTAGCCAATTTGGCCCTTTGCTGACATGAGTGAATATTAATTTACATAGCTGCTTTCGAGAAGTGTAAATTAGATATATTTGATTAACGCTGTCTGCGTAGAACTGATCAAATTCAGGTTTCTGCTCCATAAAGTTAATAGACATGGAATAACCGTACAGTACATCTCCGACACTCGATTTGCTTAGGTCCTTGGTACTTGATGTAATAACACAAATTGGATGGCTAACATTTTTACTTAGAAACTATCTCACCATAAGGACGGGATGTTAATGGAAAAGTTTAGAGTTGAGGAAAGTGGATTTAGCTTCATTTTCTCTTGTACATGCTATTGGGCAATTAAACTGTAAATGCAAAGGAAACCAGATCACAATCCCTGCCATGCATCATTTTATTGATTCTTTTCTCCCCTTACAGACTTGAACATACTTATAGAGTTGATGAACATACTTATAGAGTTTAAGAAATTAAAAAAATATACATCAGGTAATATAGTCCATACATATCGATCATCAATTAATATGGTTACATACAGAATTCTAGCTGCATTCTACACCACCCTGAACAAGTTCTCTCTGCTCCCTCTGTCATATTCACATTGTAAATTGATGCATGAGGAGGGAATGCAAGTCAGCTCAATTTCATACGAACCGTGCATGCCAGTGCAAGTTGCTGCAAATCTAGTAATACAACTCCTATGAGATTTGTTGAGAGCACTGGGACTCACCTGGCTATGCCTTTGATGACCCGGACAGGAAAAAAGAGTTTGCATGTGTTTGCAAAATAGAGAAAAAAAGATAAAAAAAACTTAGCCATGGCCTGGAGTGATGCGGGTCCGAACCGACTAAGTTAAAAAGGGCATTGCAGACATTAAGTACTAGCTCAGGAAAGTGGAGGAGGGGAAAACACTTTTAGTTCTCCAGTCCACAGCACAAATTTCACTTGACCAATGATAAAAACACTGACCTTGCTGTAAAAAGCTACTATAGCGGTTTTAGAACTTACACGTCGATAGGAACACATACACGTAAGCGAAGGTTCTTTTAATCACTGGGACTAGTCTGTGCAATCACACAAACCTGGCAAAGTATAGTGTGAATGTTTAGGTCTTTTAAATAGTTAAAAATCAATGTGAAATTTAGCACTTAGCATTTTTCACTTACTATTTATTATTATAAAATTAACTAAAATCAAGAAAAGGAATTGTGATTTCAGACTTTATGCAATATAATTTTTGGTCCAGTACCATCAGCATCCTGACTCATATCTGTCACTGCTGCCAGTAAATCATTAATACCGAACGTGGGTTTTTAGTGTCAAGGAAAAGGCGAGAGAAATAAGAAACCCTGTGCTGGCAGCTGAGATCAGGAATAATTATATTTCTAGACAATGTGTAGTAATGTATTTAAGTGACTGCATACATGTACAGCTTTGACAGATTCCCTAATCACTACACTATAGTGGGACTTATAGAAATGCTTTGCATGCCTTTCTTCCTTAGCCAACAGCCAACAACAGCTCAACAATACAAACCCAAATAGGAGTTTGTCTAAGTTAAAAATATACTACAAGTAAGGAAGCAGAGTGAAACAGTTATGTAATATATTGAACAAAATGAATGATGGGATGTTGTGTAACATCCATGAAGATGAACATGATGAACCATGAACATGAAGATGGGATGTTGTGTAAAACATAAATAAAATAGAATATGATGATTTGCAAATGCTTTTCAACCCATAATAAATTGAATACACTACAAAGACAAGATATGTAATGTCCAAACTGATAAAGTTTATTGTTTTTTTGCAAATATTCACTCATTTTGAATTTGATGCATGTAACACATTCCAAAAAAGTTGTGACAGGGGCAATTTAGGACTATTAATAAGGTTAGAAACTATATAATGATGTGATTTCAAACAGGTGATTATGATCATGATCTCAAGAATATCCATTCAACAAAAGCTGATAGAACCACATGGGTGAGGGATTACTTTGGCAAACCTTTGTCAAGCATTACAATATGGAATTACATTCACAAATTCCTTTGCCATTTCCATCTCCTGCTCTTCAAAATCTCAGCCTTTCTTGGATGCTGCTTTTGTACCAAATTATGATCATAATCACCTGTTGACGTCACCTGTTTGAAATCACATCATTATATAGTTTTTTAACCTTATTACTATCCCTAAATTGCCACCGTCCCAACTTTTTTAGAACTTGTTGCAGGCATCAAATTCAAAATGAGTGAATATTTTGCAAAAAAACAAAACAAAACAAAAAACAAACAAACAAACAAAAAAAAAACTAATAAAGTTCAAATTCAAGTTTGAACATTGCATATCTTGTCTTTGTACTGTATTCAGTTGAATATGGGTTGAAAAGGATTTGCAAATTATCGTATTTTGTTTTTATTTATGTTTTACACAATGTCCCAACTTCACTGTAATTCGGGTTGTATTACAAACAAATGCAAATAAAAGAAAAATACTTTATTTAGTATTCTTTACATTGACTTTGACTTTTATTTTATTGTAGAGAGTATGAACCCAAGATATTTTTTTTCTATTGAACTGTATTTCATTTGTTAATAGGTATCCATTTTTGCATTTCAGACCTAAAACATATTCCAAGATTGGACATTGACCAGACAAAACATAAAATGTCTCAGGTTCATACTGTCCAAAATTAAATAAAAGTAAGAAACATTGTGTTTAAATTTCTTAAATTATTATATTTTTAATTAACAAATAGAGGACAATTATCTTTAAAAATCTATTATATCGAGGATAGTTTATAGTGTAAAATTAAGGGTTCTGTTTTGTATTATATATTGTATAAGTTGGTTTAAAAAATGAAAATTTGTGAATTTTAATAGACTAATAAATTTACTGGCTGGTTTAACATGGTACACATACAGGAAGTGCTCCATTTTATTATTAGTCTGCAGTCATTTTAGGTTAAAATGGCAAAGACTAAAATACTATATGAGTAAGGTAAGAATAAGTTCAGTATTTAAATCTAGGTATGTTATGCATACAGAGCCTAGAAATCAAAATCAAAGAAAACTTTATGCTTAAAGTGTTTAACTTTTAAGTATTTAACTTTAACTTCTAAGTATTTCCATAGTTGTCATTGGCTGTCAAAAGGTTGAAATTGCTTGTCTCTTGACCCAGTCAACCCAGTATAGCAACATGATTCATTGCTCTCAGTCTTGCAGGATTTCACATAACCACTAAATTCGGATTAAGTTGTAAGTTTTGAGGTTTTATTAAGTCCTAGGTTGTATGTGTTTGTGTGGAAATGTTGTATAAGAGAATATAACTAAACGGATAAATTTAATTAATTCAAGCCTTTTTCTGGTTTTAGAGCATTTAGTAGAATTCTTATCCAGAGCAACTTACAACTGACACACTATTATAAGGTTCTGGGTATCAGGACCCTCAACCTATGTATATGGTCAATAGTTTGGTACTGACTGTATCGACACTGTACCTACACAAAAAATGGTTTATTCACAGCGTCAAGCTAAGATTGAAAGAATTAAATACTGAATCAGGTCTCATAATAAAATTTAAAACACTGTCTAATAGTATTCCTTTTTGCACTCAGTAGATGTACAGAATTTTAATCAATGTTACAGTTTTGGTTGCCTTTGGCAACTGATCTCCATTATATTTGAAGAATGTGTCACAATGACAGTGTTGTTGGAGCAGGACTGGAATGCACATGACCTTTTCCATATTTGGTCTATTGGGTAATCAGCATGCACACTTCACCATCTGCCACACAGTGGCTTTTATATGGCAGACAAATGATCATTTCTGAAATTATTTTACCTCCCTAGAACTCCTCCCTGAACCTGACTGTGCAAGTTTAATGCATCCTTTAATAGTATATTGAATATGGAAGAGGTGCTTGTTATAAAGGCTCAAAACCAGGAAAGCAGAGATATTGCATATGTATTTGTCATGCCCAGAATGGATGTGCAGTGCTCTGCCAAGTCCTAGATGAATGGTCCTTATTAGAGAGGTGATATTAACATGTAAACTATCTTGCAGTAAGATTAGTGACACACCAAAGCAGAATAGGAGATTTATAGTTTTAAAATGCAATAAGAAATCAGAGCTACAGTGGAGGAAATAAATATTTGATCCCTTGCTGATTTTGTAAGTTTGCCCACTGACAAAGTTATGAACAGTCTATAATTTTAAGGGTAGGTTTATTTTAACAGTGAGATATGGAATGTCCAAAAGAAAATCTAGAAAATCACATTGTATAAAATATATAAATTTAATTGCATTTTGCAGAGAGAAATAAGTATTTGA
>JAVSBU010000145.1:7139796-7150158 GCA_033118015.1 Loricariichthys derbyi | reverse complement strand
AAAGTGTAATTGACGATTCAAAAGACATTATTGGTCTTGTTTTATATCAAATACAACAAGCGTGTTTTAGACATGTTTTATAAGTATTTCAAAATAAGCGATAATATGTATGTATCTGTCAGAATTGCTCGCTATGTCCGTCATATTTGGAGTCATGTGATGCTATGACGTAGCATTCGCTAATGGGAAACGAGTGCATGTTTAACCAGATTTTGTCAAATAAACGCATAAAATAAAGAAATGAATATCAAAACAAGTCATTAGAAGGTGTGTTTTACACATATGCGAAATATTGTTATAACATACTGGGACTTTAACTCAGCAACCTAAAGAAAATCTTTAGTCTTGTTGGTTTTTCAAAAGATTGTGTCACTCTGCTGTATTTGCATTTCCTTGAGTGTTTAGTACATGTCAAAGACAAAAACCTTTAAAAGAACAGGTGTATTTTCCTCCACAAGTGTTCTCAGTAAATGTCAGAGAAAAAACCACAGATGTAAGCATTTTAAAATGACTGTACTTTATCCATTCTATAGGCCTTTTTGACTCCCTGCAGTACACCCATAGCATGCAATGAGCTTAGCTGCTCCTCAATCCAAGTTATTTCCAGACACTCCCTGAATGCAGGACTCACTTCATATTCAATTGGAGCAACAATCTGCAGACAGAAGTCTGATCACACACGTTGAAGTGGTCAGCAAAGTATTTATATCAGCCCGTATTTTGTTTAAAGTGAGATTGTCTAATGGTTGCCATCTGCTGGTGGGATCTGGAGGAAGTAAGGCATGTATTTACACAAAATAAATCTTCACGGATACAGCCAGCGGCACATGAAATTACAGCTCTGCAGCATCTAAAGCAGAGGCAACTGAGCCTGAGGAGTGTGTTTTGGTGAAGGGCTCCTGTTGCTAGCGTGTGCCTAGGCCTACAGGAACTCTAGGGGCTGAAACTTTCTTTGAGGCTTTGTTTGAACCCATGGCTTACTGTTTTTGAGATTGACATGAAGTCACTCTTTTGAAGTTTATGACAAAGGCATTTAAGCGGTATATAATTTATGTAGGTTCCCATGGCTGTGCCGTGACATCACTTGGTAGTGCATTTTGTAGAGAATGTTAGAACTTACTGAAGACATGATCAAGCAGAAAGCACACATTAAAGGCAATCCTACAAAGCACTCATGATGATGAGCAATGAAGTAGGGATTGTTGTTTCTGCATTGCGTTGCTGCATTGCTGTTCAATTTCAGTTGAATTTTGGTTTTCCCTAAGCATTGCATAGTGCTTGGTAACCAGGTCTACCCTGTTTTTATTCTTTAATAAGAGTCTAGATTTAATAATAGGCATTCAATGCATTCAATAATATTATACTAGAAGTAAAATCTGCTGCAGCATAGATAACTGGAGGCTTTAGAGTATTGCATGTTGCAGAACCTGGAAGTTGGACACTGGACTGAAGTTCACAATTCAAAGGAAATTGTATATTTTATGCTTTTAATTTTTGCAAAGAATTGTTCTAACCGTTCAGTAATTTCCCCAGTAAGCACTCTAGTGCCGTACATGCTAGACCACCACCAGGACCAAGTTCCTGTGGTGCCTTCTAAATGAGTTGGGCATCACACAGAGAGAGGACTAGCTGTTCTTGTGGGAGCAGAAGCTGAACTGAGGATCTTCCTCCAACGGACTAGCATTCTGTCCAGGGCATGCTTAAACCTGCAAGCTGTGTTCTCCAGAAAAGAGATCATAGCATGTGAGTTTAAAAGGTTAATAAAATTCCAGTGTAGCACAACAGTACAGTGGTTAGTAGTGTCACCTAACAGCTCTAGGGACCAATGTTTGATTCCTATCCATCCTGTTTGTTTGCAAGTTTGCATGTTCCCTCTGTGTCTGTGTGAGTTTCTTCCGGGTACGCCAGTTTCCTCCCAAATTCTAAATACATGCTTTAGGTCAATTGGTATCTCTAACATTTCCCTATGTGTGTTTGCCATATGTATATATTACATTGTGTGGACCAAATGTCTAGAAGGTCCAGAGGCCATGTCCCAGCACTGCCACTGTTGGGCCCATGAGTAAGCCAACACTGGCAATGCAACAGTGAGCAGCATTCATTAAAATTAACAGGTGGTAATACCAACCACTCTGTCCTCTATGTGACTGCAATTCTTTATTTTGTTAAATATTAAACATCAGATTTTTTATCTCCTTCAGCAAAAATATATTCCAGGTGTAATCTCTTCCAATACCTAATTATACCTTTATCTGTCTTATAACACTAATTCAGCCAGATAGGAACTAAAGTGACCTAAAACTGACACTAGCCAAGTTCACATTTTAGATTGAGATTGTGGGTGATTATTTTAGCATTTCACCTACAGTTACAAATAATAGATGTGTTTGATTGAATTGGGATCCAATGTATTTGTTGACCAATCAATGTCTCTCAAATCCAGCTACTTTCTTCAATATTTTTGTCATATAAAACGAGATAACGACAACCTTCATCCTTCAACCGCTTTTCACCTGTGTGGATATTTTATATGGTTCGGCACACACTTTAGACTTTACACTTCTGTTCAAAATTGAATCGTCTAATTTTTGTTGTTTTGGTGGTAGGGATTTTTTTATGTTTTATCCCCACTTTTTTTGGTCATCATAAGGTCTCTGGAGAACACAAAGCACAGGCGTAAGGATCCATAGGTTTATTGAACTACAGTACAAATCATGGCTACTAGCAAATATGTTTTTTAGAAAGTATTGATCACAGACCTAAGAACTCTTTTAAACTGTGAAATGTAGATCCACCCTGACCAAACATTGCAATTATTTTTTAACTCGCACCACCACTGAGACTGTGCATTAGCAGCAACAGGAGCCACGATACTATTAACAGACATCAAAAACATATTCGTTCCCCCTAAATGTAACCACTTATAGAACACAAAGGCTTTGGTGGAATTCTTCATTTGCTTTTTACATCTACAATTTTCATTTTTGTTATATTGCTTTGGGGAACAGTATAATTATTCACCTCCCTCTGCAGCAGTGTTGCTTCCAGTAACCCAAGTTCAAGGGTGTGTTCAGAGAGCAAACACGCATCTTCACAAGAGGCTTTGACTCATGTGAAGGATGGTATTTGAGGGCTTATGTGGGAGAATAGGTAAATGACACAGTAAGAGCTCGTCATAGAGGTACTGTCACTGTGGTCAGGGAATTTCCTCTGTAATTACCCCGGCAATCTCTCTGCACCTGGAGACGCTTCTTAGCAAACCAACTACCTTGCTTCAACCACTGGAATGTAAACAGGGACCATTGAAAGCTTCCACTAAGAAAAAGTAACATAGTACAATATGCAGAATAGCTCATCCTGTTCATTCATGGACTGGCTTTGGACATCAAATTAACGTGACACAATATGACAGTACAGGAGTCCATTAGCGTGTAACAATGCAAAACCGATTTATTCTGAGTGCTCATAAGACATTAACCTGTGTAAATAAAAGCAAAACAGGACTAGTTACTGAATAATGCAGTGGATCTATGTATGGCATCCTTTAAGACAGCGAAACTGGAATGACTATCTCCCCATTAAAAAGAGCCATGCCCAAGTGAAGTAAGGCAACAGCAATTGCAAGAGCACCCTGTAATGTAGCATGAGAGAGGAGTTTCCACACTCACTGGCTCATGCAAAGTTTATACACTTAAGCAATGAAAACAAACAATTAAACTAGCAAGAGTCAAAAGCCCTCACAGGCAAGAACCCATTTTCTGGTTCTGCCTTTGTGAGCTGTATTCATAGTTAAACGTTTGCATGCGTATAAATTAACTTGTTGCCTCCTGAAGTAAATAAAAATACCAGCGCTTGGCCACTGTCTCTGCAGCGCAGCAATTTTGGGTCTATGATTTCCTTGCGCTGTGGTCAGGCCCCTATAGTGCAAATGCAGTCCAGATGAGATCCTGGTTCATGGCTATGAGCTAAATGAGAGACTTCAGGACAAATTCTCTCCATCAAACTCCTTCACCCAAAATCAAGCCCTGCTGGAGTTCCAGCGAGGCCAGTGGTGTGCACATGTGCAACTCTTAAATTGAGTGATGCATACTGTGATTCAGTTTATACTCATATAGAAAGTGTCAGCAGCGAACAATAAACGTTTACCAGAAGTTAAGATGTCAATGGTCTTTTAACCCTAATAGTTCAGTAGCATGGACATGATCATACTTTAACAATGCAGCAGAGATACCATGTTGAAAAATAAAGCCCACTAAGTCTATTTCAAGTGAAATGTTTTAAAGATTCAGTTCAAGGTAAAGCATTGCATGAGAAGCAAACATTTCCCATTAAACTTTGGCTCGAAACCAAATAAAAGGAGATGATTATCTGTTATATCATCAGCCTAGATGAGTGCTCTTTGAGCAGTAGTCTGGGAGTAACAGTGCTCTTATCTCCACCATTAACATAGTCTCAACACAAATTATGAACCATAAAGATGGCCAACACCACCTTATTGCATGTCTCATAACACCATATGGAATGTTACAGGAAAGTAAGGCATCACAAACTACACATCTTCCATGAATAGGATCAACTATTTACAGCTCGTTGATTGATCAATAAATTCGTTATGACATTGCTCTGGTATGTTGATGGTTTTATACTGTGTTAGCAAGCATAACATCTCATCAACAGATGCATTCGGTTCATAATGGCTTCTCCTCCATATACAGTACCTTGACAGGTAGGGTGAGACACATCTGCAAGCCATACCCTCTGATTTGAAAAGGCAAGGAGTTTCCATGTGCGCAACACAGTGGAACGATCTGAACCCATTCAGGTACAAACCCTCTAATGAACTTTGGACATTCATTTTTTTCCAAACACCCTATGTTGAGACAGTTCACCAGTTAAGAAGAGAATGTTCCAATCGAACAAAAGCAGTAAAGGAGATAAAGACAAAACTTCCCACAGACTTCATTTTATGATTCATGCAAATGTAGAGTTGTAATCCCTCTGACATTTAGCCTAGTCGTAAGCATATAAACCTTTTGTTCTGTTACCTTTCAGTTGGTTATATTTTTATTTAATGCTGCGAGGAAGAGTTGCTGCATGCATGAGGTCAACCATTTACATTTCCCAGTTAACCATGACCAAAATGAGTGCAGTAAAGATCTTGAGTGTGATATCTATATATAAAATACAATAGCATAAAATGTCCCAGTCAACCTTACTGCAGTGGAGTACCAATAAATATCTTTAAAGACTCCTAGACCATAGCTGTTTATTTTTCTCATACATCTTTGACATTTAGTTCAAGTAAGGAAACATTATGAGGTTTGGCCAATGGAAACCTCCAACGAGAGAGACAAAACAAGACGGTTAAATGCTATCGTATAGTATTTGTCTAGCAGCATGGGATTGCATTTTGTACTCCTTTGGACACAAATGACAAAGAACTTGACTTCTTCAATAGAGTTCTTGACAGTGTCGAGGCATTCGGATAATACTTCTGCTATCTGGTGAACAACACATATTCAGGCTTGATAACGTACCATAAGGGTAATGAAGTAACCTTTAAGGAATCAAAGCATCAGGACAAAAAGAACATATAGCTGTTGTGTTTAAGGCTATATCGTAGGTAGATTTCATAGACTCATACTGTAGATCTCACGCATACCAACAAAGTTCCTGAGGATTCAGTGTCAACTACCTGTCACATTGCTTCTAAATAAGTGCATTCACATTCACCACTGCTTCTTACTCAAGAAGGACCACCGATCACTATGATTTACCAGGGTTCTCCACAGGTCCTGAAACAGACCGGGCGCCATCAGGAAGCAGAAGAAATATCTTGGCGAGCTTGACAAGATCGAAGCGCGAAGTCTGGGCAGGGGGTCTGGGGGGTCTGAGAGACGATTTCAGCAATTTTCCGGGTGCAACAACGTGCATAAAAAAGCGGCCGTGACTGACAGTTTTCATTTTATTAGCCGAGTATACTCAAGCATTAACCTGACGCCCAGGTGTCAATGTGTCATTTTCTCGCAAGTGCCGCGACAAGTAATTCCTGGAAACGAGGTAAATAGTGCATAGCAGGTTAATCATAGGCGGTGAATGTTTGTATTAGTAGGACATTGTGTTTTTTCGGCGATTATGGATTCGAGATGATTCCGACCGCCTTCCGGATTTCACCACAAGCAATTACGGTGAGGTTTTTGTTACATTGATTGAATATTTTCTTGAGTGGGCGTTCGATTTTTTTTGTTCGGGCGGCAAAATTTAGAACGGGCGCTCCAAGTACCGACGGCCATTTCGATTTTTGATTGTCTGATTAACTAGTGGAGAACCCTGATTTGGGGCTGCTCTGCAGAATATATTCTGTATTCCATTTGACACTATAGTTCAGATGGAATTGAAATTGCAGCATACCTCTAACAATTTAGGGCTTCAGCAACTCTACACAGTGAGTAGCCCGTGTCTTAATGTTCAGCCTAGCAGTTAAAGGAGACACATAACCCCATCTATGGTGTGTTTAGCATTTTACAAATCTATACTTTTCATTGATTACACATAAATAGATAAACTATTCACTAAAAGTGGTTATGATAGAAATAAATACAAAATCTGGCCAGTATACTTCATGTGTGAAAATTGTACTATTGGAAATGTACATCAGAAAATACATTAGTTGAAGTACAATTAAAATATTTATTTTCCCATTAGTGGACATAAATATAGATTTATATATTTTTTTCCAAAATATGTGTTTTACTTAAAAATTTTACTTAGCATAAATAAAGGGTAGTATTGGGAAGTAAAGTGTCTTTGCAAAAGTGTATGTTAAGGTCCGTACGCTTTAGCGGCACCCACAGCCTTCCACTACCATATCCTGGTAGTTTTTGAGGATCACTCGCTCATGCTCGTCTAGATAGAGCAAGGAGATGGGACTCAGGTCTGTGGGTACACAGCATGCCTTGGGAATGTTGCTATTCACAGAGTTGACCAGTGTCTGTACAATAGCATGGTTTGTGGAGTTTAGATGGTCTGCCAGAGGGAACGGGCACTCTCCTTGGCAGTAAAAGGCATGGTAGCCTGGTGGTGCCACTATCCAGTCATTCCAGCCCACGTCGCTGAAGTCCACATAGAGCGAGTGCCTCCTGCAGTTGGCTTTGTGCTTTTTCTTGGGCTTATTGGGCCGTGCTTGCCGTTTCTGCCGAGAGTGCAGCACGTGTCCTTTGCCATCGTGGCTGAACGTCACCAGCAGCGGCCTCATCTGAGACCACGAGTCTGTGCTGTCATGCAGTGACCTGCTGACTCTGACATGTCTCTTGTAGTCTCCGTCTGCATCGTCTGGGTGAACCACCTCCACCACAAAGCCGTGGTTGGCCTGGCCGTCCGTGGTCCACCGCAAAACGGCTGGACTCACGTCGAAGCTCTCCCACTTACTCAGGCTGTGCTGCACCAGCCTCGTGTCTAGGAGTCTCGTGATTGGTTCTTTATGAGGCAGCGCAGGCTTTATGATCTCGTGGACGTTAATGCGATGGTACCCTGCGCTGCTGTTGCTGCTACTGTTCATCATCACCTGCTCTCTGTAAATCCTCAGCTCTGCTGATGTGACAAACTCCTCTCCTGGGATAGAGGTCAAATTAAAGAGGAACCGTTGAGCAGTCTTTCCGCTGTGACTCGACAGCTCCTCTGTAGATTCTGAAAGAGATCAAATTTACACTTAGTGTACACACATGTAATCAGTGGCTGACATGGACTTGCTCACAAACCTACTTCAAAGCTAGGTGTGTATATAAACTGCATGATTCAAGAGTGCTCGAGTTCTATATTGAATGACAGCGTATGAATCATTTCCACTTACTTTCCAGACTTTGTTTACAGGTACTGGGGAATTAAGATTCTTCTTGCTTAAAATTATGGGTAACAATCTTAAATTTAGAGGCCTATGAAGTAAATGGCCCCATTGTGCATTTTCATAGAGTCATTTTAAGAAAAGCTACCAGATTTTTATGTAAACTATTTTCCGCCTCTTTACCAACATTTAGTGTCAAATCCAGAAATCCATAATTTATTTATTTTGTTTGACAATTGAAGTTAAATTGTGATGAGCTTATTTAATAGCTAAGGAAATGCCTGGAAGTGTCCTACAGCTGATGCTTGTTTTCAAAGTACTGTAAACTCCATCACTGGGTTCACAGAGGTAAAGATGATGGCTTACCCTCATGATGAAAGCTCCGTACTGTGTTGGCACGGCTGGCAGATCTCTCGGCGCTCCTGCCCACGGTACTCCTGGTTTTATGGTGCTTCTGCTCGGCTGAATTGGCTGAATAAGCCGTATAAAGATCTACCATGTACTGCGGCACCACCGCTGATTTGCTCGGGTTCGGCCTCTGCTTGAGCCCGAACATGGTGAGAAGACGAAGCTCGAAGGCGTCCAGCGCGTCCTGGGAGAGAGGAGACCCGTTCCTTCGGCCGATCTCGAGCAGGAGGCCCGTACACCCATCGAGGAGGATCTGGATGATGAGCAGAGCGAACACCGGCACCATGATCGACGCGTGGCGGTTAGACGAAGCGCAGAGGACGGTGCTATCACACGGCAACTAGCCGGCATGTACTTCTACAGCTCCGGTTTGACTTGGCCATATCATTATTACACTAATCACTGTCTCTTAATACTGATTAATCACTCAGCTTGACTGTGGACACCACGGATTTAGGAGATCTGATCTCTCGCGTCGGGAACGGAGACGGTAAAAGCGCGTCTGTCATGTTCCAAACTTTGGCCGTTTTCTAGAAACGCGCAACACGTCGGCGCTCAAAGACAGCGAGTTTAAAGGAAAAAAGAGTCGCACAGCAGTCGTGTAAGTGCGAAAGCTCTTCACATATTCATAGAAACATCCAAAAAGCACAAATCCGCCTCAAATAAGACATGGAAAAGAAGTCGCGACCTTCTCCACTAGGTGTCCAAGTGGGCTCTGAGAATAAAGTCCAGCTGAAGCCAGTGTTCACTAGTGCGTCCTGCTCCTTTCCATCACGACTCCTCGAACATCAACTCCGACTGCACGGCTTTTCCCTCGCTTTCCCGTTAAAACTTCGTATTCGCAAAGTGGTTTGGATTCTGGAGCGCGTCACCGCCGCACAGCTGCCGCGCACAAACCGGAAAGCTCGGGACGCGCCGAGCGCGCGGCATGTTTTCAGCCGTCAGTCATTAAAAGAGCGCAAAAAGTAGCGCAGTCCTGTAACAAAACAGACGCGCGCCTTTTGGCTCCACCGCCTCTTTAATGATGAATCTGATTTACGACGAGGTGGAGAAAAGTTTGAAAAAAGAGTAAACGAGCACCAGTGTGATGTGCGCGCAGTGAAGCGAGTTGAAGTTCTGAACTTTTTGTGCTGAAGCGTCTTTTTGTTGCTCGGTGATGTCACCGAACACATCAACGGAAAGGAAAAAAAGTTTCAGGCTGTCAAACTGGATTATTAGGCTTCCGAGGGCGTCTTTCCTCTGGTCATATATACATACACCTTGTTCCTTTAAAAATGGCAAATAAAATAACATATGGTATACATAAATACTTGGTAAATATATAAAGAATGGTAGTTTACATCTTACATCCACGTTAACTTTATCCAAATATTTATTACATATATTTACAGTATTTCCTGAACATGGAAAACTTTAATTATAGGCAGGATTTGGAGTGATTAATTTTCACTAAATTCTTCTCCACTAATGGTGTCCAAATTTGAACACAGCGCGCCAACCAGTGGTGAGTGCTGCATCATACACATAAGTAATAATAAATCATATTTTTTGACCTTTTTCTATTTTACCAGTCTTTCACATAGACATTTATATCAAGTCATAGTAACTGAATCCAGAGATTTTGGGGAATGCTATACTAAGCCATATTCTTAGGTAAATGTTTGGGTACTCTCCCTCAGTCCAGCCCTATCATGTTTTAATTTTCAATTAGAAATAATGTTCTAACACATTTACATTTAGGGTGTCATGGTGGTGAAGTGCTTAACACTGCTGCTCTCACAGCTCTGAAATCCCTGGTTCGATCCCTACCTTGTGCTCCATCTATGTGGGGCTGCATGTCTGTTTTCTTCAGGTACTCTGGTTTCCTCCCACATTCCAAAAATGTGTGTTAGGTTAACTGATGTTTCCAAAGTGGAATTAGTGTGTACCCTATGACAGACTGGCACCCTGTCTAGGGTTTTTCCTGCCTTCACCTGGTGTCCCCATCTAGGCAAATAGGAGTACTCTTGGTCCAGCCCTAGACAAGTTTTATGCCTAGTTCACACATACACGTTGCGGCCGAGTTAACCGAGATTTGGCTTACCGAAACTTCCGAATTGTATCCTGGAGTGTTC
>JAVSBU010000145.1:6933930-6943949 GCA_033118015.1 Loricariichthys derbyi | reverse complement strand
GTTATTTATGATGTAGTTGGCTATCAGTTATTACAAATAATAAGTTTAGATTTGAAAATTCTTGTATTTTTTTTGTCCCAATGTCCCCATCATATGATGAAGAGCAAATAATGAGTAATTTATCATTATTAGTTGTATCTATATTGTATCATACAGAAGTTCAACGTATTAGTCAAAGTACAGACAGTTTTCATATGGTATTTTATACTGTTTCAAATTGTCTTTCCTCTCCTAAAACTTTTTCCATGTTTCACTTGTGACTACAATGGTGCTTGAAAGTTTGTTAAACCTTTAGAATTTTCTATTTTTCTGCGTAAATATGACCTCATAAGATTTTCACACAAGTTCTAACAGCAGATAAAGAGAACCCAGTTAAACAAATTAGATAAAATATTATACTTGGTCATTTATTTATTGAGGAAAATGATCCAATATTACATAGTAGTGAATGGCAAAAGTATGTGAACCTTTGCTTTCAGTATCTGGTGTGACCCCAGTTCGATCCCAGCTCTGGGCTCCATCTGTGTGGAGGTTTGCATGTTCTCCTGTGTCCATGTGGCTTTTATCCAAGTACTCCAGTTTCCTCGCACATTCCAAACGTGTGTTAGATTAATTGGTGTTTCCAAAGTTCCCTTAGTATGTAAGTGTATGTATAGAGTTGGTCCTTCCTTGAGCCCTTGGCAGCAGCTTGGCACCGGCTTTCCTGTGACCTGTGACCCTGAGTAGGAATATTTCTACTTTAAAAATGGTTTCCAAAATATTTTGCAGTTCATTTCAAATGCAGCACTTCACCAATTTTTTCTGCCATAACGAATACAATACAGGTTAACATTAACGTTATTACCCATTTTAAACTACATCCATTTTATTTTCCACTCGCATCATACTGTCATGCCAGACGTAATTGCTGCATTTCCTAGAAAAAAAAATCTCTAAAAGTGCTTTAACGCTCCAGAGAATATTTCTCACAGTCCTTCAAGGTAAGTCTAGCCAAGCCAGTCCACTAAGTCTGTACGACTTTCTGATCTGGGAAACCAAGGCAGAACGAGGTACAGCACTGAGTCACTTGTAAGCAAACAACGCTGTCATTAAACTGACTGTCCGTTCCAGTAAGTTGTGATCTGTGTTGGCTCCTGGCTCAATCTTGGCTCTGTTTAGGTGGTGAAATTGTAGGTAGTGAATGAACATTTACGTTCAATCATGTGGGCACAGCTTTCTCAGCCATGAGGAGCGTTTAGTGTGCACCGAGAAACTGGAGCTGCATGTGAGGCAGCAAATCCGGCCTGTTCAAAACCCAAACCATAGACCAACACAAGACCACAGCAAATAGTAAGATTAGGGCGCGAGCACCACCCGTACGAGTGTGCCGCCACAATCCAATACCACTAATAAGGTGACACACGCTGTCCGTGGCCGAGGAGCAAGTGGAATCATGTCGCAGAGTGACATATTTTAAATCAGGGGTAAGAAAGAGGAAATCTGCATTTCACTCCTATCAGTCACACTCCAATAAAAACGCCATTACTGCAATAACAGGATATGGTCGGTATTGGTATGGCTGAAGAAAATGCAAAAACAGCGTTTAAATTCGACCGCAGCTTCTGTTGATGATATATTTCGAGAGTCTGGTTTAACCGCCCTGTTCGTGGGGAATTCTCAGGCTTTTTCCTCCCTCTTTTAACTATATTTTTCGTGTTATGGAGTCTGGCTTTCTGAAATTGTTCTTGTAAAGCTCAAGAATGTGCTTAGATAAATGAGTGACTCGAATTAAATGTGCACAGTGGGTTCATAAAACAATTTCACATGAAAATGTCCACAGCAAGAGCGACGCAAAGTGCGTAATCATATTGGTCATTAAGGGTTTAACAAGTGAATTCAAATAGTGTTTTGCCACCACACCCATGCAGAAGGGAAACATGCCCCAGCCATCTGGTTAAGCAGATATTGCAGAACAATCTCTATGTTTCTGCTAACAGTGCTTTCTAACTGCGAAGTTGAAGAGCACACTTGCTAAAATAGTTATAATAAAGTTAGACACAGCTAAATAGGAACTTAAATTCAGATATAGTTTTGTAGTGTCTGTTTTTTGCATTAACAACAAAGCATAGTCTGAAAGCAACTATACAAATATCTCAGTACATAGGCAAAGTCGTTTAAGGTTATAGCAACAGTATCCTCTCTCAGCTTTTGTGGAAGCTCATTTGTCTTTTCCATGATTGCAACTCACCTTGAATTCCTTCATGGGTATCACAGCTGAGGCAAATGAAGGATCATTATAGAGTTCTCAAAGGCTTCATGTTTATGTATATCCACCTTACTCCATAAAAAAACTGCCAGAAAGCTTTAAAAATAACATTATATAGGAGTTGAATAATTGTGACATGCCTATATTAACAAAATATACTATTAAACGCAAATACTATATCATGTATTTTCTGTTCTGATTTTATGTATCACTCAACTCAAAAAAGTCATCCAAAGCAGAATCTTGCTAACCTAAAAATACTTGATAACTAAAATAATCTTGAAACTTTAATAATTATTTAAATTAGAGAGAAAAAATACAATACAGATACTCTCCAATTTACGATGGGAATACGTTCCGATGAATCCATCGTATGTTGAATTTATCGTAAATAGAGGACTATAAAATGCTTTGATACACATTTGAAAATCTTTTTAGTAAGCGCTTTGATATTTGTTTTAAAATCCTTTTAGAAAGCGCTTTGATATTTGTTTGAAAATCCTTTTAGAAAGCGCTTTGAAACTTGTTTGAAACTCGTTTTGATACTTGCTGGAAACATGTTTTCATAAATATTTTCATACTGTTTGGAAACTGTTTTGTTAAGTGCTTGGTACTCTTGAAACTCATAACGATAAGCGCTTTAATACTCATTTGAACCTCATCTTGATAAGCACTTTGATAAAGGTTATGAAACTCCTTTTGCTTTGGCACCTACTTTAATTAACGATTTGGACACTCATTCATGTCACTCATTCATGCTTTGGTTCATGTTCACTTGCACACTATTGTGTTTGTACTTGTGCCCATTCTGGTAAGCATTATTAGCCTTCTCTTTTGATTTCAGAAGCTGGTTGTATATAGAATTTGTGTTTTCTTCAGGGTTGTGTGAGGTAATGTAAATAGTATTGATTATATTTTCTTCTTCCTTCTACCCCTTTTTCTATTCTGGCATCCCAACCCTAGACGTAACACTGTCACCTTAACGTTAGTTCCACTGGTGACTTTTAGAAAAACCTGGTAGCAATAGTAACCTTCTCATCAGTCGTCGTTGATCGGAGTGGCAATGATTAATAAGTAGGTAATTGTCATTTACTTAATATTGTAACAACCAGCAGTAGAATAAACTTTCTGTGACATTTGGCTCATTTTTATTAGGGTATGTGCGTGCACACAATGGCTAGCAGATGTGGGGAACGAGACACAAGAAGAGAGAGGAAGCCCTAACCAATACGCAAATAGTTAGAGTTAGGGAATGTATGCAAACTGATTGTTATCTGCTGTAATAAGGTAAAGCTCCGATAAGATATAGATTGTCTATTTACTTATGTGGTAAACAATACATGCAAATGAAAGGACCTAAATAATTGTATAATTGTAATATAACAAACATATGGTTTGTCTAATATGTAATTAGAAAATTTGAGATTTAGGACAACTACCACATCGAAAACTTAAACAAATGGGGGATCTGAGCATTAATGAGACCTGAACTCCATCTATACAGCCATAAAGATATAAAAAATGCAGTCTCTTAGACACAAAGTTAGCCAGAGAATTGAGGATTAAACAAAATAACCACTTGTGCATCACTTTGTCTCATTTATACATGTGTAAGATGACTTTTAGCCCACATGGTGAAGGGAGTGCACTTTTCATCCTAGCATACAGAGCTGCTTCATTTTTCATGGGCGACCTGTTTCTCTTGTTTAGAACAATCACTCTGGATGAAAGCCACATCCTGGAGCACAAATGGACAAGCACCTGCTGGAGGCCGTGTGCTGGGTGCGTGACATTTTGATCCCATAGACCATTAGACTCCAATCCCATTTCATTTGAGTAGAGCAGTTTACCTAACAAAAAAATTGAGCCGGCCAATACAATATGCTGGATGTTGGTATAACGTCAGATTCTTTCAGACAACGTAAACTCTGCTGTCAGCAACAGCATTGAATGCAAATGCAGTTCTGCAAACAATGCAAAAGCAAACTCAACATATAGTTCAGGTCATAGTTGTACAATTAATCATACATTAATAGTTTTTTAAAGCTGTGTTTACAACCCCAATTCTAATGAAATCGGAACGTTGTGTAAAACATAAATCAAAACAGAATACGATGATTTGCAAATCCTTTTCAACCCATATTCATTTGAATACACTACAAAGACAAGATATGTAATGTTCAAACTGATAAACTTTATTCTCTTTTTTGTAAATATTCACTCATTTCTAATTTGATGCCTGCAACACATTCCAAATAATTGGGATGGTGGAATTTAGGGCTAGTATTTCAAACAGGTGATCATGATTTGGTACAAAAGCAGCATCCAAGAAAAGCTGAGACTTTGAAGAACAGGAGATGGAAATGGCAAAGAAAATGTGTGAGATGTTTAAAAACAACGTTCCTTAAAGAAAGATTGAAGTGATTTGCATATTTCAGCCATAACTTTTGCTGTTTTGGTTTGGTTTGCATTGTCTTCTTGAAAAGGTCATGGATGTTCCTGTTATAGATCTCATCTTGAATGCATATGATGCTCTAAAATCTCAATGTGCTTTTCTGCATTAATGCTGCCATCACATACATTTAAATGATCTTTAACAAAGGTCCTGACCAAACCCCATACCATAACAGACCCTGTCCTTTGGACTTGTTGCTGATAACAGTCTGGATGATCCTTTTTGTCTTTGGTCTGGAGCACATGGTGTCCATTTTTTCAAAAAAAAAAAAAGATCTGGAATCCTGATTCATCTGGCCACAATCCACATTTCCACTATGTGATGATCCATCCTAGATGCCTCTGAGCCCAGAGAAGTCAACAGAGCTTCTGGATATGGTTAACAGGCTTCTTTTTTTGCACAGTAAAGTTTTAAGTGGTATTTGTGAATGTAACTCCATACTGTAGAGCTTGATACAACGGTTTTCTAAAGTAATCCCTTACCAATGTGTTTCTATCAGCTTTTGTTGAATGGTGGTTCTTGATGCAGTGCTTTCTGAGAAATCGAAGATCACAGCATTCAGTTTAAACTCACACCTTTGGCCTTTACATGCTTTAATTCCTCAAGATTCCTTTGATTGTTTAATGTTATTATGCACCGTAGAGGGGGAATATGCAAATTCCTTACAATCTTTCTTTGAGGAACATTGTTTTTAAACATCTCACTAATTTTCTCACACATTTTCTTTCTTCTCTCTCCTGCTCTTCAAAGTCTCAACCTTTCTTGGATGCTGCTTTTGTACCCAATCATGATAATAATCACCTGTATGAAATCACATCATTATTTTTTTAAACATTATTACTAACCCTAATTTACCATCAAATTTCAAATGAGTGGGGAAAAAAAAGTTTATCCGTTTGAACAAACCTGACAGCTACACTTTGTAGTGTATTCAATTGATTGAGTTGCAAAGAATTTACTAATCATCATATTCTTTTTTATTTATGTATTACACAACATCCCAACTTCATTGGAATTGGGGTTGTATGTTACTTTGTTGTTTTTAAAACAATAAAACATTACTGACTGCAGTATTTGAGGGTGCATGCAGCTGCTGGGTTAATTAACTGTTGAATTACTTGATAAGACAATTAAAAGGACAATGTTGCTTTTTAAATAGGTTTGTCAAGTGAAAATTAATACGTTTCTAGATGATCGGTCCTGTAATTAAATAAGTAATTAAATACTGAGAGATTGTATTAATAAGCCAATATTTAAGATGTTACAATATTTTCATTGTATATACAGCCTAGTTCAGCTTACTATATTTAAGGAATAGTCTGACTGACAGACTTGGAGGGGTGCTTGAAAGTTTGTGAACCCTCTAGAATTTTTTTCCCGTTCTGCAGAAATATGGCCTAAAACATCACCACTAAGAGTGCCAAGTAAATAAAGACAATCCAGTTTTACAAATGAGACAAATATTTGTACATTACACAATATCACATACCTGTGAGCTGTAAAAGTATGTGAACCTCTATGGCTCACAGTTAACTTGAAGGTGAAATTACATGAACTAATAGCTGGAGAACTTTAGATAATGGGAAAGCTCCAGGTTTGAATTTCTCAGGCAATAATCAGATTCTTACTTGCAAGCAGCCAATAATCTCACAAAAGGATGTGATGTAAGTTTCAAACTGTAATAATTAAGAAATGAAATTTATATACTGCAGTTCAGAGTCTCCCAAAAAGTGTTTGTTAGCCATTTCAAAGACAAACGGTGCCAAATCCATGAGAGAAACAAGCAACCAGATCCATAGAAACAAGCCCAAAGAAGCAAAGTATCTTGGAATATTGTGTTTTGATTCTGCACTCAGTAAGTGTATTCACATACACTTAATATCTGACCATAATCAGATTTATTTAGTTTATCATCTGTTCATTCAAGTGGTCATGTACCAGTATCCTCTGAGTTCTCAGATCAGATTAAGACCTAGAAATCAGATTAGTGCTGGAATTATATTAGTAATCAGATTTCCCAGTACATGTCTATCATTAATCTGATTTCAGAGACTGGAAGCAGCCAGCAGAATCAAACATGGATGCCAGGTCAGCTTATTCCAAGATACTTTGCCACTTCGCGGCTTGTTTCCATAGACTTGGTTACTTATTTCAATTACAGGATCTGGCAACCTTTTAATTAAATGCAGCATCTGCAAAACACCTACCAAACAGTTTTGGGAAGAAATGGGGTATATGGTTTAGGAAATGAATAATTTTGTTATTTATAGTTTACGTCACATCTTTCTATGAGATTACTGGCTGGTGCAAAGCAGAAATCTGATTATTGCCCGAGTCATGTAAATCCAGAGGTTTCGCATTATCTCATTGCCTAAGTGCATGTATTCTCGATCAGATGACTGAATCAGATTTTCTAGTTATTGCATTATTAAGTATATGTAGATGCACTCTTTGGAATGACTAACTGTCTGAATAGGTTCCCTGTTCTACATAAAGTACAGAGATCTATTAAGGTCTGACTTACACAACACGTTCATGGAAGCATATCATGGCATGAGTAATTATGAGGTCTTTAGAAGAAAGTTGGTTATGTTCATCAACCTGGAAAAGGTTACAAAGCCATCTCTAAACAGTACAGACTCCACCAATTCAGAGTCAAAGACTGTGTGTAAATGAAGGAAAAGACCACTGCTACCATCCCCAGTAGCACAAGAACATTAATCACTCCAAGAATAATTCCCAAGGTAAAAAAGGAACTCAGGGTGACTTCTAAGCAACTAAAGAAGGCCTCTCTCACACTGGCTAATGATAATATTCATGAGTTTTCTATCAGGAGAACACTGAAAAACAATGGTGTGCGTGGCTGGGTTGCAAGGAGAAAGCCACTGCTCTCCTAAAAGGACACTGCTGCTGGACTGCAGTTTTCTAAAGATCACATTGACAAGCCAGAAGGCCACTAGAAAATGTTTTGTGGATGGACGCGTGCAGAACTTACAATTAAATGAGAAGTGTTATGTCTCGATGAAGGAATACACTGCATTCCAGCATAAGAAACTTATCCCATCTGTGAAACATGGTGGTGGTAGTTTCATGGTTTGGGCATCATTTGTTGTATTGGTTTAGTACAGCTTTGATGGAACAAGGAATTCTTTATTAGTAAACTCTAAAGAAAAATGTCAGGACATTTGTCCGTGAACTGAATCTTAAGAGAACATGGTTCATGCAGCAAGATAAATGCCCTAAGCACAGACGTTCTACCAAATAATTAGAGTTATCCGAAGGTCAGCTATCTTCTTCTTCTTCTTCTTATTCAGCCGTTATTTGACACGTAATTTCGCCCGGAGTTTTCGAAATATCGACACGGGACAAACACCGAAACGTGCAGAATTCTGGGGAGACAGTTGCTTGTATACAGATAAGAAATCGCATATTGCATTCGCACGCTACGTGCGAAAACGTGAAAAATTTTTCCCATTGACTTAACATTAAGGGCCAATTTTGGACGGCCATAACTCTGACAATTTTTAAGCTAGAAACATGAAATTCGGCATGCATGGACCATGGCGCACCCTGACCCGGCATTTGAAGTCTCGGTGTGATCGGGCACTCTGGTCATTTTTTTACCACGCCCACAATTTTCGGCCAAAGGAAATCCATTGAGCACAATGTTATTTGGCCGTTTTTTGACGCTCAATTTTACCCACGGTTTTCAAGATATCGACACGGGACAAACACCGAAATGTGCATAATTCTCGGGACAGGGTTCCTTGTACAGAGCTAAGAATTCGCACATCGCATTCACGCGCTATGCGCAAAAACGTGAGAAAGATTTCCCATTGACTTAACATTACGGCCAACTTCCCACGACCGTAACTCTGACAGTTTTTTATGCTAGAAACATGAAAATCTGCATGCATGGACCGTGGAGCACCCTGACCCGGCACTTGCATCATGGCAATTACACTCGCATTTTCTACAGGAAATGCACCTCTCTAGTTTTAATTGTAGTGTTTGTTGCACAAGCCAGATACTGCCAAACTAGATACTGAAAGCAAAGACTTGCATCATTTTGCCACTCAAAGACGCAATATTGGATCAGTTTCCTCAATAAGTTAACGCCAAAGTATATCACTTTTGTCATTTGTTTAATTGGGATCTACTTTTAGGACTTGTGTGAAAACCTGATAATGCTTTAGACAATATTTATATAAAAATATACTCAAAAATATTGTAAAGAGTAATGTATACCCCTTGGCTCCCAAGCTCTTTATAGTCTCATGACTTGTTTAACATCAAACCTCTTGCTGCATAGCCCCTCTACTTCTGTGCACACAGACCAAACACTTTTCACACATGTATAATGACCTGGGAATTGACCAGAAATTTAGTAAGTGACACAGCAATTTCCCGGGTCAATGGCTGCTACAATTGCTGGGTAATTACACAGTCGCTCTTGTGTGAACAAAAGCCAATACATTACTGGGCAAGACGTGCTGATAGTTACTGAGTCTGATGGTTGAAATCACAGTTAAGATGAACATGGGCATTTCTACACTACTTGTTACTGGAGCCCAGCTGTACCCCTCTGCTTTCCAATCAGTCACAGGGGGAGCTGGTGGACTTGATTATTTAATGGACTGGACCGTCCCTTGTGCAAAGCTGAAGTGACGACAACTAAAAAGTTGACTGACTGAAAAACTTAATTACATGTCACCAATGGTAACAAACATTTATTGTGTTTATGTTTCATATAACAAAGCAAATGCACTCGTAATCTCAGATGCAAAAATAAATAAATACAAAAATAATATAATGATTATTTTATTATAATAAAATAAGAAAAAAAATAAATAAGGCAATATGCAAAGAGACTGTGCTTTATATTCTCAGAGAAGCTGCTCTTTATCCATAATCTAATAATCTAATCCATGATCTGAGCCTCTCTCTTTTACATTTATGGCATTTAGCACTCCCTTATCCAGAACGATTTACAATTTATATATTTTTATAATCCAAGCAATTGTGGGTTAAGGGTCTTGCTCAAGGACCCAACAGTGGTAGCTTGGCAGAGGTGGCATTAAACGCTAGGCTACCACAGTCCAGTCATTCTTATTGCTTTTACCATTGAGCCTTAATCCTTACTGAGAAGCTTACCCACATGAATCAAACAAAGATGGCCACTGCCGAATGACCCTTTCAAAATAAAAGACTCCGCCTTTACCTAAATTTATAGACTGGGGTAAAGTCTATACATTTAGATAAAGGCGGAGTCTTTTATTTTGAAGTCTCTCATGTAAGTGAAGTTAGCCACAATAAGAA
>JAVSBU010000145.1:6801397-6816578 GCA_033118015.1 Loricariichthys derbyi | reverse complement strand
GAGAGCGCTTCTGCAGTACTCTCATTGGCTAAGATGAATGCTCATCATGATGCACCACTTGTCCCAAACTCCCTCTTTCTCCTGCTGTCTCTCTGTATGAGTGTTTTTTAGATTAGATTTTTAGCTTTCAAAATAACTATAAAAATAATAAAGTGCGTTAACGCGCTTTAAAATAATTGTCGGCATTAATTCATCAATGAGTTAATGCACGATTAACTAGTTAACGCACCCAGCTCTAGAAAATATGTATTACAGTACTGTAATAAACAATGCAGTAATTGTTTTCTTTGTATACTTTATAAAACTTGGAACAAGACAGCAGAATTAAAGTTCTCTTTTCTGTCAGCAGTCTCAAGGGTTCACTCAATACTAGTTTTCTGTCGTTCAGACATGAACTAGATATACAGGTAGTCCCTGTTTTACCATGAGGAATCATTCCAACAAATCCATCATAAGTAGATTACATACTGTATATCATAACTTAGCTTACCTTAAACATACTTAAAACAATTACATTGACCACAGTTGGGCAAAACTTTGATACGAAGCTTTTTTTATTATTTATTTATTTATTTATTTATTTTTTTAATTAATTAAATTTTTTTTTAAGTGTAAGTCTCATTTGTCTCAATAGATTTGAGTTTTGCCCAGGGAAAAATCGCAGTTCTAATTTCAGGATTTCGTTTCTGCTGAAGGTGTATTATCATATTTCTATCCTAAAGTTGAAAAATCATAAACCAGACTATCACAAAACGGAACTACATGTATTTGGGGTTTTTTTTAATTTCCTATTATATTTCTTAAGACCTCATCCATGTGAACGTACATCAATACCTGAACTTAGAAATAATTTGCAATTCAGATGTTGTAGTTGTTTTCTTGGCAGTTTGTGTGTCTGAGATGTATAGTTTAATACCATACTTAAGCTAAAGAGGAACCACAATGTGCTCTGTCTGCTCTAAAAAGTACGTATAAAGGGAAGTGAAAACTGTCAGGTTCCTTAAACTTGTTTTCCCCCACAATGAGGAACAAGTACATGTCGCTTATGCCTCTTCCATTGTGTCTTTTTCAGAGAGTGTAGTTTCAGATCTGGATTTCCTCCAAAGCTACGAGAGCCTACACGCCGATCGTTCCACCTTACTGGAGGCTGAGCCTCTGGCTCAGGTGTCTGAGTCGATGGCTGATGAGCCTGAACCTCTGGCTGAGCTGCTTTTCCCCTTCACATGTCGTATCTGTGGTTCAGCGCTGGAAGATGAGGAAGCGGCGGCCAAACACATCAGCAGAAAGTGTGCTCTGGACGTACTGATTAAGAGCACTCAATCCAGCCCTGAGAAGGAAGATAAGCTCTACTCATGCACTTCGTGTCCATTTATCACACAGTATCCCAACCACCTGGCACGCCATATGAAGACTCACAGTGGTGAGAAGCCCTACAAGTGCCCTCAGTGTAGCTACGCCTCGGCCCACTTCGACAACCTGAAGCGGCACCACCGCGTACACACGGGCGAGAAGCCTTACAAATGCCCCCTGTGTGACTACGCCTGCGGAAACCTGGCCAACCTGAAGCGGCACGAGCGCATCCACTCGGGTGCCAAGCCCTTCCAGTGCAGTGTGTGCAGCTACAGCTGCAACCAAAGTATGAACCTGAAGCGCCACATGCTGCGCCACACCGGCGAGAAACCCTTCAAGTGCCAGGAGTGCGCCTACAACACAGGCCACTGGGACAACTACAAACGGCACCAAAAAAAGCATGGGCATTCCACAGAAGGGTGGATCAAAATGCCCCTGCCGTTGAAGGAAGAAGAGGAGGAAGAGGAAGGAGAGATGTAGTAGAATGAGGAAATAACGACTTGTTGGTTCTGCTTTTAACAGCTCTTAGGTTGCCTTACATTTTTTATTTATGTGGCAAAATTGTACATCTGGCCTGGATTCTAGAGTTAAGCCCCTATTTTTTGTCACTACATGATTAAATGCAAAAAAAAAAGCATTGAAGTTGACAGTAGAAGGTCCACTAAACATTTAATCAGCATAATAAATAAAGAGTGAACATCCTTAACAGAGAATGAATTCTCAGGTAGCATGGTTGTGAGTTGGGGTTTATACACCCCTGTCTCCAAAATAGTGCAAAAGTCTAACATCTACTCCACAAGCCATGAGCGAGTGAAAGTGTACTGTGGTTTTCTTTAAAGTGGTTCAGTAAATTAGTACACGGTCAGTTAGCGGGGTCGCCGCACAGCTCCAGAGATCCCTGGTTTGATTCTGGTCTCACACTCCACCTCTGTTTGAGTTTTCTCATGGTACTTTGATTTCTTCCTACCTTCCAAATACATGGGTTAGGTTAAATACAAGTGGAAGATGTTTGACTAGTATGATTTATAACCGTCACCTGTCACGATGCTGCGATGTTAAATAAATAAACTGATAAAAAGTGGAAAAGTTATGGGCTATTAACACAGCCCATACAGGGAACAAACTTACGATGCTTCATGAGTTACTTATCCATTAACAAGTCAGTAAGCTGTGAGACATCGCAACAATTATTTTCAATAAGTTCAACAAATCATGTATTAACCTCTTAAGAATCGAGCTTTGCTTTTGTGAGTTTTGATTTTCTCGTCTTTTTGGGGTTATTAGGATCTGATTAGTATAAAAACTAAGCATTGACTTTTATTGTGTAGGAACAGTCTGTTTCCTACTGGTCTGTGTGAAATGCTACAAATGAGGAGACCAGGTCTTAACAAGTTTGCAATAAGGTGTAGCAAACCCAAAATGCATGCTCCTTCTATGGGGTGTCAGGAAGTGAAATATGCAGCAACGGTCAGGTGGTGTAGGAGGAATTTCCAGCCCGGCACTACAGTGATTTCTGTCTAGGTCAGGGATCAGTCATGACTGACTGGATCAGAGGGAGGGGAGGTTAGACGGAGACTGTAATGGTGACCCTGATTAAATGGTGCCCTTTGAATTCTGGTTAATTTAGAAGTGCAAATTTAGAGCAATTATGTTTGAAAATTGTACATCTGCAGTTTGCAGTATGCATGAAGTTTCAAGAGCATTAAAAATGTCCTCTGGTAGACTTGGCAATGAGGTGTAAGCAAATAAAAGTGAAAAAAAAAAGTTCACCACCTATGAGGGCAGTTCTATGATCTGGGGTTCAGTTGACCCATAATTAGTGTGCTGTGTAATATAACCTTGTCTGTCAAATATCTTTTGATGTTGGTGAGATTTTACATAAATAAGTAAAATCAAGAAGGGATAAAAGCCAGTACGCTACAGGGACGGGACCTCATTCATGCATTCAGTCCTGCAGCAGAACCAAAAACAAATGTAAACTATGTCAGTGTTGCTTTTTTTAATCATGCAGAACAGACAAACTGTAAAAACTTGCTGAAGAGCAAGTTCCCAGTATGCAAACACCATGGTAGGGTAGATAACGCTGTAGTTTGACTCATTCGTTGTGGCATGTGGAATGGGTGTCAGTACTTGCACTATTCTTAACTTCTGAATCCTGGTGCACCTCAGCTCCATTCATGGGAGTTTGAGAGTAATCAAACCAGCTCTCTGTAAGTCTGAGATGTGATTGATGCACAATAAACCACCCACCAGAAAGTAGTTGTTCGATATTGCATATTTAACAGATTTAAAGAACATTAGGATTTCTCAGTCAAAATGTTTTCTCCCTTCTTGGACAGGGTTTAAAGGTTTTAAAGTGGAATTAGTAATTTAACACAGATTATTACAAAGCTGAGGCCATTTGTGCGTGTGAGTCTGAATGAACAAGTACAGGTATTGCAATAAAACCAATGAGTCAGCCTTTTCTGGGTTGATACTGTTTTCTGTTGGAGATGTAATTACACTGATAACCTCTTGTGGCTGCTAAAGGACGCAAGATGCAAAGTCAAGTTTAGGTGCCTTTTTAGAAGGAACTGTACATCATTCCTTGACTTTACTGTAAAAGGATTGTCAGCGGCCACTGCACCAATGCTGCACTGTGTGTGTGTGTGTGTGTGTGTGTGTGTGTGTGTGTGTGTGTGTGTGTGTGTGTGTCCTTAATCCCTTGCACCCACCTGACATTGCCAGGGCATTCGAGGGACATGTGGTTCTGTCTGAATGTGGGTGGGTGTTTTTAAGTCACTTTCAAATCCTGTTCCTTGTGATTAATTCATGTGATGCCTACTGTGAAATGATTTTCATGAAAAATAAACCCATGGGACGTGATTGTAATTTCTGTGTTTGTCTAGAAAGGCAAATGGAAAGGTTTTAGGCCTTGTCATTTTATTGAAAGAGTCACGTAGGCCGTTATCAAGCAGACATCTGTGTGACTGGTGTCATTTTGATGGATATCACATTTTGTACAATATATTTTTATTGTAAGTGTGTTTTTGTACAGAAAGAGGATTTATAAAATAGCCGTCAAGCTATAGTAATTGAACAAAATCAGGGACTGAGTTAACTTACTATATGCATTACAATGGATGTGATTTGCTATAAATTGTTCATAATGATTATTTATGTACTGTTTGTGTTTATTTTTTTTTTTTTTGGTTTTTTTTTTAGTTGCTTTATTGTGGGAACTTATCAAGTGACCTTTGGCTTTATAATAAAACACATTGTTTCTAGATTTTTTAGTACAAAATGTCTTGAATCTTTATTGCACAGACTAAGGACAAAAAGGCCTCTAGAGAGCAGTAGAGAGCTTTTCAGACAAGAACAACTCACTGGGTGTGCATATGTTACATTCTTTTTATTTACTTTTCAAGAGTAAAACTGATGCAAACACTTTGTACTGTGTATTTACAGAGAGCTGAGTAGAACATCTGTATCGGCGATACAGAGGTGTGTTGCTGGCTGAAATCACGGCGCAGTAGCTGGTTGAAGGGGACCAAACCTCACTTAGACTCCTGACTTGGTTCCGTTTTACCAGCCACTAAGACGTGTTGCCTGATGTCAAGTGTGAAGCATCTAATGCTCTTCAAGGTTAGTTAAAGATCAATGCATTCACTGAAGAGTTATAATAATATCCAACAGCAAGCAGTTTTAATGGATCTGTTCATTTACCTGTTGATTGACACCATGTTATTTTTAATAGAAAGAAAGTTTCTCATGGTCCTTATATTGGATTGGAACCTCCAATCCCAAGTTATGGCTGTTATAGTTAGCTGCTGAATCAAACATTTTAAGGCTTGAAGGTTTCCCAAAAATGTTCTCTGTTGCAAACCAGATTACGACGACTGTGACTGCAAATAGATGTACCATTATGTCCTTATGGCAACAGCCCACCCAAATTAGCTTCCTCCCACCTGTCCCTCTATTTATACAAGTAAACACTTTGCTGCACCTGTGTTCTGTCACTCAGCCTGCAACCTCGCTGGCTGGACGACATGCATGGCTGTGACTGGATTCCTGTCCTGGACTTTATAGTATATAATACTATCTCCGTCTGCCTGTTCTGTGACATGACGATAGTGTTCTGGTGGCAAAACATTACACTTTTTAAATGGGTAAAAACATCAGTAAACATTTTAGACAGGTTTACAGTTACTTCAAGGTGACTTGTTTTGAAGGTCATGCACAAAGCTTGATGATGATGAGAAGTCTCTCTGAAGCCACACACTTCCTTACATTCCATAGCTGCATTCAGTATATGGGTATATAAGGAAGTATGTCATCTCAAAGAGTAAAGGATTCTTCTCTCTGCCATGGGAATTTATACAGTAAGAACAATACATGCACTTTTTAAGGATTTCAACAGTACCCTGTACATTTCAAAACATATGCTTATGAACAGACATAGTACCATAGGAAACAACTTTGGACACAATCATGGTTTCACCTTCCTATTATCCTTAATCACACTGAGTTTCAGTCTTTTAACTTACATGATTTGTTCATAAACAGCCTTCAAATCACAATTGATTTCCAGTGGTTCATATTGAGTTCCACAGGAACATGATGAACACCTGGAGAAGCTGTCCGATTGCTAGAACTTAACCAGGCCCCCTCGTAACACAGGATTCACTGGAAACCTGTTTAGATGAGCACAAAGCTCTGCTGGTTACTTGCCCATCCATTGACTCTGGTTCCTTAGCCACAGTGGTGTCCTTGGCCTGCTCCCGGTACCCCTTGTTGCTTCTCTCCTGTCTGTATCCTGGTCTGTACTCGAGCGCTGGACTGTATCCAGGCCAGGCTTGTCTCCTCAGCCTTTTCTATGAGCCGCCCTCCCCCTCGCTGGTGGCCTTCCACCTGTCAGTGTCCTTTAGAGGCCTGGGGCTCTCCTGCGCCTCCTGTTCCCAGGCCTCAGTGCCCTGACAAGGGGGAGCAGCCTGTGAAATCACACCTCTCAGCTGTTCGCATCGCACTCGAGACATCCTATACCCACTGCTCCCTCCTGCACCCAATGTCAATGGCTCCTTAAAAAAGGAGAGCATTTAGGGGGGCAGGGTGGACCAACCAGGAGACAACTGTGAGGAGGGTTTTTTTCGGGACAGTAGAGCCGGAAATGGATCCAGCAGCACAGCTGAGTGAGGAATTTGTATTTTGGGTCTAGAATGCTCAGGGCATAGTCCTTTTCAACTTATACATATCTTTGTCTTCTGTGAGCGAGAATAACCTAAGCCAACAATTACTGAGTTTTCCTAAATCTGTCAGCGATGATATTGGGTCGTCTTTTTGGATGTGCAGTCTGCACGTCATGTCAGATTCCATGTTACACAAGGCTAAGCTTTAAGCTCACTTAAATACGCTGCTTCAGAAATGTATCTCATGAATACAGAAAAATAGACAGAACTGATTCATGAATTTAAGTATCCTGCTTTATTCTGATTTAAGTATTGGTCAAAGACAAAAACTGAAACTTATTTGTATTTTTTTACTCCAGCTTCGAAATGGTAATTAGGAATCATATTGAAATAAACATGAAAAATATAGCTCTGGAAAAAAATTGAGACCACTGAAAAATTAACCATTTCTCTGGTGTACTATTTGTAGATACTGTATTTGTTTGGGTGAAATTGAACATTTTAGTTTTATTTTATAAATTACTGATATAGTCCAAATAAAAATGTTCACCTGCAGCAATGAGGAGAGCATTTATTGGTCAAAATAATAAAAGACATTGATTAATACAAAGAATAATACTTTTTAAATTTAATCTCATTTTTAATAATAAAAGTAATATATACTTTTAATTATTTTAGTTTTTAACACAAAAATACTAATGTTTTAACTTGGGGAGGTCCAAAAATCAATATTTTAATCACTTTCATGTATCTTTTTCCTCATTAAATAAGATTTGATTCAGGTGATCACCTAATCAGTATCTCATTAATTAGATTGAGATGTGTCTGAGCTCTTCAAATATTAGAATGGAATTAGTGCAACGCATGGAGATTGTCAATTTAGATTTCTTTTTCCAAAGCTGTATTTAATGTTTTGCCTTAAATTACTTTTTACCCGGGCTTGTTCTGTTTAGAGTCACAGCCCATGCCTTTAATGGGATTCCAGTTAATCGCATGTCTGGCAGGGGTCTCTGTTGCATTGAGGAGATCTGCCAAATGGCCTCTACTTCTTCAAGCACATTTAATACAATTATGTCATTTAGCATACGCCCTTATCCAGATCGACTTACACATTCTTATAGTACAGAGATTGTGGGTTAAAGGCCCCAACACTTACTTAAGTATATGATTTTTACCCTAGAAGGTGTTGTAGTAGGTCCAGATCCTATGCTGGAATTCACAGATGGAGGCAAGTAGATATACCTTAAAAAGAGCCCTAGTCCATTGCAGGGCTGGGTTGGGATCGCTGCTGCATCACTGTGGGATGTACCCCTTGTCTGGCCGCCTCCTCTCTAAAAAATAATCAGTAGTACCTGGTTCTAATGTAATATGTTCTTTTCTTTGTCATAAGTTCTGTCATATAAATTAATTTTTTAAAATGTAATTGTTTTACCACCGATAACATATCACTTGATACTGTATTCCATTAATAAACAAAATACAAAGTCAAATTAATTTATACAGCGCTTTTTACAATGGAGCATTGTCTCAAAGCAGCTTTATAACTTATGTTATTCCCAATTTGAGCAACAGTGGCAAGGAAAAACTCCATAAATATTAATGGGAAGAAACCTTGGGAGGACCAAGACTCAAAAATGGACCAAATCTCCTTGGCTTAAAGGTATAGGTAAGAACAAGTAGGTTCACAGTAATACCTTAAACAAACAAACCAACAAAAACAGTCAGGAAATTATAAATTGCCGTAATTCGGTACATAAAATCATTCTTAATTCCTGTGTCCCCAGTGGGAAAATCACGTGCACGACCTCCCCATTCGACTGAAAGAAGGAGAGAGTCACTGTTCTCAGCAGTCTGAGCATGATGGGGCTGGTGGTTAAGAACTGCTTGGGTGGAGATGAGGCAGAAGAGCATCTCGATGTGGGACCTGGGTGGACAAACACCATAGCATGTGCTGCACCGGCCACTGGAACACTGGCTCAGAGAGAAAAGAGGAAATGTAGTTATATTGTTAAAAGTAGAAAATCTATTGACAAAGTTAAAAATTTTGTACTATTAAGTGTAGCATGAGACTCCGGCCGCAGTAACTATGGCAGCATAGCTAAAAGATTTTTAAAAGTGAAGAACCAGAGGGAAACACAGCCAAGAGGGATCACATGAGACATCAGCAACTGACAAACATACGTGGTTGCATAAGAGAGACAGGGAGACAGCACCCAACATCACAGATCACCACAAGACTCAATAATCATGAACCCCCTGGCTCTACCCTTAATTTAGCATAAGGATGTGCAACAGAAAGATCAAAGGGACCAAATGCCAGGCCAGCCAACAGCCAAGGCTTAATACATTCACTGGCCACAGCAACTCAAATTTAGGCCTGTACACATGGTCAAGACGACCTGCTGAAATTCAAATTGAGCGCAGAATAGGGAGGAAATTGTGATTAAAGTGACTTTGGACGTGGTGGCTGGTGCTAGACAAGCTGGTCTGAGCATTTGATGATCTGCTCATCTACTGTTTTTGTGCACGCACAGCCGTCTCTAGGGTTTTCAGAGAATGGTCCAAAAAAGAGAAGATATTCTTTGAGCACCAGTTCTCTGGATACAAAAGCATTGTTCATGCCATGGGTCAGAGGAGAATGGCCAGACTGTTCAGGCTGATAGAAAGGCAACAGTAACTCAAATACCCACTCATTACAACTGAGATATTCAGAAGACAATCTTTGAACCTTGTGGCCGATGGGCAGCAATAGACAACACCAAATTCCACTCCTGTCACCTAAGAACAGGTAATTGAGGCTACAGGTTCTATCAAAGTTGACAACAGAAGATTGAAATAAGGTTGAAATGAGGGTTCTGCTGTGATGTTTGGATGGTAGAATTTGGCACAAAAAACATGAGAATATGGTTCCTGCTTTGTGTCAGCAGTTCAGGCTGCTAGTGGTGGTGTAAGGGGAAGGTTTTTTTTTTTTCTTGGCACACTTTGGGCCCCTGACTGCTAAGTGAGCATTGTTTAGACACTACAACCATCTGAGTACTGATGCAGACCATGTCCATCACTTTGTGACCACAGTGTACCATCTGATACTTCCAGCAGAAATACGCACCATGTCTCAAAGCTGGAATGCGACCTTCATAGTCAACAAATCATTCCAAAAAAGCACCTTGATTACACACCAACACCAGGTCAGTGTCACTGCAGTACTGAGAATGATCCACCACCTGAATAAAACCTGCTCTGTGCTGTACCTGTTTGAGTCCAGACCAAAGTGGTAAGTGGAGCTGACAAAATTAGCAATGAGTGTTATGATTTTAATGTCATCTCTGATTTTGTGTATATGCAAGATTTTTTTAATGGACAGAGCACGAGTTTCAGCTGAAATGCAATTACCAAGTTCTATCTGATCATAAATTAATATCTATTGCTGTTATAACGTTAGAATAAGAGCTAAAAATGGGTCGTTGCAGTGTTAGGTGAATAATAAAGTATAAATCACTCAGTTTTATCTGCAACATTACAAATCCGTTAACTATATGATAAAATCAATTAATGGTACCCCATGGTGGGGGGAATAAATTGAGACCAAACAAAAGTGCTCCCTTGATTTGAGGCTGGGAACCCCTAAACCTTCATAACCTGACCTTCATGTTTGAAGCCCAGCTCAGGGTTTGAATCCAGGACCTCATGAACTGCTATATCCAGGAGCTGTTCATCATTGAAATAACATCATGTTGTTGACTGATATAATCGTTGCGTTTATAGTGTATTCATTATTTGCTTAAACTAAACAAATCCCTCAGTGTGTCTTATGGGCTTATTGGCTAACAACACGGTATCTGATCCTGGTCCTCTTTCGATTTTACAGTGAGTGATTAGATACGTTTTGAGTAGCAGAGCTTCAGATGAACTCTGGTCTCTTTTTCCATTTCAGCATTCCATTCAGCAGCTCGGGGATCACAAACAGGGATCCCTTCCAGAGATAAAGCTGGAAACAGGAGAGCGAAGGGAAATGTGAACATGGAAGCAAACACTTCATGTCAGTAAGGTCAACACCTGTGATCTAAACTCAGCCAGAGAGAGAGAGGAGATAGAAACAGACAGAGAATGAGACAAGCTCATAGATATAAACAGTGACTTCAAAGGGCAACACTGAAGGACAACAATGGACATTATGCAGGTTGTACAATGGGTCTTCACTTTGTTATAAGTTATTGTTTTTCTGTGGCAGGGAAACATTTGTGTAGTGATGCCAAGAAGCACTTCCCATTAAAGGCAATCTGTAATCCATCATCTGTTTTAGTCAGTTAATCAATTTCTGCCCCTTAAGACTCAGACAAACTGTTATATATAAAACCGTGAAAAGCAAAGGGCAAGAATAGGATGTTAGTTTGCAGTTTAATGTGGACAAGTCTACCTAATTATTACATAAAAAATGGTATTGGCTTTTTCACCAAGCACAGCACTGATCACTGTATAAATGGCATGCAACGGAATGCAAGTCGTAACGATTATTTTTAGTTCGCTAAACAAGGTGCTGGAGGGGTTGGGAGAGTGATAAGTCTGTCCTCCATTCAAGAACTCATTTGTCTCCTTGTCATTAGGTCCAGTTTAGGATTTGTTCCACCCATTCATTTCAGCCTTTAATGTTGCGTGGCATATTTTGGGAAATGAAACATTTAATGGTTGATGTTAATTGCCCATTATGTCTGTGTGCTTAGGCTATTACATTTGCTTTCTAGAATTTGTGCCTAAATAGCTTCATGACTGGAACACAAACTCTCAGATAACAAGACTGATATTCAGAATTATGTTTTGAGGTTCTTATTTAATCATAGTCTTACTTGAAGCTCTGTGAGTACATTATTTTTACTTACTGAATAGCCATATTACACAAATTTCTATTGGTCTTTTGTTTGTATAAAGTGAAATGCCAGTAAAAATGGTACATCAGTCTAATGCTTATTGTAGTAGTTATACAATAAGTACATTATTTTAAGTCTTTATAAACTCTTCCCACACTCTTATAAATTACCATTTCGCATTCCCTTAAAGGTCCCTTGGAGTGGTCTTATCGGGGTGTCAATTATCGATCTGATTGGGTTAATTAAATGACAGCAATAAAATCCCGCTTGAACTAGTCATTTTATGGCATTTAGTGCAATAAAATAGACCATTCACCGAATTCTTGCTGAGAAGTTGATGAGATCGGAAATCTGTCCGTTCGCGATGGGTCAGATTTTCCATGCAAAATAGGTCACACTACGATTTTTACCAATTTGTGTTCCCCACATGAGATGAATCCTCTTTATCCGTGTCCAAAGCAGCGTTGTTCTTTTCCCCGCGTCGCTACAGTATGAATCTTTTTTCTCCAGCATGTGACGTCACATTCGGTAATTTCTGTGACAACTTGATTTTGAGCATGATATATCGAATGCTAACAAAAAAAATAAATCATCAAAACGTTCAGCAGCAAGCATTCAACACTATTTACTCGACTCTACCCATTCAGCTTAAGTAGATATGAGCAGTAAATGGTACCTTTTCTTTTACCTTACCTAACTTTTCCCATACTGTACATGTACCTTTAAAAAAACGGCCTTACTGAGAAGATTGCCGATAGGAATCAAACAAAGATGGCCACTGCCAAACGACCCTTTCAAAATAAAAGACTCCGCCTATACCTAAATTTATAGACTGGCCTGAAGTCTATACATTTAGGTAAAGGCGGAGTCTTTTATTTTGAAGTCTCTCGTGGAAGGGAAGTTAGCCACAATAAGAAAGTATTTACATCAATATTAAATATAGATAACTTAAATATCAATAAGTTAATTAACCCAAATGAATAAACATTTTAGGTGGTTATTTACACTGTATAATAGGTACTACGCATGTGTAAAAATACTTTAAAAGGAGTACCGCAAAATAAATATTTTACATTAATATTTTTTGAAAATCTGCGAAACAGGGAGTCCGCAATAAACGAACCGCGAAGTAGCGAGAGAACACTGTTCAGTCAATTTACATTTTGTATTTGTAAATATATTTCTCAGAACTAAATGTTCCAGTAGTGAATGTTTTGGTAGTGACAATTTCTGCTAATTTTGAAGCTAGTCACTACATAGCTAGAAAACACTGCTTTAAACATTTGTGCAAAACACACAAATATTTTTCTTAATTCAAAAAGTGCTTGTTAATCACAGTTTTTAAAACACACAATTTCATAGTTTGAGGCATTTTTACTCGCCATGTGGTCTTTTTCTAAAATATAAAGATGTGGAAACTTAAGCTTTTAATGTGGAACCACAGTTTGAATTAAAATGGTTTTAAATGTTTTGTAAATAATTTTTTTTCTTTAATTTTGTTTGTTTGTTTCATGGTCACAGTTGTGGCCAGTTCACTAATTTGACACTTATGTAAATAAATGTGTTTTATAAAGGTTTTAAAAGCACATAATAAACACCTTAAATTTTAGAAGGTTTAAGGTAAATATTTTGTTACTTAAATCTCAATGAAATGTGGATAATTAAGATTAGCCACCAATTACGGTGAGGCACTGCATTTATATTCCATGGTAACAAATCTGGCTGTTCATATATTACAATTCATTAAATTAACACACATTGCTGCAAAATAGACAGTTACCAACCAGCTGTCTTTTAAAAATCTGCAGTGCTGATATAAATATGGCAGTAAAATCCACATAAATGCTAGGTAATAAATTGAGTCTTCAGTTAAAAGCATTTTATTTACATGCTTTCATAGAGTTGTGATGCTTGGTCATGTGACCCATTAATTCCTAGCTTGACATTTAGTTAAACCCATTATTTTCACAAGACCTTTAGAAAGATAAGTCTATGAACTTCTCGTATAAAACAATGCAGCTTTCATTGCAGTTTTGTGTACCTGCTGCCCAATTTGTGACTCCGTATAGCATCATGCATTGAAAGGCCTTGCTCACAGATCTGAGCTGACTCATTAGGGCTCACATTAAAGGATGTAAAGTTTTGGTGCCTGTGCCAGTTGCCAGCACCAACGTTGTTACAGCTGTCCATGATGCGACACACGGCCACTCTCTTAAAGGCCTGCAATTGTGTATGTTTCTATCTCAGAGGTGAAAGACACTGTACTCACCAGCTAAAAACAGGTGGTACTTCTGACTGGCATGTGGCATGTGCTGGTTTTTCCTTGGTTAGGCTTATCTTGCAGTGTTTAGGATGACTTGCTCCCATTCATTTCAGCTTCTTAATGGTTATTTGTGTTTTTTCAGATCACATATTGTTAGATTTGAGGGAATGATCTTTATTAGTGATGAGGAGGGTAGGTTACACCAAGTTGGATGCTTGTAAATGAATAGGCTGCGTAAGAAGTGATGGTAGTTCATGGAAGGTAAGTAGCTTATTAGTTCTAGCTCTGGACTAATTAGTGGAAGGATGGAAGCTACTGTTAGGCTATTGAACAAGATCAACCAACTTCCAGACTTAATTATCAATTGCCCTGTACAAATGCTAAAAATACAGAAAGTATTTTCACGTATAAACATTGGATAGGCTAAAGATATTAAACCTTTTCGGTCCAGAGGGGTAAAAGACACATGTCTTTCAGAAGAGCCAAGCAACTCCAAGTCAGGCTCTCAATCTTGTCACTATGTTCTAGGGGTGTTTATAGATAATGGATTCTGAATTAAAATGTCTCTGTAGTAAGGTTGCAACTTCAAATCCTAGCTTTTACCCTACTGTTAGGACTTCGATTGTTCAGCTAAATCATGTGATCGATGTGAATAAAATAGTCTGCTAAATGGCTTTCAAAAGAGCTACGAGTCAGACTTCAGTCAGGCAGCTGTCCTCTATGGGTTTATAGATAACAATTTGAATTAAGGTAGGAAAATATAGAACATTTATTGCTTCTAGGAAAATGGCTCAGTGATAGCTCAGTGCTTAGATATCAACTAACTGTTAGTTCAACCCTGACTCTTACACGGTGGCAATCTTGGGCCTTTCAGCAAGTTTAATTTTAAGTTTCTCTAGATAAAGTAATCTGCCACAGGTCTTACAGAAGAGCCAGATAGCCTAAAGGCAGAATCTTAATCTATGAAAATTAATGGATGATAGAATTAAGGAAGGAAAGTAGTTGCTCAATGCTGATGTTTCTGGACTACTAATTAAGAGGTTGGGAGATTTCAGCTTTGCTAAAGGTGCTGTCACAGTGCCAAAACGTGTTATTTGAGAACGAGCTGCGACTATAAATGTGGATTTTCCAAAGTCATCCGTAGTGGAATCCCCCCCCAAAAAATGTCCGCCTATTAAGAATGTGTAATGTAAGCATTGCGTTTGAGTTGCGAACAAAGCGGGAGTTTTGCGCACGTCCCATGAGTGAGTTGCGGACTGTATAAGCTGTTCCCGATACGGTCGGTGTTTTAGTAATTCACACTTAATACATTTTTTTATAATACTTTTTACGCCCGCACATGTTCTCAATCATTCGCATCATCCGGAAATGTCCACACTCAAATTTTGAGCATGCTCAAAATTTGACTGCGGAAGAAACTCTGTTCTGAGGATGCAACGGCCGCCATTCCTTCACAAAACATCTGTGATTATGTTCTTAATTATTCGCACATTTCCGTTTTACATTAGCATATTTCCACAAATATATGACCCCTGCTGTGT
>JAVSBU010000145.1:6603037-6614923 GCA_033118015.1 Loricariichthys derbyi | reverse complement strand
AACTTAAATATTAATTAGGTAATTAACCCAAATGAATAAACATTTTAGGTGGTTATTTACACTGTATAATACGTACTGCACATGCGCAAAAATACTTTAAACAGAGTAATGCAAAAACCCAGTGAAACAGCAAAAATAACACGATAAATATTTTACATTAATATTTTTTGAAAATTCGCGAAACAGCAAGTCCGCAATAAACGAACCACGAAGTAGCGAAGGAACACTGTACTTCCATGCTGAACAGTATGCAACGAGCATAGAATTCATGGGTGGATTCTAGTACGTACTGTTTAAGTATGCCATTTCAGGTCTGAAATGATTTATGACCTTTTATAAGGAATCATGAATTTATAGATGAATACATTTGCGGTTTTTTCCGCCATGCATGGAAGAAAGCTTTAGTCCCTTAGTTAAAATTTAGTGCTTTTATTTTCATCTAGCATTTCAGCTAGGAAATGCAGGGACTTGTGACCAAGGGGGTTCATGCCAGGCTGCACTCCGTAGATGAAACGTTGGATGGAAATACAGAAATGCAGTTTGCACAGGGCTGCAGCAAATTACCTTGCAAAATGTGGCTCGTATGTCTTAAACCATTGGTTGACTCTCCTGATCGGCTAAATTAGAGAAATATCATCCAATCACACACACTGGCTGAAAACCAGTTGATACCAATACAGAGCCAAAGCGTTCCTTCTCTAGTTGCCATATTAGCATTTTCAGCAACAAACAGCAAATAAATCTGCCCAATAAAGTGAAAAATGAGGGTAGATAAACATAATAAAGTAACAACTGAGTGTCTATATCATACCTCATCATAGTTGTAGCGGTAATCGGCTTTCTTTGATTTCAAGTCCCATAGCACGACAATACCACATTCAAAACCAATCAAAAGCTACAAAACAAAAAGACATACTTTAAGATATTTCAACTGATTTATAACAGGACCAACAAACACATTATTACAGGAGTCTGCGCTGTAAAATGCAGCATCAAGGCTCTTACCTTTCCTTCATCCATCGGGTTATCACTGATATGTACCACAGGTCCAGGATGAGTTTTTGAAGAACTAAAACAAGAGCATGACAAAATAGAAAACAGTTATGGCTAAATCCGTAAAACTCCAATCGAAAAGATTTTTGCCTGATTGGAGGAGATCTATTTATGATGTACTGAGATGACCATGAGTGTATATCAAGAGAACATTTATTTACCTCAGTGGGCCTGGAAAGTAACTTAATTACACCCACTGGAATGTGAACTATATCATCTCCATAGCAACAACAGCAGAAACGGCAATGTTAGGACAGACCCTGATGAGGCATCATCCTGCTGACATGGCCACATTACAAATCTCACTACTGTCCTGATATGTTCTCCCTCACCAAACACAATGAACCAAAATATTTTGCACCTTTCACAGAGATTCAGAGCCTCTAACATCAAGTTTACCTTAAATAAGCCATTATATTTTACCAAGACTGTATAAAGCAATGCTGTTTAACATTCTCATCCTGAGATCGGCAGTTCTAACTTTCTGGCTATAAAGATTAGTTCACAGACATCTCTGTTAAGAAAAGAACAAAACTGGATGTGTGTGCATAGTCTTTCAACTTCTTTCCTGTTTCTATAGCAACTCATCTGGAAGACTGGATATCTGAGACTGAGATGAGTGTAGATGGCCAAAGATGGTCACAGTAAATGATCTTCCTACTGCTGATTACATCCTACCACTGGAAACAGGAGTGCAATTAATGTTACTGTATTAGGAAGCATCATGTTGTGCATATTTCATCACTAAGTATCTACCACTGAACACATCTTAAGAAACAACCAGCAATATGTAGCAGTTCTGATAAAAGCCAACGATATTAATGGAATGCATTACTGAAATAATTAGACACAGAATGTGCATTACAGTCAATCAGCCATAAAGCAAGGGAGACTCACAGTTCAATGGCTTTGTTCCACATGATGACATAGCCTGAGAGAGTGAAGGACTCGACGTTGACGATATGAATGTTTCCTCTTTCTGTACCGACGTAAAGCCATTTACTCTGGAAGGGCAGGTGGCAAAATGTAATCCTATCAAAATGCACAGCACAGGACAATAGACATCAGTAATGATGATTTATATTGTTCCTTTCAACCAACTGCAGTGCAGTTATGACAGAATTGGGAGTTAGAGAGTCAAATGAACAAAATGTCTTTATTTTGGTGTAAAATACACAGAAATCTGACAGCATGAAGACATTATCTGCCTCTACAGACAGCCGTGACTTTTTCAACCAACATAAATCAAATGATATCATAGCAAGACTTTGCATGGTTGCCATGGTGTAATATGGCTCCAAGAGATACTGGTGAAAAGCTTCATTTCATCAGATACCAACCAATAGACAAAATCACTGCCTTTCCCTTCTAAACACTTATGCAAAGTAATGATCCTAAGGTTAATATAGAAACTATAAGAAGTTATGATTCAAAGTAAATACACACATTTTGTTGTCAATTACACTAGTGACTGATTAACATTACACTACTCAAATCTAACTGCTTGTATATTATTTACATTACAGAAGCTATATCTGGTTTGGGGTTTTGGTGAGTTTAACAAAAATATGCAGCAGAAACAAGTAGTACTTAAGTGCTCAGTGGTGTTTGCCTCAAAATTGCAATGTCTGGCTAACAACGTTTTCCTTCACACGTCTTACATTTTTGCCATTTAGCTGACGGCCTTATCTAGCGTGACTTAAAGCTGATACAGTCAGTACAATCCAAGCAATTGTGGGTTAAGAGCCTTGCTCAAGGACCCAACAGTGACAGATTGGCAGAGGTGGGATTTGAAACCTGGACCTTCTGGTCCATAGTCCAGTACCTGAATCACTAGACTTCCACAGTCCCACAGTTTTTTTCTGGAGTGGGACATGATCAATCAGAATCAGAACACTATTATTCCGGGGTGGGGACGACGACGTGAGATTGCAACCACACCATGTCTTAAAGTGCTAAATGAACTTGTAGCCTATCTGCTGTCATCACTGTGGAGGCTCAGTGTTTAAAGTACTGTGTTCCCTCAATGTCATGGGGGATTCATTCCAGCCCCACCCGCAATAAGTGAATTTCTGCGAAGTAGCGACATTATTCTTATTGTAGTAGTTATACAATAAGTACATTATTTTAAGTCTTTATAAACTCTTCCCACACTCTTGTATATAACCCTTTCCCATTCGCTTAATAACTTTTCCCATACTGTACATGTACCTTTTAAAAAACGTCTACTTAAAATATTCATAAAACGTTTTAAACTCTTTAACCTTTTTAAAAATTTGATGACTACTTACCATTGAATATACGTCCTACAGCTAGAATGATAGGAATTAAACAAAAATGGCCACTACTGAATGACCCTTCCAAAATAAAAGACTCTGCCTTTACCTAAATGTATAGACTGGAGTGAAGTCTATATATTTAGGTAAAGGCGGAGTCTTTTATTTTGAAGTCTGTCATGTAAGTGAAGTTAGCCACGATAAGAAAGTATTTACATCAATATTAAATATAGATAACGTAAATATAAATTAGTTAATTAACCCAAATGAATAAACATTTTAGGTGGTTATTTACACTGCATAATACGTACTACGCATAAGCAAAAATATTTTAAATGGAGTACCGCAAAACCCCGTTAAACAGCAAAAATGCCACAATAAATATTTTACATTAATATTTTTGAAAATACGCAAAACAGCAAGTCCGCAATAAACGAACCGTGAAGTAGCGAGGGAACACTGTACTAGACTACAGACCAGAAGGTCCAGGGTTCAAATCCCAGACTGTTAAGCTGCCACTCCAGGGTCTTTGAGCAAAGCTCTTAACCTGCAACTGCTTGATTAGACTGTATAAGTTGCTCTAGATAAAGATGTCTGCTAAATGAATACATGTTAAATTTTTTCTACTGATTTGTATATGACATGTGTTGTACCTGAAACATTTGCTATTCTTATGTTATTAAAATAAGGCAATATAGACTTTCCCCAAAAGAAAGTTGCCATTTGTCAAAAAATAGGGACCAAAAAAATGAAATTTTACATCTATATTCTCATCCTAACCTTAAAATCAGTAATCAAAACAAAAACTCCCCCTTCCTGAAGGGGGACCATCAAAAATGTCCCCACAAGGTAAAAAGACACGCACACATGCGTCCAAAACAATTACTTATACCTGAACTCTAGGAGTCCAAGTTTAACCTGAACCCAAATACCGATCCCATATCAGAGCTCGGAGTATATTCCTTCCAAATTGTATTTGGAAGTCTTTATACCTCACTGTTTCTAAAACAAAGCTTCAACTAAGTAAGAGAAATGAAAACTTCATAAGAATGAAAACTAGAATGAAGTATTATATTGTTTAATTGAGGTCCACATATTTTTAGCTAATTGTTGGAACAAAAGCACAGAACAGTTCTTCAGTTACAAACCTGATACTGTAATTTTACAGAGAAACATCCAATTGACCCCAACTCTTATTTTATTCTAATCTGGCTGATATCTGTTCATCAAAGTCTGTATCAGTGTTAATCCAATCCAGAGTATTGGATCAGAGTATCACTAGTTTATGTGGTATTACATTTAAAAAAGGAAGTACATGAGTTGGCAGAAGGAAATTATATAACAATATATACTTATATTGGAAAATATATAACAATACTTAGACCCTGTTCACACATAGGAGTATTTTGTTGTGGCTGTCATTGGTCAAAAAACTCGACATCTACGTTTAAAAAAAAAAAAAAAAAAAAAAAAAAAAATCACGTTAGCCCCTCGCCAAGCTTGGCATTGTCCACGAAAGGCTTAGGAATATATGCAAATTTAGCCCCGCCCCTAGCACAGACTGTATTAATTCAGGGCTTTTAATATTAATATAATACATTTTCCTTGTGATAGTAATACATTTTTGTGATATTAATATAATATAATATAATTATATATAATATTAAAATAATACAATAATAATATTAATATAATAATATATGAGCCGTTCCAACAAAAAAATATAACCATTTCTCCTGTTTCCCTGGTTTTTCTTCGGCCTTTCTATTAATGTTTTCTCTTAATGTAGGGGTCCCTGCATGTGTTCATATCCATGTTTTCATTTTAAGCTTTCTTTTTTATCCCTATATTTAAATGATTTTTGTCAGCCGTGTTTAACTGCATGAATGTTGATTTTTGCCCGGGGAGATAAACTCTTTTTCCTTTATGAGCACAATTGAAAGTTTAAATCACAGCCCTAATTAACAGACAAACTGTTGTAGATGGTGAATATTAAATAAAGGACATCAAACAACATCATGCATGCCTAAACAGTGGTTTTTCGTCAGAAGGACTCTGTGTATAATAAAAGTCTCAATGTCTATATATACAACCATAAATCAAGCAATACCTGTAACATTTGGGGTGATATGTTGTAGTAATCCGTATCTGTTGATCAGTCCTGCACACTAGCTTGGAGGAATCGCTCCGATGTCTCATGAATGCAGAGGACAAACTTGTATCCAACAATGGAAATGGCATTTCTATGGCATTTATATCCTTGAAATGGCACAAATACTCTTCGATAGACTACGTATCATCCTCGACAGTCTTCGACAAAGTGTAAAATGATGGGTCTCGCCGTCAAGCCACGAGAAAAATCAAACGTTTGATTTTCTCGTTGATTATCACCGTATTTAGGCCACGCCCTTCAGTAAACACTAAGAAAGCCTGAAAAAGCTACGACATGCCCTCAACACTCTGAGTAAACTCGCGTAATCACGCGAAAAGGCAGCGCCACGACAGTCACGACAAAATACTCCTGTGTGTGAACGGGGTATTAGCAGAATAACAAAATACACACTATTAAAACCTCTTCAATCTCACTAATCTTGAAACCAAGTGAATACAAGTCTGTGCTTTTACCTGTCTATTTCAGTCAGGGATAAAGACTACTTACCTCTCTCTACTGAATTTAAGGGAGTGAAGAATGGCTGGAATTTTCTGCCTCAAATTCCACAAGTGAATGCTGTCATCAGCCAAACCACTCACCAGTGCGCCCTGTGTAAAATACCACATAGGTATTAAATGCAGATGTTGCAACAGAAGAATTACTTTAAAACTTTATACATCAGCTTTCTGGAACTTGAGCTGTATCAGAGGATATTTCTCTGTCTTACATTTTAGTCACAACGGGCCCAGTTAAGCATCTACCACGGTCTCCTATCCATTGATTCATCAATTACCATACCTACATGATCCAGTTCAGATGATTAAAATACGTTATTGCCCTAAACATGAAATAACATGATAAAATGTAGTTCATCATGATTAATTGCATGTCTGCTTGCTCCTGTTTGACTGTAAAGAAAGTCTCTCTTTACAAGATCTCTGCACATACAAGTGGGCAATATAAAATTCAACAGAATGAATTTATTTATTATTTCGCAATAATCTAATAGCATTAATTATGTCATGCCATGTCCTGTCTGCTGCATCACAACATTTCATAGTCTATCAAGACACCACAATTACCAGAATGCTACTTTTTTAATGCAAAATAATCACTTTATTAGGTGCTTCCTAAGAAGCAGAAGGTCCATACTACAGTATAATCTTGGTTGCCATGTGGTAGTATTTATTAGTGTTTGCATGACAGTATCTGTTGCACAGTAATGGAGCAAGATATCTAACAAACTGTCCAAAGGTATGTTTTACTATACTCATTAATTCTGCATCCTATAAGCTAATAGTGCTCTAAAGTGTATGTACCATGTAAGGAATAGTGAACAAGGAACAAAAGTTACAATACAATAAATAGTACAATAGTAGTTAAATTATTGACTTTAAAGCATGCATTATCATCACAATACTTTTAACCATCATAATAATTAAAATTTGAGAAGCAATAATGGTGGATACACCACAATTTAGAGGGTTAAAAGGAAAAAAAGGAAGTAATACTCAAATTGCTACGATTGGTAACAAAAGTGGCAGAGTTTAGACAAATTCACCTCATTGATGAGAAACTGCAGCTGGATGACAGCCGAACCACTTTCATGTTGGCAGGAACACTCGACGCCTGCACGGCCAAAGCTGTTCAGCTCAGTCAAGGTTAAATCAGTGGATAATCATAACATTGACACACTTTAGAATGTTAGAAGTGCTAAGACTATAATATTGTAACAATGTTGGGTTATGCATGTTTGATATGCATGGATTATGTGATGTCAAATAAAATCATAAATTCAATTCTGTGCCTTGAAAGGTCCATCCACACTGCCACAGAGGGGCTTGTCTTTTGATGTGGTTAAAATTATTACTGTTACTGACTATGGACTTAATTTATGTCAGTGTATGTGGCAACCATTACAGCACAATGCTATAAAGCTCTTATCCAGTGCCACTTTACAGGCATGCTGCCCACACACAGCTTAACTGGCAAGCACATCAGCAATGACAACTGTCCCTAAATGCATCAGAAAAGCCAGCATACAAAGAATTAAGGACATTTACGCAAATGGAAATTGATGCATGATCTCAGGTATGTTGTGCATTAATTCTTTTTGCAGGTACACACCGCATAACAGCGGTCCAGACAACATCTGTTCAAATAACCACCCATGATCTGTTGAAGTTTTATCTTTATTATTAAGATTATTAACCAACTTATATTACCTTGCCGCATACATTAGCTGTTGTAGTACAGAAGCTGTAATTATATATGCAGCAATTTATCTGGCACTGCATCCTTATAAGCACGAAGATGGTGAATGATGTGTGCTGGATCTATGCTCTGCAAAGCAAGAACTAAACATGGATTGCGAAAAGGCTGAGACGCAACAGTGGAAGAGAAATTTAACTTTGTCTTTTCAACATAACACCACATATGCACAAGGAGATTTTTTTTAAAAAGCTTGGATCTTTATAATGCAACCACCAGAGTTAAGAGTGCCCCTTTCTCACAGCTTCTTCCTGGATCTCAGTAAGTTACAATGCTCTGTTAAGAAATGAAGATGAAAATACAACATAAAAGACAGTTTGTAATTACATACTGTAAATGTTTGAATGTGCATGAGAGAGAAAGAAAGAGCTAGCAATGGCTAAGATGGGTCAAATCAATGCACTGCATGCGACTTTAGAGTGAAATCATTCTACCCATCAAAAGAAAGAGTAAAAATCAATGTGGCAGGCTATGCTGACATGAAATAAATCAATGTATGGGAAACACTGCAGTGGCTCTTGGCTCTTTAGTCAGCACCCGGTACACTACAGTATTCCAATGTACAATGGGTATGGATAATATTCAGACCCCTTTAAATTTTTCACTCTGTTTCATAGCAGCCATTTGCTAGTCAAAAAAGTTAATTTTCTTTCTCATTAAAAAAAAAACAAATGTAGAAATTTTTGCAAATTTATTAAAAAAGAAAAACGGAAATATCACATGGTCATAGGTAGTCAGACCCTTTGTGACACTCATATTTAACTCACATGCTGTCCATTTCTTCTGATCCTCCTTGAGATGGTTCTAATCCTTCATTGGAGTCCAGCTGTGTTTAATTAAACTGATTGGACTTGATTAGGAAAGACACACCTGTGTATATAAGAACTCACAGCTCACAGTGCATGTCAGAGCAAATGAGAATCATGAGGTCGAAGGAACTGCCAAAGAAGCTCAGAGACAGAATTGTGGCAAGGCACAGATCTGGCCGAGTTTACAAAATGATTTCTGCAGCACTCAAGGTTCCCAAGATCACAGTGGCCTCCATACTTAAACGGAAGAAATTTGGGATGACCAGAACTCTTCCTAGACCTGGCCATCCAGCCAAACTGAGCAATTGTGTGAGAAGAGCGTTGGTGAGAGAGGTAAAGAAGAACCCAAAGATCACTGTGGCTGAGCTCCAGAGATGTAGTCAGGAGATGGGAGAAAGTGCCACAAAGTCAACTCTCACTGCAACCCTCCACCAGTTGGGGCTTTATGGGAGAGTAGCCCAGCGGAAGCCTCTCCTCAGTGCAAGACATATGAAAGCGTGCATGATGGACTCACAGATGAGATATGAGAAATGAGAAATAAGACTTTGGTCTGATGAGATGAAGATTGAACTTTTTGGCATTAATTCCAAGCGGTGTGTGTGGAGAAAACCAGGCACTGCTCATCAGCTGCCCAATACAATCCCAACAGCATTGCGCTATGGAGGCTGCAGCTGCACATACAGGACGACTGGTTGCAATTGAAGGAAAGATGAATGCTGCCAACTACAGAGATATCCTGGAAGAAAACCCCTTCCAGAGTGCTAAGGACCTCAAACTGGGCTGAAGGTTCACCTTCCAACAAGACAATGACTGCAAGCACACAGCTAAAATAACAAAGGAGTGGCTTTGGAACAACTCTGGGACCATTCTTGACTGGAAGAGTCCTGACCTAAACCCAAGTGAGCATCTCTGGAGAGACCTGAAAATGGCTGTCCACCAACGTTCACCATCCGACCTGACAGAACTCGAGAGGATCTGCAAGGAAGAATGGCAGAGGATCCCCAAATCCAGGTGTGATAAACTTGTTGCATCGTTCCCAAGACTCATGGCTGTACTAGCTCAAAAGGGAGCTTCTACTCAATACTGAGCAAAGGGTCTGAATACTTATGACCATGTGATATCTCAGTTTTTCCTTTTTAATAAATTTGCAAAAATTTCTACATTTCTGTTTTTTTTCCTGTCCAGATGGGGTGCTGAGTATACATTAATGAGAAAAAATTAACTTTTTTTATTTTAGCAAATGGCTGCTATGAATCAGAGTGAAACATTTAAAGGGGTCTGAATAATTCCCGTGCCCACTGTAGCGTTATTATATAATGTGTTTATATTTACATATATTTAATATGTTGTTGGGACAACATAACATGCAATTTCACAAAACATACTGGGGAAGTTCAATGGTCCAGAAAGCAGAGGAATTTTTCTGTACATTAAGACAATTGGAAAAGCTCTGGATAAGGGCATCTGCTAAATGCCATAAATGTATATGTAAACGGAGACGTCTAAAAACAAGACTGACTGCAGAATCTTCCCTCTCTCTAGCTTTGTCTTATGATAATCAGCTTACTGTAAACCTTGATACAAATACAATAGCAAGACTGTTAGTGCTTCAGGCAACTGTACTTGTTGGCAGTCAGTGCACATTCCCATGTTCCCAAAGCAGAGATGAGTCCATAATCAAATTTTCAACCTAATCTCCATCCAAAATATCTTTAGCATACTGGCAGCTACCAAACACACATTAAATATTTCCAATGGAAAATTACTTTACTATAACACTGGGCGGCATGGTGGCTCAGTGGGTCCCAGATGGAGCAGCCTGGGTTGTTTCTGTGTGAAGTCTGCAGGTCGTCCCTGTGTCCACATGGGTTTACTTGAGGTACTCCAGTTTCCTCCCACAGTACAAAGACAATAGAGTTATGTGAATTGGAGATACTAAATTGCCCATGACTATATTTAATATTAAACATGTATTGATGTAACCTTGTTCCTGTCACAAATATAACCAAATGTGACATTAAATAAACAAAATACTAAAACTTCATCTAAAAATGAAGTTAAATTACTTTTGAAATACATGTCTCTTCAAAGCTTTACACAAATGTAGAGGAGCAATAAGTAAAATATGAAAGTTTGCAATTGACCTAACATGTCTTTGGACTGTCAAAAGGAAGCCCATGCAGACATGGGGAGGCCCACTTTTACACCTGGGTCTCTGTAGCTGTGAGGTAACAACCAAGCTGCCAAAGAGATATAAAAAATACAGTACAGTAAATAAGTCAGACCACCATTAGATTTGTTGGTGTTTCTATATATAAAATTAGAATTGTCACTCCACAGGTACATCTGGAAAAATTAGAATGTCATGATAAAGTTCAATATTTTTGTCACTTATTTCAGAACGTGAAACCCATATATTATATAGATTCATTACACACAGAATGGAACATTTCAAGGCTTTATTTCTTGAAATTTTGATGATTGTGGCTTATAGATAATAAAAACCCAAAATTCAGGGTCTCAGAAAATTAGAATATTACACAAGATCAAGAGCCCCTACACACAGACAAATCCTAGACCTGGACTACAAATGTCCCATTCCTCATGCATGTCGGATTCCTGAACCAGAGACAATGTTAGAAGTCTTACCTGAGCTGTGCAGAAAAAGACGTGGACCGCTGCTCAGTGCAAAGTCCTCTTTTCAGAGGAAAATATGAATTTTCTACAGTCAGTGATGATTTGGGGAGCCATGTCATCTACTGGTGTTGATCCATTGTGTTTTCTAAAGTCCACAGTCAACACAGCCACCCAGCAGGAAATTTTCGCACTTCAGCTTCCTTCTGCTGACAAGCTTTATGGAGATGCTGATTTCAATTTCAGGCAGGATGTGGCACTGACACACACTGTCAAAAGTACCAAAAGCTGGTGGACATGGTGTTACTGTCCTTGATTGGCCAGCAAACTCACCTGATCTGAACCCCATAGAGAATCTATTGGCTATTGTCAAGAGACACCAGACCCAACAACGCAGGTGACCTGAAAGCTGCCATCAAAGCCACCTGGGCTTCCATTAAACCTGAGCAGAGCCACAGTCTGATCACCTCCATACCATGCCGCATTGATGCAGTAATTCATGCAAAATGAAGCCCAACCAAATATTGAGTGCATAGAAATGAACATACTTTTCAGAAGCCTGACATTTCTGTTCTCTTATTTATGTTATGCAATATTCTCATTTTCAGACACCCTGAATTTGGGGTACAATCAACAAAATTTCAAGAAATAAAAGGCGTGAAATGTTTCACTCTGTGTGTAATGAACCTAT
>JAVSBU010000145.1:6572799-6587548 GCA_033118015.1 Loricariichthys derbyi | reverse complement strand
TTGAAATTATTAAGATACATCCTTTAAAATATTTTACATAACAAAATACAAATTTTATAGTTTACAAGGAGACGTTTCACACAGGGGTAATAAAGCCGAAGAGCAAATAGAGAGTCAGATGTGTTTAATAAAGTGCACAGTGAGTGAACACAGTGTTTAAAAATTTGATGAGCGTACTCTTGTAAAGCTTCTCACACTTATTGGAAAAAACATTATGATCAGTGCCAGATACAATAAAAAGTAATGTTGATCATCTTGTTACATTTGTGCATGTCAAATACTGGGATACATGACATTGGTAAGTGAACACTCATCATGGTAGATGAATAGATCAGGGCATCTCTGGATCAGCAAAGCTTGTGTGGTGTTCCCAGTTTGTCTGAATCAAATACACACCCTGCTGAAGAACGGTCACAATGCCTAACCAACCAAGCCATGTCCACCATCAAAAGCACCACTAATAAGCATGAGCATTAAACTGGACCAAGTAGCAATGGAAGAAGGTGACCTGGCCTATAAGTCCCGTTTCCTTTTACTTCACATGGACAGCCAGGTGTGTGAGCACTGTTATATGTGATGGTACCAAAATGCAATATGGGAAGAGCCCAGTGGGGAGAATTGCTCTGGGCAAGGTTCAGCTGGACATCTACTTAAATTTTGTTGCCGGCCGAGTGGTCATAATGTTTTGGCTCATCAGTGTAGAGACAGTAAGAACAAAATAAGTAGAATACTTCTACTTATTAGAATCAAATGTTTAAAAATCTGTTTAGTATAATATTTTTTGGTTTTGCTCATGAAGAAGGTGTAAGTAAGCAACTACATTGTACCACTAGTGCCATCTGTCTCACAGTGTGCCCTCTGTAATAGGTGCCAGGAATGGCCTATTCTTAGGTGCCTGTTCATGGGCAGGAACAATTTACCTCTAGGTAGTGATGCATGTCCAGTTACAAATTTGAAGAGAAATAAAACATGCATAGAGAACTCTGGTGAAATATTAAAGAAAAATTACTCACACTAACCTGAACACTGACGGTTTCTAAATTTTCAATGCTGCTGGTGAGTAACTTTGATAATAGCTTAAATTTCCTGATATTGTTTTCATAGGTTAGAGCAAATATAAATGTAAATGTAAATATTTTCCTCAATGGAAAATACAACAAACTACACCAATGCTTTTAATGCTTTCATTTTTATTCCATGGAGAATTGTATGCCAACAAAAATGGTGGAAATAAAAAAGTCATCCCCACAGAAGCAGACAGCCAATTGATTAGAGAGCTCAATCAGTCTAAAAATTAATATTCAGCAAATACTAACTGAATGATAAAGTGTTAAACAATTTGTATTACATTTTTTAACTACATTACATTTTATTCAAAATGATCAAGACTTAATCTGATCTCTTATCTGTGGCTGCACATGTATGAAGAAAAAAATCAGGACTCACCCAACTACTCTACACTAAGATCTGACTGAGTGCGACAGCTCCGGGTGTATGAATTATGTATTAGAGAATACTAAAGAGACACTGGGATGTTCTGCCTGACCTCACATCATATATCGTGGTGCTTGAAAGTTTGTGAACCCTTTAGAATTTTCTTTATTTCTGCATAAATATGATCTCAAACATCATCAGATTTTCACATAAGTCCTAAAAGTATTTGAATAAACCCTAGTTAAACAAATGAGACAAAATTATTATATTTGGTCATTTATTTATCGAGGAAAATGATCCAATATTATATATTAGTGAGTAAAAAAATACACGAACCTCTCAGATTAGCAGTTAATTTACAAGTGAAGCAATGAGTCAGGTGATTTCAATCAATGGGATGATAATCAGGTGTGAGTGGGCACCCTGTTTTATTTAAAGAACAGGTATCTATCAAAGTTTGCTCTTCAAAGCACATGTTTGTGGAAGTGTTTCATGGCACGAACAAAGGACCTCAGAAAGAGTTGTTGATGCTCATCAGGCTAGAAAACGTTACAAAATTATCTCCAAAGAGTTTGGACTCCACCAATCCACAGTCAGACAGATTGTGTATAAATGGAGGAAATTCAAGACCATTGTTACCCTCACCAGGAGTGGTTGAACAACAAAGATCACTGCACGAGCAAGGCATGTAATAGTTGCTAAGGCCACAAAGGATCCCATGGTAACTTCTAAGCAGCTGAAGGCCTCTCTTACATTGGCTAATGTTAATGTTCATGAGTACACCATCAGATGAAGACTGAACTAAAATGGTGTGTATGGCATGGTTGCAAGGAGAAAGCCACTGCTCTTCAAAAAGAACATTGCTGCTCATCTGCAGTTTGCTAAAGATCACATGGACAATTCAGAAGGCTTTGTGTTCAGATGAGACCAAAATAGAACTTTTTGGTTTAAAATATAAGTGTTATGTGTGGAGAAAGGAAAACACTGCATGCCAGCATAAGAGCCTTATCCTATCTGGGAAACATGGTGGTGGTAGTATCATGGATTGGGCCTGTTTTGCAAAATGTGGGTCAGGATGGCTTGCAATCATTGATGAAACAATTAATTCTAAATTATATCAGAGAATTCTAAGAGTTCTACCAAAGAATGGTTAAAGAAGAATAAAGTTAATATTTTGGGATGGTCAAGTCCAAGTCTTGACCTGAATCCAATTGAAATGTTGTGGAAGGACCTGAAGTGAGCAGTTAATGTGAGGAAACCGACCAACATCCCAGAGTAGAAGCTGTTCTGTATGGAGGAATGGGATCAAATTCCTCCATTCTGGTGTGCAGGACTGATCAACAGTTACTGGAAATGTTTACTAATATGTAATATTGGATAATTTTCCTCAATAAATAAATGACCAAGTATAATATTTTGTCTCATTTGTTTAACTATGTTCTCTTTATCTACTTTTAGGACTTGGGTGAAAATCTGATAATGTTCGAGGTCAAAATTATGCATGAATATAAAAAATTCTAAAGGGTTCACAAACTTTCAAGCACCACTGTAAGGAATATGGTCTCTAGTCTTAAAGTCAATTCTCCATGTTAAATTGAGAACTGTTAAATAATCTGATTAACTGACTGAATCACTGAATCCTAATGAATCATGTTTCATAACTCATTTTATGACATGTGATATCTGTCAGTAAAGAAAAAAGCAATCACCTTCCAATGAGGAGGAATTCTCCAGCCACTCCTAAACGTCTCATAGCCATAAGCAGGCCACGCACAGTCATGCCTTCACAGAAACACACCACCACACGGGCTTTGGGCAGCCGTTCTCTAAGCTTCCTCAGAAGCCTGTCAAAGTGCTTCTCACCAGCATTGCTATAGATCTTGTCAGAATGGGCAATGCACAAACCCTCCTGAGATGCCAGCTCCTTAAAGGCCTCCATCCCACTCTCACCATAGTTCCCTATAAGAAATGAATGAACATGGCAACATCATAGAATCTTAAATTGGAATTAACTATTGGCCTGTAACAGTAAGATGGGGAAAAGATAAAGCCTTGACTATTCTCAAATATCCTTGTAAGTACAATTTTTTCTTATACTGTTTATTATCTCTTAACCACTTATTATTGACTATTGACAAAGTATTGTTTCACTAATCACCTTATCGTTTTGAGGGTAGCAAGGTGATTCAGTTGCCCTAAACCTGAAATGATAGTGATGCTGAACCATCTGTAATGTGAAACTGGACAACCATGGCTGCATATCCATGATGGAAATCTCCCATTCCAAAACAACCCAATGGTGCTCTATTGGATAAGGATCTGATGACTGTGGAGGCCATTTGAGTACAGTGAACTCATTGAGATGTTCAAGAAACTAGTTTGAGATGATCTGATGTTTGTGACGTAGAAGTTGGTACACTGTGGTCATAAAGGGTCATAAAAATTGAAAAAAATTAAAATTCCAGAAGATCTGAATAGAAATATTCAGTCCAGCCCATCTTTGTTTGAAAGATGGGTTGCAAAGCAGATGTTAAGGATTGGCAAAAAGGAGTGATTGCATTTGGGTGTGCCAGAAGCCAACGTGTGAAAGAAGTCACTGAATTTGCAGGTTTATTGATGATTATGGTCATACAGTTCTACCAGCAGTGGCAAAAATCCAAGTCTGCAGGAAATTATCATTAGAATTGTGGCCAAAAGACAAAACTGACAGACAGGGCTTTCAGGTGTGTTTCGTGGCTTGTGAATAAAATTCAGATTGCTTTTCTGAATTTCCTGTAGACTGGGATTTTGCTTTCTGGCGTTTTTGCTGGGTCACTGCTGGTAGACCCATGAGACTGTACACTTTGATACACCTGCAAATTCAACTACTTCCTTCACATTGTGGCCTTTGGCACACCCGAATGCAATCACTCCTTTTTTTAGTCAACTGCTTTGTGACTCTCCACACATAGGATATTTACTGCACTGTACCACCTCTTCTCAATCTGTGAGTCAATCCCGTCGCACAAGCTACAAGTGTTTATAACCTGCTCCTCTTTGTGCAACGCCATCTACAGGAACCTGAAGTTACTACCATCTCAAATACATAAGGTGAATCATTTTGTCTGGTGAGGAAATCATTGGGGCGCCAAAAAAGGATGGCTCACTTTTAGAGTCTTGGTCCATCCAATGTTTCTTCTTCATCAAATTTAGAAATGTTTTTTCTTTCTTGTTTAGGGCTGTTGGCCTAGACAGTTGTAAAGCTTCTTTAAGACAACGCTTTGTTGAAAAATCCTCTGTATAAACAGACTAGACTTAACAGTAGCAACAGCTTGTTACAATATAGGAAGGGCTTTGAAAACTTTGTGGATTAGCTGTTTTGCATCACTAAAGTTCATCAAAAATTATTTTGTTGATGAGGAAGTACAGATTATTAAAAGTAACTGATGTAAAATATCATCTAAAATTGCCCTCCTCCTGTTGAAGCTGCCCATACCTCAGTATGTCCTCATGCTCTAGAATTCAAACAACCCATGCATTCTGTATTGTATTAGAAACAGAGGAACGAAAGAATAAAACTAATTTAGCAAACAGATTTTAATAATTTACCTAAGCACATGGATTGTGAGGACATGTCCAGAGAGAGCAGGTATTTTTAAATGACCTCCTAAATGCAAATTTTTAACAAAAACTCTTTGAGATTTGACAGGCTAATGCATTGTCTGACAAACTGCCTGTGGTGCTATGTAGGACACATTTGCAATGATTATCACAGTGTCTCACATTTCTACCCTACAAATCTTATCACAGTGAAGGAGAATGCAATAATGTTATTCCTTAGTGTTCTTCAAGGTGATTACTTTGGAGGAATGTACTGTATACTGGGCTCTATATATAGATATAAATAGTATTTCAGAACACTTCTGGCTGCAGTACTATGAGCCGATTGGTGGCTCATGGTGTCCAAACACCTCATTAAAATTATTTATGTTTAGTTTTCTATCCATTTGTACATGCATATGACTGATTGTGCTGTAGTAATAATGAAATTTGACTTGCTGCTTACCTTCAGTGTGTACAGCTGACACATAAGTCCAGTTATAACGTTTAACAATGTCCAAAAGGGCTCGAGCTTGAAGAATGTCAGATGGCACAACCCTGAGAAAGTATTTATAGAGGGTTTTATCACTCAAATCAATGCTAGTAGCTGAGTAGGCAATTTGGGGAATGTTGAACAGTTGCAACAGGTTCTGAACCTGGATGGCCACTGAGCTTGATCCAGGTCCTATTACACCTGCAATGGGCTTCTTAGTGACAGGTGGCTGACTGGATGGGGTTCCTTCAACACACCATTTTGAACCATCTCCATCATCACGAAGTGAAATAAGAGAGTCTCTAATGAACTCGATGCTCTGTTCCAAAGCCACTGATGAGTGCCAGCATGAGTCCCTGATCTCACAGCCCAAGGTAATATTGGGCAGAAGGTAGGGGTCAGCATTGATTCTGTCCAAAGTGTGGAACATGGCTTCCACCCGCTGAATGCCATACTGCTCTCTGATCTCACCACATGTTCTTTCAGCCACGTTCTCAGCTGTTGGCTGGTGGTGGACAGAGAAGAGAGCGCCAATGATGATATCGCCGTCCATCCGTGCCACTGAGCGGGTCGCAGCCCTGGGCACCACCGACCTTTCATATATGTTACTAGCTGTGCAGTGCAGCAAATATGATAGGAATAAAAGGCAATTCATTGTCATCATATTCCACATGGTCTAAACCACTTCATTGGGTGAATCATAGCTGGAGGAGAGAGGGTTCGGATGAAGAGGATATGGTTCCCATGTCTAATATAACTGCCACTTCTTGTTTACTGGCTAACTCAAGGCAGGGAGGCTCGTATCCTGTGAAGAGAAGTGAATATTCGTTATACATATAAACTTATATTATATACAGTATAGAGTGATGGAGCTGCGCTGGTGCGTAAATCAGCACCAAGGACAGCAATCAATCCCTGCGCGTGTCTTCTTATTCAGAACCGAACACGATTCTTTTACTTTATGTAGGTTGATTACTTTCTCTAGAACTGGTTCTACAAATACCACCATTCAGAACAAATCGTGGGTATCTTATACAGCTATTAGTCCTATATTACCAAAATCCAGTGCGTTTACGCACCGCATAATTGAGTTTAGTTCTGATGCGCTCTAAATGCGTGATGCTCAAGAAGATCAGACTTACCTGAACTCCAAGAGCGGTCCATCTGTTCTCTTGTTCTGATCCATTCAGGGATAAACTGCAGCTCACTTTCCCCTGAGCGAACAGTTTCTTTCCTTCATTCCTAAAACAACCGTGGGTGCCCCCTCCTTCATCACATCTCTGCCTCCAAAAGCGGGTCACATCATCAGCAGGCTGGTACACTTTGTTTAGGCTGCTTACTTGCACTAATTAATCATCATCGTTTTTAGATTAGATAAGACTAGTATTGCCATCATTCTTTATCAGCATCACATAAAGATCATCGTACCAGGCTATAAAACCCAGCATGCTGCTCTCCTCTTTAGGAGCATACTTAACTTTTTTTCATAATGGAATGGGCATGGTCAGCAACAATATTCAGGAAGGCTGTGGTATTTAATGCTCAATTGGTATTCACTGGCCCAGAGTGAGTCAAAAAATTACCCCACATCATTAGACCACCAACACCAACCTGAAGCATTAAGGCAGGATGGATTCTCTCATGTTGCTTATGCCAAATGCTGACCATATATCACATCATAGCAGAAATTGATGCTTATCAGACCAGACAATGGTTTCTTCTTCTCAGTCCAATTTTGGTAAGCCATTGTCAATTGTATCCTTAGCCTTATCCTGTTCTTAGCTGATAGGAATATCAGCAGGTCTGCTCTTCTGCTGCTGTAGCCTGTCTGCTTCAAAGTTTGATGCATCGTGCACTTAAAGCAGCTCTTCTGCATGCATCAGTTGTAATGAGTGTTATTTGAGTTACTGTTGACTTTCTGTCTTCTCGAACCAGTCTGACCATTCTCCTGATTGCTGGTATCAACAACTTTTGTCTATAGAATTGTCTAGAATAAAATATCACTGGATATCACTATTTTCTGTTTTAGACCATTCTCTGTTCACCCTAGACATTGATTGAAAATTCCAACAGATCTGTAGTTTCCAAAATACTTCCAAAATCACCATGCCACATTCAAAGTCACTTAAATCACATTTGTTCCCCATTCTGATGCTCATTTTGAACTTCAGCAGGTTGTCGTGACCATGATTTCTTTCCTGTCTCTCCCCGTTGTGTATGTGCACAAATGGGTTGATGGTTCATTTCACTACATATTGTACTTATATGTGATGAATAAATCTCTCTTGAACTCTTGAACTCTTGAATTTCCTTCCACCTTAGCTACTACATCAGCCTTTGTTCTTCAAAGAGGGTTGGCACTAGATTTTGGAACACAAGGTCACTTTCTGATAATAAGCAGTGGCTCGCATTTAGCATTCCAGTGCATTAAATCTGTCTGTGCAAGCCAACTATTTTCCCTCTCAAAGTTGGCAAACCAGTTCTCTGTGAACTTTGTTTAAGGACAGCATGGCAGGAAGTTGATGAACTGATTTGTTGGAAGTGTAAATCTATGTGTCATATTAAGAGTTAAGGTATTCAGTACAACTCATTCCACTGTTTGTCTAGACAATCCAAAAATGTATACTTCTTCATATTATGAATGTGTTAAAATTGAGTGTTGCTGAAATAGCAGAGCTCAATAATATTGAAGCAGGAGCCTCCAAACTTGTCTGTGCGGTGATTAAATGTTGGTCTGCAGCACCATCTAGCGGTTATATTTTGAATACATTCGCCCATTGTTTAGAACCACAGTACGTCATATCCGGTATTTAAACATGGCGGATTGTTATGAAATGTTACCTTACATTAGTGGAGCCGCGTCTGAAAGAAAGTAATTGTCCGAGAAATGTGTGTTTGAGCAGACGAAGGATTGACCGAGAGCTAGGTAAATTTAGTTCGTTGGTTATTTGCTCTGTTCACGGTCTGTTCTATTTGTGGAACCGTTATGTTCGATGTTACAATGTAATCCTTCTTTGCTAGCTACTGATCATTTTAGCTAATTCTTGCAAAACGTGATGTATTTTTGTTCAAAAGCCGAACGGTTCTTGAGGAAAATAGCACATTATGTATTTTTAAGCATTTTTAATTGTGCACTTCTCAGTAAATGACTTCATATGCACTTTATAGCTGTACAGTTACAGACTGTAATAATCTGTTGCTCTGCTGACCCTTCCATCAACGTGAAGAGACCACCATAGTTTCACCTCTGATTAGATGTTATTTTGGGTTTGACCGGTGGGCCATTTTCAGCATTGTCACAGATGTACATTGGCTAATCAGTATTGTACATTTGCCTGCTAAAAAGATAACAGCCAGGACCAGCAGTTACAGCTTAACCTGTATAAGACTGCCTGTTATAACACTGTATTGTTTGGATGTTGATGTGAGATGTAGCTCTCAGTCAGATGTACCAGTACCCGAAGGCCTTGATGTGCAGATCCTAAGTGGACCAATTGAATTCCTCATCTTTTCTGCCTGTAGATCGCAAAACATGAGTAGCAGGAGAAAACGTACTGCGCCTGTGCGCGTCGATGAAGAGGCCAAAAAGAAACTGGAGTGGGACATGCATGAGCATCGCAGGACTGAAGGTGATTTTGAAGATATTGAGACCTTCGCACAGCCGTCTGCTAGCTTTCAGCCAGACCATGACTTTCTAGGCTTTGACAGTGGAGATGTCCTCGGCCAGTCTTCCCTTCAGGAGTATAGGAGGATTGAAACATTCCCTCAGCCATGTATTCAGCCTTCCAGAGTTCTTGATGAGCATGGCAAAGAAGTAGCTGGCCATTCTTCTCTGTTGACTTCAGAAAAACAGGAAGAAGCAGATAACTCCTTGCAGGACATCTTACCAGACACAGTGGAGCTTAATGTGATGCCCATGTCTGATCTGAGTCTCAGCTGGAAAGCACTGCTTGGAGAGTTTGATATATATCTAAAGGTTCACGTGGAGCTTGCAGATGATGCATTTATCCTGCAGCAGACTGGTGATGTGCTGTCGCTAATCTTAGCCAGTACTACATCACGTGAGTCAAAGTATGCTGTTGAGTGCTCCTTTGGAGGGTTATCGCTAGAGGATTTGGACTGGCTGCAGAAGAGGAAGGTCATACAGCTCTGTTATTTATCTGGAGACAGAGCAGTAAAGGTAATTGTGTGTGGAGTGTCTGCATTTGATTTTTATCACTTGTTTAATTTTTTGGATTGTCGATACAGTAAGAACAATGTTCCCTTCCCTTCAGTAAGACCATGCCTCCTTTAGGCATTGCATATAATTGAGGACCTAGTTTCTGCCATTTAAATTTTACACAGCAGTCTTTCCTATTGTAAATATTCCTATTCCTATTATAAATTTCTGTTGTACAGCCGTTTCATATTGTTTTGCACCATCACCACTCCTGTAAAATCATAATGCCACTAAACATATTCCTATATACTGTGTGCATGAACTCATTGGCTAGTTGAGCTGGCTAGTTCTTTGACAAGGAAATACAGTCATATAATCTGTCCCTCCCAGAGCTATGGTTTGAGAATTCCAGCTATGTGGGGTTATGGCATTGTTGCACCATTTTTAGCTCCCCTGGCTTAGCCTGTTCAGGAATCCAAGATCAGGTCTGGAGCCTAACCTGAAATTCTTTGTGTACAGAGGTACACCCTGGACATTTGGCTCAGTCAATCACAGGGTTTCATAAACGCACCAAATGTTCTTTACAATTCCCACCTAGCTTTAAAATCCCATGCCATAAAGAAGTGCCATTTCCAGCAGCTGGCTCTTGTCACTACGCAATAAGAGCTCCACCATTTATAGCGCTATCCCAGATATTTAAACACCATGTTATATTTTAGTGTTATGGTACAAAACTACCGTTTTTCTTATATTTGTGTTGCTTGCACAGCTGAAGATTTTTCTTTTGGAGTCTGGACTTGGGAGACCAGAATTTCTCAGCGAAGGAAATGGACGCATAAAAAGAGCCAATCAACTTCTGCAGAAACTGATGGAGATTTTCTATGACTTCATTATTCCTGGTAGCCATTCTTCCCATTTGGATTTATTTGGTAGTAGCTGATGTTAACTGTAACCTGAGGCAGCATGCATTTGTGTTATAGCTTTACATATTATATCACATGGCAGAAATAATGGAGAATGAGGAGGAAGAGTGTGATACTGATCTGGAAAGGCAGAATGTGGAGGAGCTTTATGATTATGTCAGACACCTTCATCAGCCACAGGAACAGGAAAAGAGCTTTGACGTGCAGCATCCAGCCCTCATTCCAGTGCTTCGACTCTATCAAAGTCAGGCTGTTAACTGGATGCTGAAGAAGGAGAGGTATAAGAGTGAAGCTTCACAAGGTAAAGTTGTCCCATGTGAGATTGAGTATTTTTCGAATATACTAATTAATTATATGTATTTGACTCTGAAATTAGTTGGGTTAATAATTGTGTTTTGTGGGGGAAACTCTGGTCTCTGTCACAGGATATAACTGACTCAGTACACACCCCAAAGAGGACATAGACATCCAGAAATATTTCAAAAGTACATTTAGAACATGTACAAAGTTCAGTGTGACCATCAAGGGAACCAGGGATTTGACGGTGTTGCCAGAAATTGAAATGCAACACCTTAACTGACATATCTCACGTTGCCAGAGTCACCTCCGAAACTGACAGATCTAAATGACAGAGTTACATTTTGGTTCCTGTCACTGTTGTCAAGTCCAGGTGCATGTGACAGCCCTAGATCCAATTGTGTGGGTTTCCTGGCACCAGAATACAAGTCAAGATGTAGCTCTGCTGGGACCCTCAAAGGTTGTGCTAAGTAGGTGTTCTGTCTGGGTGTTTTATGCTTCTTGAGGTTGGTACTGGGTCATTTTTATTATGTGATGGCCTCCAGCAAAGCCTCCACATTACAGAATCCCTATAATTAGCAATTATTTATTTATTAGTATTTATTAATTAGTCCAATTACTATGATTTAATAAGTGTGTGTCGATTACAATGCTGTCTTGTTTTTTGCAAACAGAACAAATGTTACATTTTCTTTGGCGAGAAGTGATTGCAATGTGTGGAAAAAAGCTGTTTTATAACCCCTACACTGGATGGTAAGAAATCTGTAAAATATGTTCTTGCAAACTTTCCTACTGCATGTATAGGCATGAATTAAGCACTTATATTTAGCTCTTATATAAGATCAATTTCTGTTATGCTCCTGTTTTCTTTAGCCTAATTCGTGAGTTTCCTTTGGCTGGGGTGGACTGGCCAGGAGGAATACTTGCTGATGAGATGGGTTTGGGGAAGACTGTGGAGGTGCTGGCTCTTATTTTGTGCCACACCCGCCAAGGCTTGAAGCAGTGCGTGCTCACCTTACCTGTGGTAAGTGGGTTACAACTGAAGTCTCTCTAGATAACAAGGTAATTCCTGCTCTAAACAGCTCTTTCTAATTGTATTAATTAAATATGCAGCAACTCCATTTTACATTTTCTGTAATGAGAGCAACAAAACAAAATTTAATATCAACCTTCCAAAACTGATTTACTTTGGGTTTTGTTTAATTGTGGACATTTAAAGTTTTTCTGGTCGACTTGATTGTTTATTCATAAACATCCATTTCTGCATTTCTGGGCCCATGTTTATTGCAGATTTTTTAATGAATTGATAATTTCAAGTCCAGGTGAATAATACAGTCTCTAAGCCAATATTAGATGGGAGTTTCCCAAAGCAGCATGCTGTCAATTACTCTCTTTAATTAAAAAAATGAGCCACATAATATAATCCATTGACCCTTGTACTGACAGCTGCCTATATATTGATGATCTTTGCATAAGCAGTAGAGGAAGACATATCTGCACCGTTGTATGCAAACTATGGCTATTTTATATACAGAACTGCGAGGAAATTATATCTGCGCTGCCTAGAGTTAATCCACCATCAAGGATTAAGATTAGCACTGGGGGCCTACAGGATCTCGCAGGTATAAAGTATATGTGGACGCGAATGATCCACTGCTCCATATGAGATGACAACAGAGCCTTGGGTGTACTCCCAACAAGAGGAGCTAGGATGGTCGCTAGGTGTTTGGCAACCACCCACTGTTACTATGACCTGGACGACTGAGAATCTTCACAAACAACAGAGCCTTGAAATTTGCAATAAAAGTATACTGTAATTAACAGAACAAGGCATTCTACTGCATTTACAAGAAACACAGGCAGAAACAGTATGAGGAAAAACGCAGTCAGATTCGCCCCTTAGGGCTCTTTGTAAAGGATGATCTCAAATCCTTGAACATACAAATGGACACCATGTGCTCTGGAATATACAGGGTAAAAGGAACGTCCAGACTGTTATCAGCAATAAGTCATTGGCAATGGTCATTTACACTTCTGTGATGCAGCATTATTGCAGAAAAGTACATTGAGATTTTAGAGCAACATAAGCTGCCTTCAAGACGACATCATTTCCAGGAATGTCCATGCAGTTTTCAGTAAGACACTTCAAAACAAACCAAGTCATAAAAACTTAGGACTGTAATATTAAACATGTAATTCTCATCCAAGCTTTCTTTGAGGAACATTTGTTTTTGAACATTTCAATAATTTTCTCACGCATTGTTTGACGACAGAATGGAGATCCTCTACTCATCTTTGCTCCTCAAACACTCAGACTTTTGTGGATACTGGTCTTGTATGACATCCTGACTATAATCACCTATTGACATCAACTGTTTGAAATCACATAATTATTTTGTCTTTGTACTTCTTTGTTAGCCCTAAATTGCCCTGTCTGCACTTTTTTTTAAAATTCTATTTTGGCCTGAATTTCAGGAATGGATGTTGATAAAAACAAGTAAAATTAAGTTGACAAGACATATTGTCGGTTCAGACTGTCTGAAGTGTAATAAAAGTACATTTAAGGCACTGCATTTTTAAATCTGCATTTTTCTGATTTGGAGTTATATTATGAGGTATAAACCTAGTATCAGAGGAATAGGTTCACTTAATGCTACGTTCACACATAGGTGAATTTTGTCGTGGCTGCTGTAGCAAGGCCTTTTCGTGTGATTTCGGGAGTTAACGCAGAGTGTCAAGGGCATGTCGAGGCTTCCCTTGGCTTTTCGTGTGCTTTGCGGGAGGACGTGGCCTAAAATTCGGTGAAACCACAGAATTATCGAACCTGTTTGAAAATACCGTAGCTTGTCATCGAGACCCCCGAGTTCACGCTTTGTCTTGGTCTGTTGAGGACGAGTTGTGGTCTACCGACGGGGTTTCGTGCCATTTCCAGGATATAAATGCCATAGAAATGCCATTTCCATTGTCGATACAAGTTTCTCCTCTGTGTTCATGAGAGACATTGGAGCGATTCCTCTAAGCTGGTGTGCCGGACTGATCAACAGATACCGATTACCACAAATGGTACAGGTATTGCTTGATTTATTGTTATATATAGACATTGTTTGAGACATTTTAATTATATATAATATATATAAGACGTTTGAGACATTTATTATATGGCTTATTATTTGTACTCCGTCATCATATGATGGGGACATTTGGACAAAAAAAAAACCCAAGAATTTTCAAATCTAAACTTATTATTTGTAATAACTGATGGCCAACTACATCATAAATAACAATAAAAAGATAACTTTTTGATTGACTGCTTCATTATTGTTCTTATGTGTTCTTATATCGATACAATAAGAAAAAAACATATCAAATGTGAGATGCTGTAACTTACCTTTAACATGTAACATTCAGACAGACAGAATATAATCACCTCTAGTCACGAGAACAAAGCAAACTGGTTTACACAATCTGATTTAGCCGCGAAAAAGGACCCAGATTATGACGTAAACAATCACATTTTTACTATTTCCACTTTTTCCTGTCAAGATAAGGGTCGAAATATATAGTGTTATGTTACGCGAAGAACTTGGACAGATAGTTTGATCTGTAACTTTCGGAGGGCTTTAAACATTTCAAAGAAAAAAAGGAAATGCTAATATTTCTGCTTTAATTATTTCTTTATTTATTTTTAAATGTGGATTTTAGTACGATTTAATGCATGTTAAGGCTTTTATTTACAAATTGAGTGCAAACGTCCGCTAGGACAGACAGTTACATGAACAGAACACAAATTTTCAAAAGCCGATATTTTATTTACTGAATCATTTACCAGGATAAAAATATGTAAGCACCTTCAAATATCATCCT
>JAVSBU010000145.1:6521989-6538327 GCA_033118015.1 Loricariichthys derbyi | reverse complement strand
TAATAAATGTTACTCTTGTTCAAAGTCTGAAGGCTGTAACTTATTTGCAACTTCTTGCATTAGCAAAATCTACAGGGTGCTGAATACTCTTTGGAGGCACTGTTTTTCATCATGGCCAAGGTAAGAAAGACTAAGGAGCATTCCATGGCCATCAGAGACAAAGTCATGGAGGGTCACAAGGCTGCCACGGGGTACAAAACCCTTTCCAAGGAGTTGGGCCTACAGCATCATTCAGAAGTAGAAGGCTTATGGAAAAACTGTTAACCTTCCAGGAGTTGGACAGCCTTTCAAAGTTTCCTCTCGTGCTGAAACCAGGCTTGTCTGAATGGTCAAGATGGACCCAAGGACAACAAGGAGCTGCAGGAAGATCATGTGGCGGTGGGCACATTGGTTTCAATAAATACCATAAGTAACGTATTCCACCACAATGGTCTCCGTTCCAGGTGAGCCCGTAAGGCTCCTTTACTTTCATAGGGGCAAGATGAATAGCACAGCCTATCTGGAGATTTTGGCCAAAAACCTCAGCTCCTCCATCAAGAATCTTAAGATGGGCCGTCATTTCATCTTTCAACAGGACAACAACCCCAAGCACACGGCCAAGATAACCAAGGACTGTTTTAAAAGGGAAAAGATTAAGCTGTTGCAGTGGCCTAGTCAGTCTCCTGACCTTAAACTAAGAGATATCCAAAGAACCTAGACAACGTAGAGAAGATCTGCATGGATGATTGGGCCAAGATAACTCCAGAGACAGCCTGATTAAGTCTTATAGAAAATGATTAATACCTATAATAGCATATAAGGGTTATTAAAAAATTATTAAACTTGTGGGTTGAATAATAACTGACCCTAATATTTATGTCTCGAATGTATTATATATTAATTGAGCAACTTATTTATATTTGTTTGTAATATTTAGGCATCTGTTAATAAATGTTACTCTTGTTCAAAGTCTGAAGGCTGTAACTTATTTGCAACTTCTTGCATTAGCAAAATCTACAGGGGGCTGACTACTCTTTGGAGGCACTGTTTTTTATACTGAAGTTCTGTTAGCAATAAAAAAAATTCATATTTACATAATGTATTCCTATATAGACATTGACAGTTCCTTCTTACTCTGAGTCTTCTCTCTCACGACAGCTGCCAATCAGAAAGGGTGATGTATTCTCAGAGATATGTGAAGGTAGCCAGTCAGTCGTTGCCCCTATTTAAACTGCTGCTCATGCATAGTCACTGAGCAGATCAGTGCACATGTAAGAGGGCACTGATTAGTTTTTTTCTAAACAAATGAACTCACAGATGTTGAAGATTGTGAACGAATGTAGTCCATATCAAGAAGGCCATTTATGCCTTTTAGGAACCACAGATATGACTGAATATCAAAAAGACGTGACATGTACAAAATAGACCTCACGTTATACCAGTTAATACGCTGTACAAATCTTCATACCTGTTAATACACTTTGAAAATCAAAAAACCTGCATAATTTTAAGTTTACACATTTAGATATGAGAGATTTTTTGCAAGAAGCTCAGTGCAGTACAAAGTTTCTTGCTTGCTTCAGTTACCATGCCTCATAAATACAGTGTGATGATACCAACATTCTTATAATGTCCCAAATGTATCCTAGTACACTTCACATATAGAGACCTGAGAGTTTCAAACCACAGATAGCAGATTGTAGGGGGAAACAATGGTTAATTAGCCTTTCAAAAGATATGACACAGAAGAAAGAAAGGACAAAAAGCTGCCAAGATGTTGTTCATTGCAGACGCTTGCCAGCTGAAGGGATAGTGAAAACATTGCTCAGCTGCAGGTAGCCAGTATTAATACTTTTCTGCCACAAATTATAAGCAGAGGAATATATTAAAGTGCATGAGCAGCATTGTGGCAATACTGAAATAAATTTCTAATTTATTTCTCTAGGTGCATGTTCTCCTGTTCATGATATCAGTTTAAATTCCCTAGCGTATGCAGTATCTAGAAGCACAGAAGATAATGGAATCCACTGACATGAGCCTTTAGCTATTGTGATGTTCTCACCCGGTACTTAGGTAGCTAAAGGTCATCTGACTGGCCTCTGGGGCATTATTCACTAGTATAGTATAGAATGGTTTACTAAAAATTGGTATCACCCAAACAGATGCCAGTGTTTACAGTCAGATCATGGGATGAATTCAATTATCTTCCAGGTGTTCTAGAACCAGGAGACAGGTACCTGTGACGTGTACTGCTCACAGAGGGTCCAGGCTGATGTGACAGACTACTTTTGCCCCGTTTCTGTTTGCAATGAACAGGGGGGGTAAAAGAAAGAAAAAAATGTTTCAGTCCAGTCAAATCAACACAAAACTATTGATGAAAGAATCCCAAAGACAGGCCAGCAACTCAAACATGTGGGTTCTACGAAGCAAAGAAACTGGTTCATAATAATTAATTACAAACTGATTTCACTTGGCTTATAGCGAATCACATCACTGGATTTGGCCAAATGAGTATTAATTCTACAAAACCAGTATTCTTTGGACACAACAGTGTGGGGATATAATGGTTTCATGAATAAAAGCAAATGTGTGGCTACAAAAAAAGACTACAAAAAACAGGACACAAGGATGTGATTTACATGAGACAAGTAAACCATTTAAATAGAAGTGTAAAATGGGTGTTCATGATTAAAGAGGAGGTGAAAAAGAAAAAAGAACAGTCATGTCTCAGGTTCTTAAATGTTTTTAGCTCTGAGAGGAGGGCAATAAGACTGAATAGTCTAACTATTGATAGGCACTAGATAACAACACTGAGATGTTGAACATGTCTTTAAACCATGTTCCAGGGACATCAGGGACTAAAATAAAGATTTAAATCAGCTCTACCTAACAAACAGGTTTTGATAACCTCACAGAACAATGATGGGCTAAGTTACCGATCGTTGGCGACTGGGAGTGCTCCGTCCAGATACAGGACTCAAGGAACCGGATGTGTCCAGCTCATCAGCAGATGACCAAGATGACAGATCCTGAAATGAAAAAAATCGAGCTCAACTGTTTTATATAGAGGCTGTTACAAAGATCTTTACAAAAATTGGTTTTAGGTTCCATATAAAACCACAGATGTTCTGTGTAACACCAAGTTCTAACTGTTTAACTGTAATAGATACTGGTCAATTAGCTTAGAAAGAGTTAATTAGGTTAATAGAAACTCCTTCAATGTGAATGAGTTGCTACACTTGGGAAGTATGAAACATACACTGTTTGCATACCAGGCACAAACTGTACATGGTTTATTTAGGGCTGGTCCTAAACATTCTACTGTGTTTTGACTGCAGAATCTGAGCACATTCTTGTTTAAAAAGGATCAACAAAAGCAATAGATTAGTGCTATTATATACAGTAGAATACTGCAATATGATAGTACTGAAAAATACTAAATGAATTTCATAGCCCAACTATACTCACCAGACAAAAAATAGTCACCTGCGACTGAAACGTGCCTAATAGTTTCATTTTTCAGCTAAAATTCTGACTAGAATTTCCTATAGACTGGGATTTTTGCCACTGTTGGTAGACCTGTGTGACTGTAGGCTTTGATAAACCTGCAAATTCAGCTACTTCCTTCACACTACAGCCTTTGGCATACCCAAATACAATCACTCCTCTTTGCCAATCATTAACATCTAACATTAAACACCATTTCCCAAACATCGACTGATACATTTACTGCACTGTACCACCACTTCTCAATCTATGAATCCTGTCGCACACCCCTCAGGTATTTATAGCCCCATCATCCTCATGTATCTGCAGGAGCCTGAAACCATCTTAAACACACAAGGTGACAAATTTTGTGTCTTGGGAGTATATTGCCCCAATCATACTGATGTACTGACCTGCTGGCTGCTGGTGATGTCCAGAGTTTTTTCAAGCTCTCTGATGTCTCGTGTTACCTCTTTCAACAGCAGCTTGAGCCGGTTGCCAATGATGTGTACCTTCTCTTTGACTTCCAGGCACTCAGTGCCTTCTGATTGAACCAGGAGCTGCAGAGACATATCCTGCAGGGAAGCCACCTTCAGCTGAGAATCCAGCAGCTCTCGACGAATTTGCTGGAAATAAAAAGGCTTCAGTCACTGCTTCAGTTGTTTATATTTTATGCAGTCAGTATGCAAGAGGAGTCAATTCAGGCCCAGCATGAGGCGACCCTTTAGTGGGGCAATGCCCCATCCATCAATCTTCACTAAGTATTTGTGATGTAGCCTAATTAATGTTTTTTTATTTAAAAATATGCATACTCAGTAAAGGAAATATGTATCCGTAGTCAGTAAAGTGTATGTACCAAACTTATACACAAAGTTATATTATACTTAGTTATACTTAGTTCAAAAATTTAGGAAGTAGTGAAAGCATGAGATGCCGAGGAGATTTTATAACAATGACATGACAATGACATTTCACAGATTTACTGAGACAAGTAGTGAGTTAAGCAAATCAACAGGATGTAGCAAACAATGCAGTTATATCATGCTTGATGCCATAAGTATTTTTAAAAAGTAGTCTTAATCCACTGACTTCCTGGCAATCACACCGCCATATGAATAAGTTACTCCCATGGCTTGTGAATGCCCCACTCATTACTTAGTTCTGGTGTCAAGTTTGCCTCAAAAAACATTAAATATGCTGTACCGAGATTGTTCTGTAATGTTCCTGTAGAGTCTCTTTTTCCTGACTGTGATCTATGGGGACAATCTCATTCCTCCTCCGATCGATATTCTCCAGCCACAAGAGTAGGCCATGACTCATTTCATGGAAGTCCTAAAGGACAAATTTACATGGTCAACTCTCAACATTTCAACTTATTCATAATCGGTAAGAAATAGTCCATCACGACATGTTATTGTTGCATATCTGTGAGTATATAATGTCAGTTCCTGTATATACCTGACACTGCATTAAAGCGTCTTGGAGAGAGCTTCTCCATCCATCCAGAGAGCTGGTTAGCCGCTCCCAACGGTTATTCATCTCCTTTAGCCGACCCTGCAGTTCTTGAGAATCCTCACTGTCTGATTGAACAAACTCAGAACTGCACAGGTTTATGGACAACACTATAGCCTTTCGCCTATCCACAGCCTTCTGTAGCTCCTGTAGAGTAAAATAACATATTGGATAATTAAACTAGGTATTTGTATTATGTACACATAATGGACACAAATTCCAAGTTCTGTCTCGAGTGTATTGTGAGTCCAAGTCTCAGTTGTGCGAGTATTGTGTCAAGTCAATGAGTCTGCGTTAATCCTCAAGTTTCTACCACCCAGGTTGAATCTTGACTCTCTAGCGAGCCAAGTTTGTGTCTCTAGCATGAGTCCGAGTCATGTTTTTGGTGTACAAATCCCAGTCTTGCTTTGACTCTTTGACTGAAAGTAAAAGTCAGTAAATTAAGTAATGTGCCTTGAATCGTGAATCTAAGACTTGAGTCTCCATCTTTGTAACAAATTAAATAGCCTGAACATATAATTTGTTTGTCCTGAGTGACTGGGCTACTAAACTGTCTGACTCCTGGGATGAATGGCACTTTTGTATTGAGTGGTGAACCTTAAGTTTTTTGATGCGCAGCTCAATAGTGTGAATATCCGTGCTGACATCCAGCTTGTGTTGCTGCTCCAGTTCTTGCTCAGTCTGGTCCAGCCAAGTCCATATGCTGTTAAGGTCCGAGTTAAATTGTTGCCATTGCTGCAGGTTCTGCTTCATACGTAGTTCTTTACTGAGAGCCTGGGCCTGCAGTAGTTCCCAACGTTCAAGTACACCTGCACAGCACAAGCAGAGAGGAAGAAACCAGTGTAAAAATGCACATGAATGTGTCTCAGCAGATACATTTATACTATATAAAATAATATAAACAACTGGTTGTGCATCTCAAATAACAATATATACATGTTTTGGTATTTGTTGCTATAATTATGAGTACCTGAGGTCTGTGATTCTGAGCTGTTGGGATTTACAAATCCTGAAAATTTATCTTCTTCCACCTTTAGGTCTAAACCTACCCTCCTCACTGTTTCTATGCTGTCACGACACTCCCCAAGCAAACGCATCTGCAGAGGTAGATAGAAGTGGTGAAGGAAGGAAGGAAGTTATAAAACAACATTTATCTAAAGCATTTCGATCCATACACAGCTACCTCACACACACACACACACACACACACACACACACACACACACACACACACACACACACACGCCCTACGCATAGGTATGCACCATTTAAGGACCATCCAGGTCTTAATTTTAACAAATACACAATAGGAAATTAAAATCTGTCTTTTAACTCCAGACGTTACAACCGTAAACAGAAGGTAAAATTTCAAAAAGTTTAGCATATTTTAACTGCCATAAATATTATTTGCTATATTTGTTTTGTTTACAATTTTTGTAATTTACTCATTTTCAAGAATACTGATGTATTCTGCATCAACTACTTGCACAAATAGAAACTACATTATGGTCTTGTTATTTTCTCTGACAATAAGATTTGAAATCAAAGGTTTTAAGTGTTTAAAAGGTGATACTGCATTACCTGATTTGGAAATTTTTATTTCTTCAAGTGGACTCATTCACTCTTGATTGTGTGCAGCCAGTGTGTTACGTTCATAAGCCATCTTACAAATTTATATTTTGGTGCTTGGTGCGATTGTTAATGTATGCTTGTTTTGTACACTGGCATGTTTTGAACAGTTTGACAGTGGATTGATTACTGTGAAGTGCATTAAGTACAAAAGAATACAGAATCCATCAGAAATCCGTGTTTACATGACATTGGTAAACAAGAAATCTGGTCTTAAAGACCCTGATTCAGGAGAAAGAGAGGATTAAGACAAGAACAGGATACATGAAAAACATTATCACAGCAGTGGCATAATTCATGATGATTGAATGTTTAAGTTAAAGTCTGAAACTATACTCTTGCTTTCCATGATAATGCAAGATCCTCCAGTAAAGCTCACCACAGTGTTTTGGAGAGAGGCTTTGTACAACAGCTGAGGGTGCTAAACTTTTAAGAATAGATAACTAATTGCTCTGTTTTGTAAAACATCTTTCATTTAGGACTCTGAAATGCATGGAGTTCATATACACAAAAAATAGTGCCTTTTTAAGAGAAAGAAAGAAAGAAAACACGTCCTCGTTTCTAAAAGCTCTATTACGAGTGTATCATTCTGGCCTCTGGAATACTCACATAGCCCATGTAGGAGGCATCCAGTTCAGGACCTGTAGGCGTCCGGCTGTGGATGACATTCTCAGTCTGCTGAAGGTGAAAGCGACTTGTGTCTAGGGCCTTTGTTAGTTGTCGGAAATGGCTGTCCAGAGAGGCTGCCTCTCCTGCAGATTTACAAAATTCAGTTAAAAAAGTTACCGTTTGCATTACTATAAAATAATAAGACAACTAATCTCCAACAAAATCACACAGTAAAATGTATTGCTGTTTCCAGCAAAGGTTTATGGGTATTATTCATAGCTATGTATAAGCAAATAATATTATTTGTACGTTAAACATCTGTTAAACTTGATTGCTTTCCAAACTCTAATATAGGGTGCATTATAATTTAAATGCACTATGAAAAATACCCAAGTAGTTAGGGACTACACACAACAAAACAGCATCAAAAAGCATCAGTCTGTCCTGCAGTCAAACATTAATTCCTCATGCATTTGGTTAATAGCTGAAAAGCAGCAAACAACAAAAAAGGGATTAAAGATTAGAGACTGCTGCATCTACTAGCAGCAATGTGGCTCTGTGCTGTGATTTGGTTTGGTTTGTCAGTATCAACTAAATAATCAAGTCCCAAGCAGCAGGTAAGCAAGTCCCTTATTTGGAGAGGGTTATGTGCCTCAGCACAACAACATGCTGTGGCTTCTGTTGCCTACCAGAGATGGACCTCAGTGTTTTCTCTGTTAGTTTTACATATGCCTCTGGGCTCTCTGGGATCACTACATCTGGAAAAAAAGCATATACAACGTACACAGAAGCTCTTTCGCAGAATATCTTAAACCATTCATTTCATGTATCCTCTTTAACTGAAGGACATAATTATTACTCACTTTCAGTTATATGACATACACCCACCAATCACTTTATTAGGTACACCTCCTAGTTTTGACACTCATTGTCCATTTCATCAGTTCCAATTACCATACAGATGCACTTTGTAGTTCTACAATTACAAGCTGTACTTCAGTGGTCCCCAACCCCTGGGCCGCAGACCGGTACTGGTCCGTGGATCAATTGGTACGGGGCCGCCCAAGACATAATTAATTATTTCCGTTGTATTTATTATCTGAGTCTGAACAGTCTTTTATTTTGAAAAATGACCGGATTTTCTCGGTTACATCTCGGTTTATAAGGCTGAAGCAGGCTTTGGAGTAACGAGCTGGTATTTTAGCAGTAATGCTCTGCGTGAGAGGGATCACACGCCACTCTTGCTCCAAACCTGGCTTCTGCCTATAAACACTCAGCCACAGCTGAACCCTATTAGACGTGCATCAGTGCTGCGGCGCTAGGTGGCAATAAAAGCCCGCTAATCTCGGCCGCTTAAAGAGCCCACGAAGAAGTCTGCTTTGAAACACAGAAGCAGCTTCCTCGTTACATAAATAATAAAAAATTAAACTGTTGTTTATGTATAGTTAGATAATAGAGAAATAAATGTGTAATTGCTGGTTCTTGTTCTTTATTTATTTTTCCACATGTATTTTTTCATAACGTTTATTATAATTATTTTTTTATTATTTATTAATTATCACGTTTATTATATTCGCAACATAAACAATCTACGTCCCCCCCGGTCAGCAGTACAATTGTCAAGCATTGACCGGTCCACAGTAATAAAAAGGTGGGGGACCACTGCTGTAGTCCATCTGTTTTCCTACATACTTTGTTATAACTCTTTACTTTTACTTTCTGTTGGGCCCTTTATTGCTCAGGCCCAACAGAATTCAGGTACTATTTGGGTGGTGGATCATTCTCAGCACTGCAGTGACACTGGTGTGTTAGGACTACCTAGGCAATCTGAACCGCACCTATGTGTGATTGTCACAAAAGCGTTGTTCTTTGATTAGCGTGAGCGCTCCGTATTGTGCCCGATCATGGTACACTGAATGGAGCTTGGGCACACTTAAAGAGGGAGGCTCCGGCATGGTTCACTAGACTCAGGTGTGGCAAGCATGTAGTGCAATTGCGAATCATGCCTGAGCGGGAATCACAGCATCAGCTGCCTCCATAAAACTCTGAAAATAATCCACCAACCATAAAGCCAATCTGCAGCATCCTGTAAACCCTGATGAAGGATTAGAGCATTCATAATGCAGACTCTACAACAACAGATTAGCTACTGGTTCAGACTTTACATTTACAAGGTAGAGCAATATGGTAGATGTGTCACAGCGAGTGAACACAGCATTTAAAAACTCACACTAATACAGCACCACCACATCAGTGTCACTACAGTGCTGAGAATGATCTAGCACCCAAATACTACCTGATCTGTGGTGGTCCTGATTAGTAGAGAAGAGTAACAATGCAGGTGACCTGAAGGCTGCTATCAAAGCAATCTGGGCTTCCATTAAACCTGAGTAGAGCCACAGGCTGATCATCTCCATGCCACAACGCATTGATGCAGTAATTCATGCAAAAGGAGGAACAAACAAGTATTGAGTGCATAGAAATGAACATTTCATAAACATGACATTTCTGTGTAAGATATCCTTTATTAATTTTTTTATTGACCTTATGTAATATTTTAAGTTTCTGAGACACTGAATTTTGGGTTTTCATTATATAAAAGCCAAAATCATCAAAATGTCAAGAAATAAAGGTTTGAAATGTTTCAATAGATCTATATATGGGTTTCACTTTCTGAAATAAGTGACAAAAATACTGAACTTTTTCATGATATTCAAATTTTTTGAGCTGTACCTGTATATGGTCAGTGGAACTGATGAAATGGACAATGGGTGTAAAAACTCATTGTATATACCGGGGTACTTAATAAAGTGATCAGCTTGTGTATACATCTGTAATATAATCTTCTGGGAAAAAAAACTTGTACTGGTATTGGAAAGACCAGGAGACATTAACACTAATTTAGCTACTCAGAACCACTAATCAAACATCACAAACAGGCCGTCTCAATATATTTAGAACGGTGTAAGTTATAGGCCTTTAAGACACCTGAATCATAAATAGAGACTCACCTGAGAGTGAAGAAGCTGAGTCCTGAAGATAAGCACCATTCTTGCTCTCTTCTTCATGGTCTGATGCCCTTGTTGCACTCTCCAAACCACGGCTCAGGTCATAGTCATGGTCCCACTCCAGAGGGATGGAGTCAACACTTGCTGGAGTGTCCCTGCCTGAGCGCTCAGTTCTCAGAGGGGCTGCCAGAGAAGCAGAATGACTCGAGGAAGGCAATGGAGAGAGTAGACTGTCACCCAGACGCTCACTCCATGGAAGGCTGGACACCTCTGCAGGCTCATCCAAATCAAACTCCCGATCCGAGTAGGAAATATCAGGCTCATCATCTGTGAACTAATGTATACAAACAGTACTCATGCTTACAGATTATTCAGAGTACATTGAACACATGAAAACAGCAGAACAGCTTAGAGTAGAAATTAAATTCAAACAAATGTTTTAGCTCCGTTTTCCACCAGGGAAACTATTGGAGAACACAAGACTGGCCCATCACTGGAAAGCTGGCCCAGCCTTACCTCCCACAGACAAGATCAACTGTATACGTATCATGGCCGACCTGACCCAGGTAACAGTGGTCGTGAGTGCCTTTTCAAATAACTTATAATTATTATATCTACAGTGCTTTGCTAAAATATTCATACCCCTTAAACTTTTCCACATTTTTTCATGTTACACACACAAACTTAAACGTATTTTATTCTGATTTTATTTGACAGACCAACACAAAGTAGCAAGTATGTGTGAAGTGTAAAGAAAATTACTTATTAATACATTTTTACTAAATAAAAATCTGGAAAATGTGGCATACCCCCCTGAGTCCATACATTGTAGGACCACCTTTTTCCTGCAGTTACATCTGCAAGACTTTTGGGGTATGTCTCTACTAGATTTACTCATGTACAGGCTAAAATCTTTGCCCTTTCTTCTTTGCAAAATAGCTCAAGCGCAGTCAGACCGGATGGAGAGTGTCTGTGAACAACAACTTTCAAGTCTTGTCACATATTCTCAATGGGATTTAGGCCTGGACTTTGCCTGGACTATTCTAAAAACCTAATCTAAACCATTCCATTGTAGCTCTGGCTGTATGTTTAGAGTCGTTGTTCTGCTGAACCGCCACCCCAGTATCATGTCTTTTGCAGCCTCTAACAGGTTTCCCTCCAGAATTGCCCTGTATTTAGCTCCATCCATCTTCCCATCAACACTGACCAGCTTTCTTGTCCTTGCTGAAGAAAAGCATCCACCCAGCACGATGCTGCCACCACCATTTTTACCATGTTAGTTTTCTGCCACACAGTGTTTTGCAATTAGGCCAAAAAGTTAAACTTTGGTCACATCTAACCAGAGCACCTACTTCCACATGTTTGCTGTGTTTGGCTTGTGGAAAAATGCAAATGATATTTCTTATGGCTTACTTTCTTTTTGCAGCTCTTCCATAAAAGCCAGATTTGTGGAGAACACAACTAATAATTGTCCTGTGGACAGGTTCTACCACCTGAGCTGTGGATCTCTGCAGCTCCTCCAGAGTGACCATGGGCATCTTGGCTGCTTCTCTAATTAGTGCTCTCTTTTCATGTACTATCAGTGAATGACAATGTGTTGTTAGGTTTGGAGTTGTACCATACTCCTTCCATTTTCAGATGATTGATTGAACAGTGCTACATAAGATGTTTGGAGCTTGGGATATATTTATAACCTAACCCTTCTTTATACTTTTCCACACCTTAATTCCTGAACTGTCTGGTGTGTTCCTTGGTTTTCTTTACGCTGTTTGATCACTAATGTTCTTTAACAAACCTGAGGCCTTCAAAGAACAACTGTAGTTATACTGAGAATTAATTACACACAGAGGAACTATATTTACTAATTAGGTGACTCCTAATTGGTCACATTGGATTTTATATAGGAGTATCAAATTAAAGGGGGTTGAATACAAATGTGCTCTACACTTTTCAGAATTTTATTTATTAAAAATTTTTGGAAACTATGTATATTTTCTTTTCACTTCAAAAATACTTGCTACTTTGTATTGCTCTATCACATCAAATCCCAATAAAAATAAATTTAAGTTTGTGGGTGTAAGGTGGAAATATTCATGGGGTTGTTAATACTTTTGCAAGGCCCTATACAACTTATATTCATAAAACAATAATTATATTGATGCTTCTTTGACTAGGCCATACAGACAATTTTGCTGTACCGGTAGACGGATGAGTTTCTTGTAGTAGCGTTCCACTCTTCCAAACACCTCTTGGCAGTAGTGCTGCAACTCCTCCAGCTCCTCCTCAATAACAGCCGCATCCAGAGGCTCACTCTTTTCTATCAGCACCTCCCCTTGTTGCAAAATGTGCTCAATTTTGGCTGTGTTTAGAGAGATTTCTTGTTGAAATACCTGTGAAAATGTAAATTAGGGTGTTTGTAACAGATCACAGAAACAGTTCATCAAACAAAACGTTTATGACCAGGAAAGCATATATAGTGTCCTCACCTTGAGCTGTTTGATTTTGGCCTGGACATCACACTCAGAGAAATGTTCGATATTAGTCAGCTGGAGGTCCATCTCAGTCAGCCATACCAGTACACTGTCTCTGGAAGTTTCAAATTCTTCCCTTTGGGTAATAAAGTGCTGTAAAGCAAATATGATACAAGCAAACTAAACAACATATTCAGCTTTCTTTGTGCATATCAAAAAGTGATATTTATTCTGACATTAAGGATTAAAATTCACAATTTACCATATATACAGTATCTCACAAAAGTGAGTACACTCACCACATTTCTGCAAATATCTTTTCATGGACAACACTATAGAAATGAAACTTGGATATAACTTAAAGTAGTCAGTGTACAGCTTGTATAGCAGTGATTTACTGAAAATAAGCCATTAATGACTAAATAACTGTAAACAAAAATCAGTACACCCCACAGTGTTCTAATTATGCTCAATTGTACCAATATTTTCTGAGATGACCATTATAATCTAGCACTGCCTTAACCCTCCCTCTTGGACATGGAATTCACCAGACCTACACAGGTTGCTACTGGAATCCTCATCCACTCCTCCATGATGACAACACGGTAACATACGTATAACATATAACATATTACGTATACACACTGCCTGACAAAAAAAAAAAAAAGAGGTCACCACCTGTGGGAGAAGTGCTATGATCTAGGGTTGCTGCAGTTGGTCAGGTCTAGGTTAAGCACCGTTCTGTACCCAAAGAATTAGATCAGACTACCTGAATATACTGAATGACTAGGTTATTCCTCAATGGATTTTTTTCTTTCCTGACAGCATGGGTATATTCCAAGATGTCAATGCCAGGATTCATCTGGCTCAAATTGTGAAAGATTGGTTCAGGGACATGAATCATCATTTTCACACATGGATTGGCCACCACAGAGTCTAGACCAAAACTGAGAATCTTTGGGATGTGCTGAAGAAGATCTTTTTCACTGTTCCAAATCTCCCATCTTCAATACAAGATCTTGGGGAAAAATTAATGCAACTCTGGACAGAAATAAATGTTATGATATTGCAGAAACTTGAAACCATGCCACAGTGAATGCATGCTCTAATGAAAGCTAAAGGTGGGCTAACGAAATATTAGTGTGTGACCTTTTTTTTGCCCAGGCAGTGTTTATGTAAAAATACAAGTAAGCATAGTTTAACAACCATCCGATCAAAGTAAAATTAAAAATGATAAATCATAATAGAAAATAAAAATCTGTCTTTTAAGAACGAACACTGCAGGTGTAAACAGCTGATCAAATTATAAAAGGTTTAGCATCTGTATTTCAACTGGCATAAATATTAAGTAGAATATAAATATAAGTAGAAACTATGTTACAATCTGTGTGGCACACTTTTAGAGGTCACAATTTTCTCTGCCAAGAAGAGACATGACATTGTAAAGGATATTCTGCTTAACACTAGAAGCATTGTGCCAACTTGATATACATCTGTTTAGAAGTGCCGAGTGATGGTCATCCGATTGCTATTGCTGCACTGGATTTACCTACTTAAAGTTTTAAAGTGTTTAAAAAGTGATACTGCATCGCCTGTTCTTGAAATGAATTTTTCTTCAAGTGTACTCATTCCCTTTTGGTTATGTGCAGCCACCGAGGTATGTTTATTTATGTTTATATTTCATCCTAAGTGTTTATATTTTGGTTCTACAGTTTGTGTGATCACTAATACATGCTTGTAACTGAAGAACCATGGTGTTATGTATTTCCTGGAGGAAGTGATATGTATAACACTTTAGGTTTTGTTGTATCTCTGAAGAATTTATGTATCGTTTGAAAAATACAATTTATATCTACATTACAGTAGCAATAAAATGCTTTTCATAAACAACCACCTTAAGGCGACGCAGAACAGAAGCCACTCTTCTCTGCAGGTTGTCCCAACGCTGATTTCCATCGTGTGCCATCTCCCGCAGATGGCAGGCTGCATCAGTGCGGTTTTCTCGTGCCAGCCTTCTGTATTGTTTGTTAATCAGTTCAAGCTGTGTCAGGCTCTCATGTACCTGCCGCTGGAAAGCCTTAAATACAGAGAAGGTCTATTGTTATAATTAGATTAATTCATATTCCAAGTCCAAAGTGACTGGAAGACAATGAGTATGCTAAGATTAGAACACAGGCCCCTAGAATGAGTCACACCTCAAATTTCTTCAGCTCTTCCTTGGCTACTGTGTAGAGCACACCAGAAGAGTTTGGTAGGGCAGCTATCCTCTCAGACGTCATCAACCATTGCTCAAAATGGGAGAAGTCTTCCAAAAACTTCTGCCAGAGCCGCCACGTCTCCTCAATCCTATAAAGAGAAAATTGTGCATACTATCCTACATGTGCTGGTAAACAATTACCCATACAGCCTTGTTCAAAAGGCCAATGCTAAACACTTGGGAGAATCAGAGCAGAACCCAATCAGAGAAGAACCTTCAAGTATTAAATACTTAAGCAGTAAAAATAAATAGCAAAAGCTATAGGCCAGGCTGTCATACTTGAGCCTTCTTTCCATTGACATGGCGCAGATGCTCCTCCAGCGGCGGTCAAGACTGCGTGTGGCCTGCTGGATGGAGTCACATTCTGCATCCGTGGCACAAGCATCACAGTCATGCAGCAGCACCTCACAAAGGTTTAGCACTGAAGCCACACCTGTGCTGTGCTTCTCTATGTCCCTCTGCAGCTCCTAAACATGCACATGCACAGCATATGAGTTATATCAAGACCCACTCTTTATGTAAGCTGTGGGGCATGTATATCACCCTAGTGTCTACTGTGTGTCGGAGTGCAGCTGTACCTGCTGCAGATCCAGTTTCCTCTGGATCTCCTGAAAGTCACAGGAGTCATACACGATGGGGCGCGAGAGCTCGGTCTCGATATGGGCCAGCCAAGAGCGCAGGCTGCTCATGTTCTTTTCCAGCTGTTGCACAGCCACCAGGGTCTCCCTCAGCTTCTTTGTTCTGATTTGCACAATGGTGTTTAGGTTAGATTCACTGTACCACCAAACACCAATGAAGAATAACTATACACTATATTTTATACTATGTAATATATAATATACAGTATATTTTATACTGTGCACAAATACTGCATGCATAAGTGAACACACTTCAAAGAGCTAACCAAATTTTGATAAACCAGTGCATGATTTCCTGCAAAAAATCCTTTTTAAAATATTTATAGCATTTAGCAAATATATTAATCCAGAGGCATTTATAACTGATGAAAACTTGCAAGGTATAATCCTATCAACTGAGGTTTAAGGGCGTTGTTTAAAGGTGACTGCCTGAAGAAAATAATAAAATTTCATGTCAGTTGAACAGTTGCATGTCAGTTCAAAAGTCAACAAGGAATGAAATTTTGGACATTTTTCTCATTCCATCAATAAAAAATAAGCTCCCTGGTTTAATGCTCCGGCAAATGGCATTGGACAAGATTGATCAGGCTCAAAATACCTGTATTATTAGGGCTGGCAGTAGCGCAGTGGGTTAAGGTGCTCGCCCTGTAACCAGAGGGTTGCCGGTTTGTGCCCCCATCTGAGGACATACTGTCGTTGTGTCCTTGGGCAAGACACTTAACCCACATTGCCTAGTATGAATGTGGTTG
>JAVSBU010000145.1:6330301-6346336 GCA_033118015.1 Loricariichthys derbyi | reverse complement strand
TCAAGGCAGCATAATCGGATTTATCCTGAATAACTGAGGATTAAAAAACAAAAAAACAAAAAAAAAAACACTTAAGTTTCCTGCATATGTATTTTTTCTTACTGTTTTTTCTAAATCAGTTTGGAAAAAAAGCAAAAGTCACACCAAAAACCAAACAAGCAAACATGAGTTCAGTACTGGATCTGTTTATTTAATATTTGTAACATTTATAAAACAAACAAGTGAAAGTTAAATATATTTACATTGAAATAATAATGAAAATTATTATAATAGATGTAAGCTTATGGATTAAACATAACATTTTAACAAATTATAAAGGCAATTTTTCCAAAAGGTGTTAACATTTATGTTCAAAATTACTATAAACTATATTCAGAGCAGTGAAACAAATAAATGATCTGACTATAAATCCTTTTACATTTTTTAAAAATCATTTTCTGATGTAATTTGAATATGTACAGTAAAATAAATGTCTATAAACTGTAAAAAGAAGTTTGTAGTTTGTGTATGGAGTGTGATTAACACAAGAACAAAATTTTTCCATTACTTCTAATTAAGGTCTATGGACTGATTACATTATACATTTATTATATTGTGTTGTCACAGCTAATACAGAAATTTACCATAAATTTCTTCTTATGATACTATTTCGTAGAAATGTCCCTTGGTGTATCTGCATTGAATAGCATAAGTCTGGATGAATCCACCTCCAGTTCTGATGCAGCAGATGTTTTAATTCGCTCAACCAAAGTTGGATTACAGCAAAACAGACCGAAAGGGCAGTGTGAAGGCATAGAGTCAACCTTATGCTCTTGTAGCAAAGTTAATATAAATGTTCGGAGACTCTCAGACTCAATGAATGGTTGTGGTTTGGCCAAAACATCTGAACACGGATTTCCAGAGCCACAATATCCACCTGTCCTTCATATAAACATGCCTTCAGCTACATACACAGGTACATACCTTCTCTGTTTACTCTGTAAATTCAGTTTGTGCATGTGAAAATACTCTTGCACATAGAATATAAATAAAACCCATATAACTTCTCTTTTGCAGGACCTGAGGAACGGGACTATAGGCCATCAGATCAAGTCTGTGGAGTTGGAAGAATTTATGTGAGTAACTTAATAATAGCCAACACTAACACTACTTTTAACATTTTAGTTTTACAACTTACAGATTTGTTCTTTACTTACTTTTGGCTGATATGCAGGGTTAAGTAACAAAAAGCAATGGTTTGTGTTTTTAGGCTGCTGGAGCAGGAGAAGATACAAAGAAAACATCAATTATTGAAACAAGGAACAATAAGCAAGAAGGTATTTTGTATTGTTATGTAATTTGAGAAGGGTTTACCCAGTCTTGCATTTTTAAAATTTTACAAACATTTAAAAACCTTCCAGGGCAAGATGTGTTAATATCAAGATACTCCAGCCATGGCAGAGGCGCTGTTGTGGCTGCTCTAAATCAGAGGTAAGGCTTTCTCATAGAATTTTTTTATTAGTATTATTATTATTACTCTTTATCTCAGCTAGATGTGAAAGATTTTATTTTTCCCTGGACTCCTTAGATCCTACAGGGTACCAGCGAGACGGGAAGTGAAGGTACAGTTGTTGGATAAAGGGCCTCCCCAGAACAGTGTACTGCAAGTTCCTGAGGTGCAGCCAAACCATGCCTTCCCAACAGGAGAATCTGGAGCTGCTACCACTGTGGCAGCAATTACATCTGCTACCATCGCTGCCACAGCTCCTCTCATCAGGGTACAGCCTCTATATTTAAACCAAGTTAAACTCTCACAATGGCTTGCTTTGCAGTGGAATCAGGATACATTCATTCACTTTCTATACTTGTTTAATCCAGTTGACTGTCGTGGGGGTGGGGCCTATGCAGATGATCAGGGCTTCAGTTCATTACAGGGCACAAGCAACGCATAGTTACATTGGGACACTTTAGAGACACCAGCTGATCTAACTCATGTCTTGTGGTTCTGGTGGTACATTATATCAACTGTATGGGACTGTGGTGGGTTAGCGGTAAAGGTACTGGACTATGGACCAGAATGTCCAGGGTTCATAGCCAACCTTGGCCAAGATACCACTGTTTGGTCCATGAGCAAGGCCCTTAACCCACATTTGTTTGGATTGTAAACTGTATCAACTATAAGTCTGCTAAATTATGTAAATGATAAATTATGTAAACAACATATTTACCCCTTGACTCTTCCTCTCATTGATCCATTTGTATACAGGATTGTTGGTGGTGTTATAATAATGTATTTATTCAGTGTTCAGGATAAATTGCAATGAGGTAAGGGATAACGTACACTTATTGCCCACTTTATTAGGTACATCTCCTTGTTTCCATACCCATTGTCCATTTTTTCAGTTCCACTTACTGTTATTGGAGCACTTTGTAGTTCTGCAATTCCAGACTGTATTCTATTTGATTTTCTACATATTTTGCTGGTCCCCTTTACTCTGTTCTCTAATGATCAGGCCCACTGCAGATAAGGTACCATATGGGTGGTTGAGCGGTGCGGTGAAACTCATGTGGTATTGTGTGTTCTGCTGATACAAATCTGTCAGACAGAGCAGGCTACTGGAGTTTTTAAACATTGTGTTCACTCACTGTGTACTCTATTAGACACCATCTAACACATATCATATTGCTTGTAGATGTAAAGTCAGAGACAGTGCTGCCATACAAAGGCTAACCGCAGTAACTACATTTTTGGTCGAAATTGAGTTATGACTAAAAATTAGCGCCTTGATATCTGTTTTATCTTGTGACAAAATTTCAGAGATCAGTTTTGCTTTGTTTGTTTGTGCAATATCACTCATAATACCTATAACCAATTTGGGTGGCTGATTAAAAAACTTTAAAGCCTTTTTTCTCAGTTTTACCCTTTGCGTAGTTACTGCACTTAGGTTTTGTAGGGCAGAGTAGCTCCTCTGTTTTTGCACAGTTTGTGTTAGTTAGTTGTGTTAGTAGTCCTCTAACCGTTCATCAGTGCTCACAGGATGCTGTCTATTTGCTATATAGATGCTGATGGCTGGACACTTTTCTCTGGTGGACTATTTTCAGTGACAAGGAGGTGTTTAGAAACGCCACCTATTCACTTATACCAGTGCAATACACATTAGGTCCCTGGGGATCCTAGCATTAGAGAACAAATTAAGGGGACTGAAAAAATATGCAGACAAACAGATGGACTACAGTCTATAATTGTAGAGCTAGAGTGCTTCTACATAATGAAAAAAATCACTTTACAAAAACTTGAAAAATGTATATATAAACAGGGCTTTCAAATTGTTTTGGTGTAGTTGGGGGGGGGGGGGGGGGAAGGCCAAAGTAGAGCACCTTATCATACGACTGACACCTAGCGGGAAATATTTGAATTACGCTATTTAAATAAAAAGTAGACAGCGCAGATTGGTGGAGTAGGTGGAAAATGCGCCCGGCGCCAGCATAGTTTGATATCCTTGTATAAAAAAATGAGATGAAAATGCTTATATTAAGCAAAAAATCTGCCAGTGTTAATGTAGTAAGATTTTTTAAAGTAAGCAATAATAATACTAATTCTTAAATCTAGTGAAAAGAACTGATTTTGTAGCTTGAACTTGGGCAGAATAATATTGACCGTTGACTTTTTGTGCTTAATTTCAGCTGTAAACTACTTAAAATAAGACTACTTAAAATAAGTGAGGTTTCTAAAAATAAGCTAAATACTGTCAGTGCCTTGTAAGACAAAATTCATTTTAGAGAAAGAAGATTTATTGCCTTGATATGAGATACTTTAACTTGCTAAGCTTTGCAGTGTATATAGTAAATGGAATGAATGAATGAATGAAATGGATAATGAGTGTAGAAACAAGGAGGTGTTCCTAATAAAACAAGTTTATAATGTAATTTTAGGGTGATCTTAGGTAATGTGAAACACCTAAAGGATAAATAAGTGTTAAATACATGTTTAGTCTTCAAAGCATCTTCAGTTGTCTATTGGAAATTCATGTATTGATAATATGTAAATGAAGCTTATATCTACCGGTTTACATCCTGTCCACCTGTCATGCACTTGATCACATTTTAAATCAGATCATCACAATTTTCTTATGGTGAAATAGTTTCACATTGTATGACGTATTGGCACCGTTGGCATTAAAAAGCTTAGATAACTGACATGGTGACTGAAGCATGTGTATGTGAGGTAGCTGAAATATATAATTGTTATACATGTTGTTATTTATTTTTGGAAAGGGTTTTTATTTTATTTAAATAAATTATATTCAATTAAATGCTAATTTATCTTTGTATTATTGGCCTGAGATAAAAGTGATTAACCCCAAATGTTTTAGTCATCTTCCCCAGAATTTATTTGTAAAGCCTCAGAACCTACTTTTTATATTTATCATTTAGAGCATTTAGCAGACAGATAGTTCGGACATGTCCAGAGGAGAGACAGTGGGTATATTGGTAGCAGGATGTTAGAAATGCAGTTACTAGGAAAAAGATGAAGATGAAGGCCAAAGAGGAGATTTATGGATACAGTTAGAGGGGACATGGAAGTAGTTGGTGTGAGGACAGAGGATACAGAGGACAAAGTGAGATGGAGGAGGATGACTCGCTGTGGCGACCCCTGAAAAGGGAAAAGCAGAAAGAAGATTTACAGCATTTAGCAGCCACCCTTATTCAAAGCAACTTATGACTAATGCATTTTTACAATGTACAATCCAATCGATTATGGGTTTATGTGCCTTGCTTAAGAGCTCAACGGTGGCAGCTTGGCAGTGCCGGGATTTGAACCCAGAACATTGTGGTCGATAGTGATGTGACTGCTGAATCACCAAAGTTCCAAGGCATGTGTAGACATTTCTCAGTGCTTCTCTATGAAACTGATTTAGCGAGTTTTGCATACGTCTCTGAATGTATCACAGTACTAATGGACATTTGGACGCACAACTGGAGATTTCTTGTTTGAAGGTACACTTAAGTCCCACTATGCCACTACAATATTAATCTGGAATATATGTGTGTAAGAGAGAGGTCTCAAGCTCACTCAGAGGGGAGGTCTTTCTATTAAAGAGACTTTTGTATGTGTAGAATCTGCCACGTTTGGTTGCATACCAACTGAATAATAGCAGAGGCTGTAATTATGAATGTTAAGCTCCAGTTAATTGTGTTTTGGTACAAACCGGTCTGTAACGTGATTAAATCTGTAACATAATTAACAGGCCCAGAGTGAAATGGAGGCTCGTGTGGCTCAGGTGGCATCTGAGTTGCGGCGGCTCCAGGAGGCTGAAGGCCAAGCAAACATAGCATCAGAGAGCAGATCATTGAATGGTGCCCAGAGAGTGGCCCAGCTGCAGGAGCAGCTAACTCTGCTGACCCAGCAAAGGCTTCAGCATTTGGAAAGGATCCAAAGCCAGCAGCTTGAGCTGCAGGTACACAGTTTTGTTCACAGTCCTCATCCTTAATCATTTGACTGGATATCAGTTACTGTTTATATCAGTTATTTGAACCCACCTTGTATTTAGCACGTACTACTCTGTTATAGGTATTTAATTTTTTTTCTTCATAAGTATTTAGTTTGTTCTTGTTTGCTGTCTTAGAATCATCTCCTGTTCTCTGCCCTGAATATTGGAACAGCATGCACCAACCCACCCTTACAGTCCACAAGTCATTTAGATGCTGGTACGAGTGCTTCCGGTTCTGTACAGATGCCAGAGTTTAACAGGTTACCAGTGGCTGACGAATGGTCTTCTGGAGATCCAGAATGTACAGGTATGATTTAAAGCATCATTAAACTAAGCATTAAACCTGGGGAACCTGTTATGATGCTTATAATAAGACTGTCAGAGATACTGCTGAAAACTCAGGTGCAACACTACCATCTACACAGAATCCCCAATGTCTCTGCATTTTTTATTTATGGAAATTCAGAATAATTATAGAAAATTCAGTATTGTACTGTTAGGAAACAATGCAAAAATGCATTGATATTAACGTATTAGTATGAAGAACCTGATACCTTTGGTTGATGGAAGAAAAAAAAGTAATGATAGACAGTATTACAAACAACACAGAAGATCAACCAGATGAAACACAGCCTCAATGAGTGATCATTTGCCTTTAGAAGTCACGTAATTAGTAAATAGAGTGTGTGTAATTTATTCTCAATATAACTATAGCTGTTCTTTGAAGGTATCAGAGGTTTGTTAAAGAACATTAGTAATCAAATAGCATCATGAAAACCAAGAAACACACCAGACAGGTCAGGGACAACGTTATGGAGAACTATAAAGCAGGGTTAGGTTATAAAAATATCCCAATATCTGAACATCTCTACGGAGCAATGTTCAATCCATCATCTGAAAATGGAATGAGTATGGCGCAACTGTAAACCTACCAAAACATGTCCATCACTAATTAGAGAAGCAGCCAAAAGGCCCATGGTCACTCTGGAGGAGCCGCAGAAATCCACAGCTCCGGTGGGAGAGTCTGTCCACAGGACAACTATTAGTCATGTACTCAAAAACTATCCATACCATGAACCATGGTGGTGACAGCATCATGCTTTTCTTCAGGAGTGACAGAGAAGCTGATCAGAGTTGATGAGTAGATGGTTGGGCATAACACAGGGAAATCCTGGAGGAAAACCTGTTAGAGGCTGCAAAAAAACCTTTAGACTGGGGCAGAGGTTCACCTTCCAGCAGTTCGAACAACCTTACACATACAGCCAGAGCTACAATGGAATGGTTTAGATCAAAGCATAGTCATGTTAGAATGGCACAGTCGAAGTCCAGACTTAAATCCCATTGAGAATCTGTGGTAAGACTAGAAAATTGCTGTTTACAGATGCTCTCCATCCAACCTGACTGAGCTTGAGCTATTTTGCAAAGAAGAAAGGGCAAAGAAGACATAGTCCAATAGACTTATAGTTGTAATTGCGGCAGAAAGTATTAACTCAGAGGGGAGAAATACAAATGCACACTACACTTTCCAGATTTGTATTTATTAATTTTATTTTAAAATTTATTTATTTATTTTATTTATTTATTTAGTTATAAAACCATGTGTAATTTAGTCCTAGTAGTATTGTTATTTTTAGTATTTTTAGTAATCCTACTAACAATAACAGGTGCACTTACATACTCCAATTACAACTTGTTATAAATAAATAACCGACAGCCACAAATAAAAAAAATTTAAAAAATAATACAAAACTTGAACAAAAAATTACAAACCTTGCACAAAAAATTAACTGATGTAGAACATTTTCCAGTCTAAACACGAGTTAAGGAACAATTGAGTGCTAAACCGGTAAGGTAATAACAGACACACAGACGTCTGTTGCTCTATACAAGTGGAGACTTTCCATAGACATGATTACTGTAGCTGATTAATGCTACATGTACACTTAACCTTAGTACCCTAAAGCAAGTTGTTTCATTCTTTTGGTTTTTCAAAAGAATATTTTAGTTTCTATATAAAAAAGCAGATCATTCAAATGCCCCCAAAGGTAAAAAAATGTCAGGTGACCAGCTGTTTATGGCTGTTATTGGAGTTAAAAGACAAATGCTTATTTCCTTTTATAATTTATTATAATTCTAATAATAATTATATAATATATAATTAAAAAAAATTTAAAATGATGTAATATCATTATAATAAAGACTTTGGTTGTCAGATTAAATGTTAAATGGTGCATACCTGTAATGCCTTACTTTACATACTGGCTCCTTTGTCTTGTTATTTTAAACTCTCAAGGATGTTATTTTTCTGTTATGTATTTTTATGAACCAGATATTCAGGACCAAGGCAGAGATATTTCAAGGCGAGGGACAGGAAGTCTACTGGAGGTCCCGGCACCCCGCAAAGTCATCCCTAAACCTGCCCGCTGGAATCGTGCACAAAACACCATCCAGTATAGCAGCACCAAGACACAAAAAGCTGCCCAGAAAAACTGCGGTGGGTTAGATTTATTTATTATTCCAAATGTTTAACATGTGGTGCCAGTGGTAAATGTGAACAAGCATGTACTTATTTATTTGTCAATCTTGCAGTAAGTGCAGGGCATACAGAAAAATTAAAGTACGTTACGCTCTCAGGCCTAAGGTGCTGTAGAAAACAGTGGCTGCACATTAAAGATACACATTAAAGAAATAGACAACAAGGGTACACATTAAATACACAGTAAAGGTGCAGATTTACAATATATAAAGAGAGTGAATATATTACAGGAGACTATCACACTTTTAAGCAGTTAGACTAATGTCTGCTTAATCATGGCTGTCAGTTATTAACTACCAGAATAACTGACTTTTATTTAATTTCTGCTATAATTTTCATGTTCTGTCAATAACATAGTTACTCACCTATTAAACTTATTAATATTAGAAACAGTACCCTTCTTAAGCAAACAGGAATTCTCATGGACACCACTTGATGGCAGTAGCATCATCTCAATTCTGAGTCACGTCCAAAGGAGCATTTTATTTAGTTTATCACACTGTCCCTTTCAAGTGTGCAGAGGTATTGATCATTTATACATTTCAAGACATCCAAGGCTGTTGTGAATTGTTGTAAATGTAGGAACTGCAATTTGCTGTTACTGATTTACAGTTTATATCATTAGAATTCCTAATTTGTCATGGGTTCATTGGATTTGGGAATTTTTTGACCTGCACGTCTGCACAATACTGTAAACACTTAAAAAATACCAGTGTTTAAATTTCACTAATCAAATGATGTGTTCCTTTCGGAATTAAATAGGTGAGAGAATAAACAATGGTCATCCAAAACATGGATATTTAGATGACCTGTTTATACAGACAATGCATTTGGGTCCTTGAAAATGTTTATTTAAAACATTTAATTTCAGTAGTTTAATCACAATCATCAGTGTTTTAGAGCAGTAATGCAGCAAATAGGAAGTTATTCTTCTCAGTTTCTTACACTCTATTTGATTGATGTGTGCATATGTCTGTTTTGCACTAAAGCTAATTAAGGGTAAAACATTTGTGTTGACCCAGAACTGCTGAGCAGCTGTGTAAATACAGACAGTTAGCACAGCTCATCTCAGCCCTGATGTTTGTTTCACAGCATTTCTTTTGAAGGCTTGACTGCTTGCGCCCAAAGCTTAAGACGTGCTAGTGCAAGCTGACCAGAGAATCTGTGTATACGACTTCAGTTGTATGCTTCAAACAAGCCATATCATACCTGCATTTCTTAACTCCACTCCATAATGAGGCTGGTGGAAGATTCCTGGCAGCAGCTCAGCCCATTGGCTTAATGGGAGGCAATATTTCTATTGTTTGTCCATTTCTTCTTCCTCCTCCAGTTTTTTTTTCAGTGTAGAGGTAATGAGGATGTGGGTACATACTTGTAGGGCACAAGTCATTGGCTGTGTCTCCTACATGCTTGTCTGTATGAAGATTGAAACAATTTCTTCCTAAATTTAATCTCCCTCTCTCTGCAGCCTCCTCTATTGAATTCTAACATAGGCTTGTTTTCCAGAAGCAGCTCTGACTCTTTATAGCATGCTGTAATGGACACGTGTGGGTGTGGAGCAAAGCTAATAAAACACATGTCAGTGTAAAATATTGTTCAAACACCGAACATGGAATCATGTCATAGTTAGAACTGATGGTCACATTTAACGTCAACTGTTATTATTAAAGCATCAGCAAATCAGGTTTTGAATGGGTTTGGTCATCACTGGTCAGTGTGCTTATGTGTGTTAAGGTCAGGAGAAAAATAAGACTTAATATGTCTGATGCTCGTGACTCCATTTTGTGGTTGGTCTTCATCTGCCTGGTTGTCGTGGCAACTCTGCTATTTCTGCGGCTGGATCGCTCTCTCACCAGCCCTGGCTGTCAGACTGTTCTCTGTAAGGAAATGGGCTATTTTTAGTCATGCTGCCTTTTGTTTCTCAAGCTCACATCAAAAGCCATAATAAGTCCATGCTGTGTGAACTTATACACGGGGGCATGATGGCTGGGACAGGCATACGGTAACTGGTGTGCATCTGTAGGATATTTTTAATATAAGAACATTGTTAGAGTAGCTAGGGAAATCAGTTGGTGAATTATTAGAACTGCTGCACTGTTTTAATGATCAAACCACATTGCCAGATAATTCCAGTTCGTTAGCTCCTGTGTATTTTTTACTAAAGCAAACACACCTAATACAAACAGGATGCGATTAAAAATGATATGATTTATCATACTGAGGCAGTCCAGAGTTTTTTAGTGATGTAGTCCTTAAATTCACAGTCATAACTGTAACTTAAGTACATTATCACTGAACCCATCACATACACTTGGAAAAGGGAGATGTGATTATGTACAGGTTATTTTTCTTGGCAGAAGCACAAAGCTCTATCGGCCATGATGATAATGAATTTGAGGCATGAATGAATAAGTCTTGAACTCGGGGTTAAGTATGCTTTACATATCGTCCTCCTCCGTGATTCATAAGAAATATCCCCATTAAGGATTTATGACTAAGTTTGGGTGGGAGCCAAGACTAACAGCTATTTTTACAAGAAATAAAGTGATGTTATTTTGAGAGATAACTCTTAAGATCTATTAATTTGGCTATGCCTCATGCTGTGATTGTAGACATGAATGACCATAACGATGTGTCATTAGTCTAAATCCACAGAATACAGTAACTAATGTGTTATTGTCTGACCTGGACAGGTTTAATAGCACATTAAGGCTCTTACAAAAAGCTCTCGTCACTAACCCATTTACCATCTTCTCATTATGATTGGGATGAAGGGTGGAGACTATTTTTTTGATTCTCACCTGCCATGGCATCTAGTAGGTACCAGAGGGGCTAGTCTGCTATCCACTGAGATGCCCTTTGTGAAGTAAATGGCAGACTTTTTTATTAGTCTGTTCTCTTACCTGCCAAAACCTCTAGAACTGCTGCTATGCATTGGGGGGGCTCGTCGCCGTGCTGTGCATCATACCATAGTGGAGCACAAAAAGGCCTTTCAGCTCCTCGGCACGATCTTGCACAGCTGGTCACTTATAAGCTGTGGTGCTGATGGTTTTTCTGTCGGATTGCTTTTGTCTGTTGTGTTTTTCTCTCAGTGAGACTGCATGCTACCTGGCCCTATTCTGTTATGTTGTCTCATGTACCAGAGTCCATTTTTCAGCCTATTGTTCTCCTGACACACTGCCGAATTCTGTCTTACCCTGTGGTCTTGTTATGAGTTTCCACCCCTTGAGGAGTTGCCAGCTTTGTACTAATCGCTCTCCATTGTTTACCCGTCTGTGTTTGGAATAACTGTAAAGCCAATATAAGAGACAGTCTCTTGCTGTTGCTATGAGTCCGCCAAATTCCGGCTGATGTATTGCAGCTGTAAACTCAACTGTTCAAGTTTATTCTCACCCAGCTGCTGGGAAAAGTGGGCTGGAATAAATGTGGTAACAACAGCAACCGTCATGCAAAGCTTAAGCAACTGACACACCACAGTTGATGTTACAGTTTAGCACACAGAATGTGGAAGAGGGATAGCAAACAGTTGACTGATTTGTTCTTTCATTCTACATTTTCTTTTATAATTACCAAAAATTAATTAACATCTGGTTTTATTGCTGCAAGCTTTGTTTAAAATTGTATCTTAATTTAACAGTTCACGTCATCGTTTAGGGGAAAACACAGCAGGGTGAAAGGAATCAAGCCAGGCTTTGTCACAAGTGTAGAACTGTTCAACACATTGTTAGACTATGGCCTTCATTAAGCTCGCAAGGCCTTGGTTTCCTTTCTGGCTTTTCCTTGACTGGCTTCGCTGATTGTTAAGCACTGAGGTGTGGTGGAAAACCCTGGCATGATGCGGTTGTTTTTGTTGAAGCAGTCTTCTTCTAACAGTGTCCATTTGACCTTAAGGATTATGGTCAGGATTTCCTTGGGAGACAGCATAATGATTTTGGAGCAAACTGTCCATGTCCCATGTTTTTATAAAGCTTTGTTTTCCTTTGTCTGCATTCCTTAGTGCTGCAGGGGAACATTTCTCTTACAAATCTCTTTGGGCACTAATGGGCTTTGGAAACTGACCAGAGATAAACTATATTTTTATTCTGCCTTGAGAAACTGCTGTACGATGAGGTTTTTCTTCACTGATGTTGGACCCCACCTCCCCAGTTACAGTTTTTTAGTTGTTGGCTGTAAGAATTACAACTGTAACCTTCAATAACCTTCTCAAAAATGTCACATTTAATATCTGCACAGTACTAAGTGCTACATGCGGTCTGATCACTAGAACCGCTGATCGGTGGAAGCAGACTGAATGGTGTGTATGTGTATCAAAATGAGTAAAATGCTGTGTGAGGCAGGTTTGAGCTACTTGTGAGCTGCTTGGCATGATTGGTCTGGTGTTTTCTTGCTCTGCAGGTAATGCACAGCTACAGGAACAGCACTCTAACAACCAGAGATCTACAAGACATGCTGCGCAGTCTGATAGAGTAAAGAGGGTTACCATAGCAACAGTCAATGACAGCCAACCAGAGCATTCTAGGTAATGGTATGTTTTGAGAGGGAAGAATACCCTGTGTGATCTGAGGTTGTATATAGTTATAATGTACTTTTTACGCATATAAATGTTTCCATCTTGACATTCAGGGGATATTTTATTTGTTTCAAATTAATCCTTGGTTTTTTTATATTATGTAGTCTTGCCTACAGTCTAATATGTCAGCATAACTTTGTTTTGCATAAATGGTATTAGTGATCTTTCTATTTAAAATAGCAGAGCACAACCGGAATAGTGGAGAATTTAAACTTCAGTGGAATGCAGTTATTTCTTTTCACCAATTCAGTAACGTTGTCATCATGTCACATCTTATTGTCTGCATTACAACATTTTGTTGTGACTTGTGTGACAGAGGGTTTATCAATGAAAAATATTCATTCTATTAGGTACTTTTAGGTGTTGGAGTGTTGATGTGTTTATGTGACTGAATCTGCTGTCACATAGCAATAAGCAGAATGTGTAAGTGTCCAGTTTCATTTACCACTCTCAGCAATCTGTTTTCTATAGGCTAACATTGCTCTATATAGTATGTAAGTGGTAGGAAATAATGATTGGGTGACCATTTTGGATACAGCCCATAACTATGGGTCCTATACTAGGTCCATTATTTCTGCTGATAAGAAAAAAGTGTAGATGTTAAAATATTATCGCTTTATCAGCCCTATTTGTGACATGTAGAAGTAAAGTTTATACTTTCATTCTGTAGGCCTATTATGTTTGTACATGATGTACATGAATGTCTTAAAAATGCATATGTGTGACTCATAAGACTTGCTGCTGGCCACTGCTTTAGGCCCAGTTTATCAGTTGAACTTTGTCATAAGATAGTAATGGTGTCCCCCTTTAAAAAGTTTATAAATAGGAAATAGCTGTGGTGTGAAAGACGAGCAGAATGCCACAGATAATCTAGACCATAAATAAATATGGTGTGTGTTCTTGTGCTTGACGTACAGCCTTGTCAGGATGACATGACTTCCCCTGAACGAGAATACTTGTGTTCCCTGCTGACTTGTGACTGTGCAGTGCAGGGGAAATGGTTTCCTGGTATTGTGAAAATGTCAGGATTTCAGAGTGTAATTTGTCAGATTTCCCCAGTGCCTCCCCTCCATGCTTAATGCCATGACCTGGCCCAGGAAAGCACATGCTGTATGAACTGGAGATAAACTCTGACCTAGAATTGTGTGTATACTCTGCTAAGTATATTGTAAAAGAAAAAAAAAACTGCCCATAAATTGATAAATAAGGCCTTGAACAATCAGCAGTATCATCAGGCCTTTGAGTGCTGAACACTGAGCATGTAATATGCTGAAGATTAGGTTTTTCATGAAGAACTTGTTCAGTAAGAATTTGCTACCTTATGGTATAGCATAGGCTCTTTTTGTGAATATATTCTAAACGTAAAAAAGACGTAAATTCATGGCTACCATCACAGTCACTGTCTGTGCGCCATATTTTTTTTCACTTTTTACCCCACTTTTTCCTAGTTAGGGTCTTCTGTCCCTGGAGAACACTGGGTGAAGGTGTAAGTGTCCCCTGGATGGGAAGCCAGTTTATCTTAGGTTTTGGTCAACTTTGAATTTGTAAAACCAAGGGATGACCCCCACCCCCAGACTGATTGACCTCCACTCCCTCAGGTACAGCCAATTGTGCTATGGGACCCAGGTCACTGTGGTGGTCAGGAGCTGTAATTTTTTTTTTTTTCTTCAAATTAACATGTGTATTGTATGAATATACAACTCAAGTAATTATTAGTGTTTAATCCTCTATGCTATCTCCCTAAGTAAGGAGATGTGATTATCAAAGCACCCATCTGGCTTGACTGAGTCTCGACAAGATGTTAAAGGGTTAAATCATTTCTAACAGAATATAAAAAGAGAAAGGCAGTTTGAGGGGAAAGTCATACATATGCAGCTTACTGTGCAGTCTGTACTAGATACACACATAGAGGAGCCCAAGGGACGCTCACGCTCTAGCAGTCTCTAGTCCCCATGGCAACGGCAGGCAGCCCCTATCAGCTCCATCTGAGAATAGGTAAAGTAAATCTGCATGCATTTGGCTGCCGGCCAGGGTCTCAAATGAAAGAGCACTTTGAACGCTTGCCAGGCTCGGAGGAGGAGAGGGGCCTGTCAGGCCTGCTTAATGTTGGCAGTTTGTACTTGGCAAGGCTTGCCTTTTCCCAGAATCCCTCACTCTGGCAAGCTGCCAGCTGCTTAGCGGAAGCTGAAAGTTAACCCCTGTGACAGGCCTGAGGAAAGCAGAACACTGAAAACTTTCTAATGTGTGTGTGCGTGCGTGCGTGCGTGCGTGAGTGAGTGAGTGAGTGAGTGAGAGAGAGAGAGAGAGAGAGAGAGAGAGAGAGAGAGAGAGAGAGAGAGAGAGAGAGAGAGACGCACACACACACAAACAAACACACACAGAGGGGGAGGGCAGGGAGGAACAGGGTGATCTACATGCATGAGAGCGCTGCAGGGAGAGCAGAGAATCTCTCAGGGAGAGGGAAGGAAAGCAAAATATCCTGCACCGTCTGCACACAGAATCAGACTGCAGGTTACTGCAGTAAAGGTTTTTTCCCCCTGGATATTTAATCATATTTCATCTGCATATCATTTTTCTGTAACTCTTTTGCTTTATATATGTAGAACAAAACATTTAGTAGTAAATAATACAACTTGTACTAGTATTTACTTCTTGATCCTGAATGAGTGCTGTGTGTGTGAACATGTGTGCTTATTTCAAGGCCACTTTTATGGCATTTTATGAAATCTTGAAGATCCATGGCATTTATTTGTGTTTTTAGTGATCAGTCTTTTGCAGTTTTACCTTAAACATGCCTGAGTCTATTTTTGTGTGTGCTTTTTGCTCTGTACTGGCATTTTAATTGGAGACCAAGCTGTGTAGATTAGTGACTTTCCTCCACATTTCTTTTCCTTCGGCCTGTCTCTTTTTTTTATTTTCTGGCATTCTGATTTAGATTAAAGCAAGCAAGCAAAAATGCTTGCTATTGTGTCGGAGTATATTTATGTCTGAGATATGATTTTAGCCCTTGTTGGTTGAATCCTGCTATCAGTGTAAAGTAATAATGATCATTATCAGAATAATATGGACTGGAACCTTGTCCTTTAGGAGGTATACTAGTGCAGCTAAAAAAATAGAATATCATGAAAAAGTTCACTATTTTTTGTCACTCATTGCAGAAAGTGAAACCCATATGTAGATTCATTATAGATATAGAGTGAAAAAAATTCAAGCCTTTATTTCTTGAAATTTTTATGTTTGTGCCTTACAGATAATTAAAACCCAAAATTCAGTGTTTCAGAAAATTAGAATATTACATAAGATCAAGAGGCACTACACACAGACGAATCCTAGACATGGACAAATGTCACATTCCTCATGTCAAGCCACTCCTGAGCCTGAGCCAGAGACAATGTCAGAAGTCTTACCTGGGCTGTGGAGAGACATTTAATCTAAAAAGAGGATTTTGGACCACTGAG
>JAVSBU010000145.1:6281004-6291505 GCA_033118015.1 Loricariichthys derbyi | reverse complement strand
TTAACTGGTCAGTCTGACCACTTAGGAATCTCCAAGGGGTTTCCCCAATTTATTTCTTCTAAATGCCTTATACCAACTAAAATCAGACTGAATTATTCAGTCTGGGCATATAACGGATCTAACTACTAGGTGTTAGATTTGTACCCTATATAATGTGATTGTATGACATACTGGGACTTTAAGGGAGAAATGAGGAATGAGAGAGATATGAGCTGGAGCGGAGAAAGGGCGGGCACTAGGACTTCCCCGTATCTCGGAGTGCGCAGTGCACTCTCTCTCTACTACAGTTAAACCGTTATACCGAAGCGCACGCGCTCACATCCACACCAAGCTCGCGCTCGTTCTGGCTTTGGATATTGATTTGTTTTTTGGATATTTATAAAACTTTAAAAACGTTTCTGGATCTTTATCATATGTGCAGCACTGCTGGGATACTTTTCCATTTTCAGTGCGTTTGATGCGACGATGTGAGTATTTCTAATAAATACCACAGGTCGGTTGTGTTCAGTTTGAGCGTCGCAGGTAACGCAGAGGTTTGGAGATGAAGCAAACCACGGCCGCGCTCGCAGAGCTGTTTCTGTCCCGGGACAGGAGGGATTATGAGAGCCGCTCCAGGGACAGAGAGCAGGGGGACGCGGAGCTGGAGCGCCTCCGAGCCCGGGACAGACTGGAGGCCACAGTGGCAGGGCTGGCAGAGCTGGATTATCTGAGACAGAGACAGGAGCTGCTGGTGCGAAACGCTCTCAACTATCAGGAGAATGGCAGTGGAGAAGAAGATAATCAGTCCTGTTCGGATAATTACCTGAACCATGAGGAGAAACTTTTAGAGGAGAACATTCTGCTGCTCAGAAAACAGCTGGTGAGTGATTTAACCTAATGTCACTCTGCGCATGTCTGTGGGTTCTGTGAACAAGCTAGAATAACTAACATCCACATTTTATCTGCACATACAAGTTTAACCACAGCACTTTCCCATTAGGATGACAAATGTTAATCTGTGTTCGGAAATTGCCGGACATTGTCCTCAATCCGACTCACTCCCACAAGCGATCATTAGAATGACATGATGGAGATTTAAAGCGACGCTGTGTTATTTAAATTGAACTTCCTGAATGGTGTAAGTCTGCTGCTCTGTTCTTCGAGGGGGTCCAGCTGCTTCAATGAGGTCCTCTGATTAGCTACAATAGACCAAGCTGAAGAAATGAAGTTTTGGAGAGCAGCAGCCTGTAGACCCCTGCTGATCTTAAAACAGGACGAGTTGCTCCACTCTGTTCTTTCACACACACCTCATCTCCTTACAATAAAATAATCAGGGCTTTCTAAAGGATCCACCTCTACAACAGGGATGCACAATACATGAGGGACTATGCACATTTATTAGTATACGGATTGTTGTCTATTATGTTCCAGTCAAAACAGAAAAATCAAGACATTGACAGTTTCTCATAACCGACTAAATAATTACAATACCAAAAACAGGGAACAGACACCTTATGAAGTCACTGTACTCGGTTTATCAACCTGACGTAGGGTTAATATAGTGCCATTCTAAAATAACTGTTATCCAGCTCTGCAAATGGTGCTCTGTGTAAAAATGGTCTCCACAGCCCCATATTCTGAGTGCCCAGAGCCCATAAATCACAGCGAGCCTGCCTGTCAGGAGCACAGGTTTTTACTGCCTTCCTGACCACTGTTCCATTCCTCTGCTCCATATAGCACGGAAATCTTCTTCTCCTGTCAGCACACAGCAGTTTAAATGTGCAGTAGATAACACACCACTGATTGTGGGCCATTTGAAGTAATGTTTTTGTGCTTTAATGGATCTCTTTCCTTGGTTTGCTGTTTCACCACACTTAATTTGGAATGCAGCATATGACCCGAGTGTTGTCAGATATAGCCAATTCCACATAAGTGGCATGCTTGAGCCAAACGATTCTCCCCCACCAGGCATGACTCTAATTTAGTCTATTACACTTGTCAGATCTGTACCTCCTGCCAGCACTCAGATAGCTATGGGAAACAGACATGAATTCCAAACAAGTGAGACACAACCAGCATTAGTGTGAGTTCCATAAACAATTGCAGATTGATTTACCAGCTATACCTGTATTGATTGTGTGGAGTATCGTTGATTTCTTACTATGAAGCAACGTAAATGTGGTCCTGACCTAACTGCAATGTTCTTTTCCTCCAGAATTGCCTGCGAAGGAGAGATGCTGGTTTGATCACTCAGCTCCAGGAGCTGGATAGACAGATCAGTGACCTGCGACTGGACACGGACATCTTGCATGAACACCTAGAGAGTGACAGTCGTCCTAGTTCTGGTAGGTCCTCACCCAGAACAGTAAGAAGGGTTTTAGGGTTATAGAAATGGGTTCTACATTTAAGAGGATATGGTTATAATGTTACACTGAACATTAAGATCCAGTCTGTTGCATTGCAGTTTCTTTGGTCTCCAGTTTTTATTACTAATTGTCCCAGAAGACCGGAAACAGATGTCTTAATAAAGTATAATTTAGTGCAAATCTGCTTTGAGAACATGAAAATGCCAGTAGTAACATGTGTGCCTGCCAGGCCTAATATCAGTTGGAGACTGCTTGGCCACTGTGTTTAAGCACGAATTCTGTAATATGAACAATCTGCACCCTATGTTAGCCACTTACCCAGCTGAGCTGGTTTACATTCCAAATACAAGAGGTAATTTTAGTGCTGGAGCTTTTGCAACACTTTTGTTGCAAGATGTGTATATAAAGCAGAAATTGATTGCACATGTGCATGCTTCTTGCTGAATGTCAGTAAAAGGTTGTACTTTTCTAGTAGCAAGGGGGATTATTTGTGGCATTAATTCAACATTAGCTGCTTTATATTACAAAGTAACTTTGAACTTTTATGTCAGCTACCTCTGGGACTGCTGAATGTTCATTTTAAGGACCAATTTTTATAATGGAACAAACTGATTTTCTTTCAGTCTAAAGCTTTAAATGATGAAGACTGGATTCAGTCTTTAGCTGACTTTTTCATTCTGTTTCTTTCTCTTTCTCTCTTAGGTTTTTACGAGTTAAGTGATGGTACTTCTGGCTCCCTCTCTAATTCCTCCAACTCTGTCTTCAGTGAGTGTTTGTCCAGCTGTCGTTCCACCTCCTGCCTGTGTGCCCCCCTTGACACTTCTCTTTGCGTCACTGAGGGAAGGCTCAAGTCTGCAGGTGAGACTCCAATTTAGTAAGGGTTTCATTTTAGAGACAGTGCTTAACTAGAGGAATGTGTTCTACAACGACTTTGTAAACATGCACAGCATTTTAATGAGTAACCTTGTCTATGCCCTAAACTATGTTATCATGAAGAGGAAGGCTTCATTCTAGTATCTGCTTTTAATCCCTATTGGTTGTGTTTTTACCATTAGCTGAAAGTCCTCCAAACAATTAAATCTGGTACATGGCAAATAGAGGACTGGGTAATGGAAGGCTCAAACAAGAGAGATAGAAACAGTTTCACAGCTCTGCAAATGCCACACCTCTGATAAGCTAAAAGAGACAAAAGGATCATTTGCATGTCAAAGCTAATCAACCACCCACTTAGCTCAACAGTTTACCAAAAGTTCAGGTTGCACCCATAGAGAAAATCATATAAACCCAGTGTTTGTTATAGAAGCTAATATTGGTTTTGAAGTGGAGGTTTTAGCAGATCATAGTTTTATGAATACACTTCTCTATTTCAACTGCTTTGCATTATTTTAGTGAAAACTGTAGAAATGTGAAAAAAACTGTTCTGTCTTGTTAATTGTCTCTGGTCTCCTCAGCAGATGAAATCGGTTTCTGTGCCGAATGTGAAGAGCAGTGTGACGACTCAAGTTCTGGAACTGTCTGTCAGTCTCTGTCTGCTCCCTACTCTCCCTCCGTAGATGGGACCTGTGACAGCTTGTCCAAGTACCATTGTGATCTTGTAGCAAAAAACGGAAGTGATGTTTATCGTTACCCAAGCCCTCTCCATGCAGTTGCTGTTCAAAGCCCCATTTTCTTCCAGTCTATGGCCAGCCAATTAAAGGAGGACATTGGTATGTTCAAGTCAGGAGAAAACCAAGGTGATGGTCAAAAACCTGAGCAATCTCCCATTTCCCATAATGCCTCTCAAACTCATCTCAACAAAAAACTGGAGAGTTATATCTTTGGGCTGCTTCAGAGGAGAGCACAGCCAATGAGGACCAATAAACCTAGAACAAGTATAAACACAGACCCCTCCAAAAGTGTCTTACGACAGGGCAGCCTCTGTGTGAGAGCCACAACTGCGGGACAAATGCAGGCATGGACTACAGAACTCAATTCCAACTGGCAATCTTGCTCGCCTGCAGCACCTCCTAGTACTGACCCCAGCACAGCATCAACTCAAAGACAGTGGTCTGTTGAGCCAAAAGGAGAGTACTTAGAGAATGGAGCAGTGCACTCTCAAAACCAACCTCATAATGGATATGTTATGAAAAATGACACTAACTCTAATAGCCTTTTGAAGAAGAAAGTGTCTGGGGCCAATAAAGGGCAGCCATTACCTGTTGCTGTTAAGGAATTCCAAGATTTGGGTAGCCCTAATGCAGTATCTTCTCCAAAACTTAAAAAGCATCCATATTACCCTGCCATAGAGGACAATAATTCAGCCCTGACACTGAAAGCAGGCACTCACAAGAGAGGTCCCAAGATCCAGCCTTCAATTGCCTGCTCCGTGAAACAAGAGCAACAAGAGCTCCATAGCCTGGGCTCCTCATCTCACAGTCAGGATGAGGGAGGTCAGATGGTCAGTGCACAGTATATACCAGCCAAAGAGCAGAATGTCAGACTTCGCAAAGGTGGTAGCAAAAATGTCAAGATTGTGAAGGTGAAGCATGGCAGCAGCAGAAGACATGGAGCCCATTCTACTGAGCTTTTATCCGAAACCAGTCGTGACAGGCATCGGACAGGATCCAGGCGATCCAAGCCACTGGAAGATGTGCCTCACTCTCACAAAGTCTCCAAAAGGATATCTTGTAAAGGCAAAAGAATCCCAGCCTCAATTCCAGAAGGGCAAATATTGGAGAAACAAAGCACCTCAACAGGCAGGGCTTCTTCTCAAAGACACCATGGTCATCACAGGCATCATGAGGCAGTTCTGGCCAAACCCAAGTACAAGCGCAGTGACTACCACCGTAGGCTGCGGGGCATACCAGAGGTGCCTTATGAAGAGGCCTTCAGACGGGTTCACCGCAGGCATAAAAGTGAGATGCTGGGCCACATATCAAAGATGTATCTCCCATCCAAAACACACATGACCAGTCCTTATGCGTATGTGGGCAGTGACTCGGAATACTCCGCTGAGTGTGCTTCTCTTTTCCACTCGACTATCTTAGACACAAGTGAAGATGAGCGTAGTAACTACACCACCAATTGTTTTGGGGACAGCGAATCAAGTGCTAGTGAGGCTGACTTTGTGGAAAGCAGCACTAGCAGTGACTCTGAAGGCAGCAGTGGGGTCAACTGGCCTCAGTTCAGTCAGGCATCCCATGAAATTTCTTCAGCACAGGCCAAGGCCTTTGTCAAAATTAAAGCCTCTCACAACTTAAAGAAGAGAATCCTACGCTTTCGATCAGGCTCTCTAAAACTCATGACCACAGTGTGAAGGATGAAGGAACTGAGGTTTGAATTGGGATGCAGGCAATCAAATTGACTGCTTTCTGTTCTTTAAGTGCCTAAGCAAAATCCACTCACACTGCTTAAAATGTATGAGTTATTTCACTAGAAGTGGAGTGACCTCATCAGTCTGCACTTTCCGAGCCCATTAAAACATAGTTTAAAAATACCGAAAAGCAACTGAGTCCCCCGATTGTATCATTATCTGTAGTCATATTTATTATAAAATTACAAAATCATCATTTTTCTTTGATGCATGTACAGGACAAGGAATGTGTACATTTGATCAATATTGATCGTCATTAGTAATTTTAAAAAATAAAATATTTAAAACATAATATATTTGATTAGTCCTTTGTGAAATAGAGTAGGGAGTATGACAGAGCAGATGCACACTAAAATTAATTAAATAGAATTGGGATAGACCAAGTCTGTCTGCAAAATGTAATGAGCTTTGGACAGTGTCACCTGTTAATAGGGACTTTATTATGTTCTCAACAAATTACATTACTTTGTGAGTGATGCCTAGTGTCTGTTAATTGCAAATTTTGTAAATAGAATGAAAATGTTCATTTTTGGTGTCTTTTCTCTTTATGCTTTATTAAATGCTTTTTTTAATGACAACTCCTCTCCGTTTAATTTAGTTAGCTTTTTAAATAAATTTGGTGTTTTGACTGATAAGGCAAACAGTCTTGATCAAGCTCTTTTGCTCACTCTCTAAACCAATAGTGTGAAGTCCTGAAGCTAAAGTAGTGTAGTTTGAAATGATTAAATATTTGTGAACTGATAAAAAGATAGTCACAGTTTATCTGATATTCAGTTTATTTATATACACAAGCTATGTTTGTATATTTTCAGTCAGATCACAAGACCTTCACTGAGGGTGGACTTAAAGGACACCAATAACTATAATCCAGTTTATTTTGGCTGACTATATGGGTGTCTATTAAAGAAAGCTTTCTACAGCTAAATACACTGCCTGACCAAAAAAAGGTCACACAGTCTAATATTTTTAGCTTTCATTATGGCAGGCATTCACTGTGGCATTGTTTCCACAAGCTTCTGCAATGTCACAACATTTATTTCTGTCCAGAGTAGCATTCATTTTTCCCCAAGATATTGTATTGATGATGGGAGATTTGGACCACTGTACAAAATCTTCTCCAGCACATCTCAAAGATTCTCAGGTCTGGTCTCTCTGGTGGCCAATCCATGTGTGAAAATGATGTCTCATGCCATCTGAACCACTCTTTCACAATTTGAGCCTGATGAATCCTGGCATTGTCATATTGGAATATGCCTGTGCCGTCAGGGAAGAAAAAATCCATTGATGGAATAACCTGGTTATTCAGTATAATCAGGTATCAGCTGATCTCATTCTTTGGTCACATAACATTGCTGAACCTAAACCTGAATAACTGCAGTAGCAACTCCAGATCACAGCACTGCCCCCACAGGTGGTGACCTTTTTTGGCCAGGCAGTGTATAACATGTTAAAAGGCATGGGTAATAGACCCAGGTACTAAGATTATTAAAAATGAATCAAGGCCCAATGCACCAACAAATCATGTGCTGAATAAAAAATGTGTTGTGCACATGAGTGTTATTATATGAATTTCTGACCTTTTACTCGTTGCCTCAATTCCCTAATAGACATGCTTGGATTTTTAGGAATTTTCTTTTTTTTTCTGACTGGAGCAGGGCTGCTCTGGAAAGGGTATTTCTAAAGAGGTGATTGTCTGTTTGAATTACTGCAGCTGAGGAAAAAGAGCAGGAATTGTCTCTTCTCAACACTTGGCATGTTTATGGCTTGGCATGTTCCAGCCTAATCACAAGCACTTCAACCAGACGAATGTCTCCTGTGCGGACAACAAAATCTCAGTTAACAGAATGTGACCTATGGTAGGGTTTATTTGAAACACTCAGTATCAGTTTGCATGTCAATGGGAACTGCAAGAAGAACTAAACAATAAGACAGTCCATAAAGTTCCACTTGCTTTAGTATATCATTAAAGTTAAAATGATATGCTCACATTCTGATTTTAGCTAATGTTGTAAGGTGTACATGCAGTATATCCTCTGTTCACTTAAAGCAGGAAAACCACAATAACTGAAATCACTTTACATATTTGTGCAAATAGTGTTAGTTGTCTGTGGTGGTTATTAGTGTAGTTAGTATAGATTTTACATTTAAAGCATTTAGCAGATATTTAGAACGACGTACAGCTGAACTCTTACAAGTTGCAATCCAAACAATTGTGGGTTAAGGGCCTTACATTAGGGTCCAGCAATGGCAGTTTGACAGTGTTGGGATTCAAACCTTTTAACCTTCTGATTGATAGTCCAGTACACTTCTGTACCTGTCTTTCTTAGTTATTATATACTCTCTTCCCAATAGTCATAAATCAGTGATTTCATAATTAATAACTGCAGCTTTGTACTGAGTCCAAAATGAGGTAGGAATATGTAACTGTTAGGTATCAGTAAACAACAATTATAAAAAATGACTGGTGGTACCATGTTGCACAAGAAATTAGAAAATGGGTAAAAAGCCAAGATTAAGCCTCGAAATTTATTTTGGCAGACGTATATTTACCAAATACTGAAAAGCCACCTATCACTAATGCTGTTTAATTCTTCTTATGTTTGCATAGTGTTTTGTATTACTCATTGTGACAGAAAGGCATTTAGAAGGTGATTTTGACCACCAGCATTGAAAGACAATTACCATATTAAGACTCATTTGTTAGATTTATTGTTGCTATACAGAAGTCTAAAGTATAAAGCTGAACTATTTGGTATCACTCAGAGTACATTGTAAGGGAAGCTTCTTCTTTGTTGTTGTAGTTAGAAATAATTCCAATTTGACATTTTTTTTCCATAAAATTCAGAGGTAGAACAAAATTCATTAAATGTTTAACCAACAGTGCGTTTTATCTTCTGGGTTTAACCATAATTGTGCTCTTATTACATGTTTTTACAGTTACAAGCACAAAACTGTTGAATATCAAATTTACTTTTACTTGGATATTCTCTGAGAAGTGAGCAATGATCAATCACTTTCTTACAAAATTATTACAGTACATCCTAGTTAAGGCCAGACTTTTTAAATTACTTCTTTGGCAGATCCGCCGGTGTTAGTTTTTCACATTTTTGAAAAAAAAAAAAAAATTGGAAAAATCGCATTTTTTTTTTTATTGCCGCTGATCTTGCATACTTGAAAATGGCAATTTAAAACTCTATGTGCCGTCGTCATCCCTGACGCATGTGTAGAATGTACCAAAATTTGTCGTCATCATCACAAACGCATGCACAGATGAAGCAAATGGGCATTAAGCAGACAGTTCAGCAAGATTGCCAGTATTGGCCAGTTGTACAAGGAAGCTGCTTCAGCATTTGGAAGCAGTCTTTCTTGTGGGGTCTTCAGGTGGCTGCAATTAGCTGGTTCTTATTGCCACCTAGCGGCGTGGCGCTGATGCACGTCTCATAGGGTTCAGCTGTGGCTGAGTGTATAAACACGCCACTCTTGCTCCAGTCCTGACTTCTGTCTATGGCGTGGCGTGCAATCCCTCTCAAGCAGAGCATAACTGCTACAATGCCAGCTCGTTGCTCTAAAGCCTGCTCCTGCCTTATAAACACTCAGCCACAGCTGAACCCTATTAGACATGCATCAGCAGTGCACCGCTAGGTAGCAATAAGAACCCAATAATCGCGGCTGCCTGAAGACCCCACAAGAAAAACTGTTTCCAAACGCTGAAGCAGCTTCCTCGTTATACCAGTGTTGCAAACTTAGCGACTTTGTCAGATCGTCTAGCGACTTTATTTTTTAAAAGGTGACTAGCGACAAATCTTGTGACATTTTATGGTGTTATTGGAGACTTTTGGAGACTCTGAGATGAACTGCGCATGGCCAAAGCTGCTACATCTCAATCATTGACGTTTTGATGAATGCCAACATAAATTATACGCATCTGCCACCAGAAAAGTGAGTAAACTCATTTCTCACATTTGCTGTAGCTTTAGCTGATGTAGCATTTATTTGTATTGTTCTGAATGTATGATATGGTGTCCTGCTTGGATGCTGTGGTGATCTGATGAGATGTTTTTAGCCATATAGTGCACATTGGTTTGACTCCTGATGTTCGCTAATTGAAATTTTTTAAAAATTAATTCTAAAGTGAAATTTTATTTTTATTTCCGCCACCGTATTCATGTTTTCATATCAGAAATCCGCCAAACAAGAAATAAAAATGTCTGGCCTAACTTAATGATACATGAATCATGTAGGTGTCATTCTCTTGTTCTATTATTTAAATATGCCATATTTTTAACTGTAATATTAATAGATTTAAATGTTTGGGTCATCTTGAGGAGTGAACTGTGAAGGGGACTGTGGTGGGCAAAGAACTCAGTGCCTCTGTGTACTTGCTGTTAGCACAGAGTTACGGTTTACACTACTGAGTGCAAGACTGGGTGAAATGGTATCCAAGGTCAGTGCAATCTACCAAAACAGCACTGGGTGGATGTATATAGACAGCAGGTTTTGAGAGGGTAATTTAGCCATGCTCCTATGCCATGCTCCAGAGCACTACAACTCTGAAGAAATGATGTCTAGATGCTGCCTTTAACAAGTTTTCCAACATAGGTTACTATACTCACCGGACAAAATTTAGTCACCCCTGACAGAAACATATCTAATAGCATGCACCTCCATGAATTTTCAGGAATTTTCTGTTGATAGGGATTTTTGACACTGCTGGTACTGGTGGTTTTCTGTACATTTCAATACATCTGCAATTTAGCTACTACTGTACCACCTGAATGAATCCCATGCACACCCTGCAGGTATT
>JAVSBU010000145.1:6218900-6232229 GCA_033118015.1 Loricariichthys derbyi | reverse complement strand
GTCTTCTACATGCTTTGCAAGTGGGAAAACCTTAAAAATCAGCAGTGTATCAAATACTTGTTCTCCCCACTGTAAGTGAACTACGCCTTTTCATAAATCGAATTAAAAATTAATTGGAAAAAAATGGGCTATATAATTATATATTATCTGTAATAATAAGCTCCCTGGACAGAAAGTTGGTGACCTTTGGTTTTTACGATGGTAGTAAATCAGAATTGTGGTCAAAAAACAAAACTGATAGACAGAGGCTGCTGATATGTTTCACAGAAAATAAATAAAAATAAAAAAACAATTCTCTTCCAGGCAAGAATTGCTTCTAGGAGTTAACACTTCACAAACAAAATTTCTGAAAGAACCCTCTATAGGGAACTGCATACCAGGAACATATGGAACAGAGTGCTTTCGCTCAAAAAAATTGCCTGGTTACAGGGGATGAAAAGACACAAACATTGGGCTGTTCAAGAAAGGAATTATGTTATCTGGTCAGATGAATCTCATTTCTGTTTGCATGTGAATGATGTTTGTTATTGTGTTTGGTGAAGATCTCAGGAAGAATTTAAAAAGGACTGCATGTATAATGTGAATAGAGTTGGAAGACATTCTGTGATGTACTGGGGATATTTTAATTATGTGGAAATGGGTCCTTTGGTTGAGATGACAGTAATTTTGAACCACAGTGCCTACACTTAGCTGCTGGACAACCAGGTTTTGCTTTTTGCACATTTTCTTACCAAAGAACATAACGTTCTTATCCCTCTATTTCAAGTTGACAGTTCTCGCATTCACATGGCTGCAAATGTGACGCGTTGACATGACGAACATTCAGGAGCAGTAAAACATCTGGACTGGCCTGCAGACTCCCCAGATGTGAGTCCTCCTGAATCTGTGAGACTGTGAAGTACTTTGATGCAAAAGTTGGTGAACCTTTGTGTGAACTACATCCAGAAACTTGTCCAGACAATGCCGAAGTGAATCACAGCTGTTATTCGTGCTTGAGGAGGTAGTACACTCCATTAGAAAAGTCATAGTTGACTCATTTTTTGTCCAGTTAGAGCATATTTTTATATGTAAATAATATACTGTGACGGTTGGTACTTCTCTATTGCATTTATAATACAGTGCTTTTTAAACAATAAATCATACAGTATAATCAGCATTACAATTTGAGCAAAGAGTTGGAAAAAAATGTAATTTATTAGTTTTGGTATGGTTCCTCTTTTGCTATAATGATGGCATGAACCACACACGTGCAAAACATAATCAATGCCCAGCATGATTTCACAGTATTCCAAGAAGGATCTTGTGATGTTACTGATTGCTTCAAGTAACGGTGGAGGAAAGACCATGACCGTCAGCTTTCTTCAGTGTGTATACTGTTAATATATTTTGTAATGGAAAACTTGATAGAAGATAAAATAAGCATTTTCATTAATTTTCTCAGGTTTTTGGCCTGAAATATTAAATATGGTATATCATATCACAACAGTTGCAGTCATTTGTGTAATGCTAATTTAATAGCACTTGTACGAGAGAAAAAACAATAAGTTATAAACAATAATAGTTTGCAAACTAAGCTATCCTGATCAACTTAGACCTAAGGATAAAGTGAGATAAAGTGATTGCAATGCAAGCCAAACAAGATCCTCATATTATTCCAGTGTTGGAAATTTATCTGTCACTATGAAATTGCTTAAATTGTTTGGAGGAAAAATAAATTGTTTATTTGTGAAAGTTTGTTTGACAGTTAACACTTATATCGCTAATTCCTATGTGTAGCATGCCAGAACTGAAGTTTTGTCCTGGTTGAACTATGTATTCTCCAGTGCAATACAATATACCAATTCAAAAGCCACCAAGAAATAAGCTGATTCTATAATCCTGTTATCTTGTTATTAAAAATGCACGTATGCTTATTTTGGTGTTAAGCGAGGTATTACACAAATTAACCACTGTTTCTGCTTCTTTATCAAATTTGGATCATTTTTCCCCATCTTCATTTCTGAAATCATCATGTGTATCACTGTCTGTCAGTGATTCATGCAGGTTGATCTGATGCCACCTCACAGTTTAAGGCCAATACCAGTCTAACACACACTAATGAGATTAAATTTTAATAAGTTAATTCATCTCATCGAACAAACTTCTAAAATAGTCAACATAATTGCATTTCTGTGTTACATGTGACTTGCTTGTTCTTTAGAGAACAAAATTCTGCTTTTTTTAAAATCATTTGCATAAGTCCAAATAGATATGGCCTCTCAGTTGTGCATGTACGTCTTTCTAAATATTTGCAGTGTACATCCTGGTGTGCACACACCACCTACATGCCTTATTCTCCCACAATAGGTGGGAGAGTTACTGATATCTGGATGTTAGTTAGATTTTTATTAATCTAATTAGTCCTCAGGTTGAGAAAATGCTGGAATTTCTTGTGTCTTGACTCTGTATCCTCGGCACTTCAGCTCCCGGCTGTTTAAAGCCAGTTGACTGAAGGACAGGTCGAAGCACAAGCATCGCTCATCCTTTAGAAAAAAAAGAGGTCTGTTTGGAATGCACTTGCACGTCACGAAAGTTCAACTTTGCAGTGTGTTGGAGAAAGGATTTTCAGAACAAAGGAAGATGTTTGCCAAGGATTCTCACACCACAAGCTATGTGTGTGTTTTACTGTTGGGCTTAAGGCAAGGTGGCATGCACAGCAATAAGGCTGGATTTGTTGCTGTTTGACTGTTGCCTTTCCACAAATAGCAAGGTTAAATTTTGTATTGAACTGCACATGAACTTTTTTGTGTGAATTGTTTAGTCGTTTCTAGTGTTGATGCCAGTAAAACTGTTACATGCAGTGAATAGAAACACCAAGAAGGTGAGAGGGTGAAACTCCTGATTGAAATGTCTCTCATAAGCCAGCTGACCTTGAGTTGACTCCTTTTCACAGCCCCACCTCCCCTGCATGGCGTCTTTGAGATGACTAATAGCTTCATGGCTTGTGTCACCACTTTGCACCAGTTACACAACCTTACTTGCCACAATAAGGCTTTGTTTTCCTTAGTTTTATACACTCAGGTTAAAATGCTTTTAACATTCCTCTTTGAACTTTTTAAATAGAAAGGAATTTTTAAATAGAAAGGCTGGTCTTTTTGGGGTTGGGCAGGGGTGAATAACATAATTCAGTACTCATAGAAAAAGATCATGGTCTCGGAGTCAGAAGTGAGTCTTCAACATCTGTGAAATGTACAAATATTGCATAGTAATCACATAGAAAAACATGGAATCATCGAACCACAATCTCGGGGGGCACCTACAGTTGCAAGAACTATGTTATGTTATTTCTTCCTGAATTAGCTACAGGTAGTCCTTGATTTATATTTATTTAATTTATCATAAATCAAGGAGTGTAAAATACACTGTAGATACACTGCCCGGCCAAAAAAAAAGTCACGCACTTTAGTTTTGATTACAGCACACATTCACTGTAGCAACGTTTCCAAAATCTTCTGCAATGTCACAATATTTATTTCTATCCAGAGTTGGATTAATTTTAACCCAAGATCTTGTATTGATGATGGGAGTTTTGAACCACTGCTTAAAGTCTTCTCCAGCACACATCAAAGATTCTCGTAAAGTCCCAGTATGACCTACAATCAAATTATATAGGGTAAAAATCTAACACCTCGTAGTTAGATACGTTATATGCCCAGACTGAATAATTCAGTCAGATTTTGGTTGACATAAGGTATTTAGAAGAAATAAATTGGGGGAAACCCCTCAGATTCCTAAATGGTCAGACTGACCAGTTAATATAATAATTTCCATTGGCCCGTGATTTATCACGTGACCGGCACGTGCTGCGGACAGGACATTTAAAGTGTAATTGACGATTCAAAAGACATTATTTGTCTTGTTTTATATCAAATTCAACAAGTGTGTTTTAGACATGTTCAATAAGTATTTCAAAATAAGCGATAATACGTACGTATCTGTCAGAATTGCTCGCTATGTTCGTCTTCTTTGGAGTCATGTGATCACGTGATAGCATATGATGTAGCACTCGCTAACAGGAAACAAACTCACGGTTTGTTTATAAAGAAACGAATATCATAAGTCGTTAGAAGGTGAGTTTTACTCATATGCGAAATATTGTTATAACATACTGGGACTTTAAACATGTTTAAAACAAGACTACATCCATGGATTTTCCTCAGTACATTTCCTAGCACTCATTGAGTGCACTGCAGAGATCCTAGTGCAGAAGAGTATCATACTCTATCATACTGAAAATTGAGTACAGTTTTTACTGAATGTGTATTTGTGTATTATCAGATTCCCATTGTAAAGTAAAAAGCCATTGTAAAATGGGGATAATGTATACTTCTGCATTCATGTTTTATTAAGTACAGTTTGGTTCAACTCACACAAACTGCAAAAGTTTAGAGAATAGTCTTTGAATAAAACCGAAATTTCAGAATTTGTTAGTATTTGGTGTGTTCCTCTTTTGCTGTAATGACAGCATGCATTTGCAATGGTATGGGCTCCACAAATTGTGCAAATTCTGATGATTCATGTTATCCTGCATGATTTTGCAATATTACAAAGGGCATATTGTAATGTTACTGAATGCTTGGTTTTTTCTCTATTCAGTGATTTTCAGTTCAGTTGGTCATTCCAAAAACTAATATGATTTAAAAAATTTTTGTTAGTGGTTTATCTTTTGGCCTCCATTGTATGCATTTTGTACTGAGCTCTGCGTGGTAAGATGTTAGCAAGCTATGTGAGCAGATCAGAGGCCTTCACCTCCCTGTTTCTTTTCTAATATTGTTCTAGCATATTCTGTAAAATATGAGGGAAGCCCTTTTCCCTGCTGTTTTCCCCTTTTATTCACTACATTAAGCTCATCTTCAAATAATTTCAACTGCTCACTCCCAAATGTTAGCCAATGCAAATCTCAGCTTAGCCAGTATTTACAGAGCCAATTTTGAGGTTACCTGCAGTAGGTAAAGTATAGAGTTCCTGAAATATTCACTATTGACATTAAAATAGACAGAAAGGTATTTGTTCAAGTGTAATAGCAGTAGCAACCTATTCTTTTGGGCTTTAGTAATTTCACTTTTATATAGTTTGCATATAAGGATCTGTTTGAATCATTTTTATTCAGATGAATAATTGTTACATGACTACCTTAAATACTATTTATACTATTTATATATCTATATATTCATGTTAATCATTGCATTACAAATGTTTGTGTCCTCTCATCCTTTTGGGGGAAACCTTAAGAGCGGGAAGTAGTATTAGAATTTCCTCAGGTTTCAGAGCTGAATTGAGAGCTAAATCAGGTGGTGCTGATTTTGCAAAAAAATTAAAATAAGGTTGTGCATATAATCAATAACGAGTTTATTGTAAATCTAGCATGTGCTCAAAGCTTGCTTAGTGTAGATAACAAATGTTTAACCTCAGCTGTTGTTGGGTGGCTAATAACTGTAAATGACTGTTTATACTTGCTTATGCTAGTGTCAAGGGTTATTTGCCGATTTATTAACAGCACTCGCAATTCGTTTAATTACTCAAGTTGCTCTAGTTTTAGTATAGTAATTTTAAATGCTCTATAACTTTTTACAATATGCTTCGGGCAAGGTAGTCTCATTTTTCTTTGAGGATGTCCTATTTTATGGAAAATGAATGCAGGTGGATGTGTAGTAAGTTTTTGCCCATTCCATACAGCTCATAGATTTTCCACTTCCAAATTAGCTGGAACTCGTGGAAAGGCGGCACTCATCCTGGTAGATTTGGCAGGTCATTGCACCTCCCCTCTTAATGCCTGAGGATCAGTGAATCTCGGCTTGTTAGACGCCACCGAGGTCGGATCCATCAGGGGGATCTGAGACAGCACTGCTTCTTCATTTTCCCCAATCTCAATTCAATTATAACCACGACTGCGCTGAGAACGAATTTAGGCCTATAAGACCATTTCTGAAAGGCATAGAGCCCAATCTGCCTATTAGATACTTCAATCATCCAGGAAACAAAGAGCTAGGCACTCAATCACACAGTCTACAGAAAGTTATAGGCCATCTTTATGAACCTTTGAAGACCTTTAGTGTTATTTTCTTCTTAGTTACATTGGGACCCATACAATTAATTTTAAAATGACAGTCCTGCTTCAGGCTGGACATATGATTTGTTTAGGACATTTTTTGATAATTGAGTGTTATCAAAAGGTATAGAAAAATGCAAAACTGCTTATTAGAGTAAACCTGTTTGCATTAAGGGTGCATTTGTTAATTACCATTCTTGGGCTAGTGCTCTGTCTCGCTTTTCAAGTGGTTATATAAGAATTGTCCAGTGATCCACTTGACTGATATTTGTAGTTATACCATGTTGACCTTGTTCCTGGAGATATGTTTTAATATTTTGACAGGACAGTAAAATATGAAGTTTTTGCTTTATGTAAATGTGTTTTCTTCTCATCTAAATACACTAGAATGGAAGGTACAACATGAGGATATAGTCCTTGTATTTTATATTATAGATGAAAGCATTTTAGACATTAGAGGCAAAGTATGTCAATAGTACCTTTATCGAAGACAAGGCCGGTCCATGCAGCATGTTATAAACTCTTCTAGCATGTGCTCTTTTGTATCCTTACTGAATCAATTCATGTTTGCATTAGGGAAAGCACATGCACAGTGTACAATTAAACCTGCTGTAAATTTCTCTCCAGATTAATGTCCGTATCAAAATTCATAAAGAATTGGTCAGATGAGAAGCCTGAGCTTGTGGATTCTCGGGGATTTTGTGTGAAGCCCATTTAATCAGGATAACATGGTTATTAATATTCATAAAGTCAGCTGGAATACAAATGACAGACTGACGAATCTGGAAACTTTTTCACTCTAAAAATGTATTAAGCAGAGCTTAAAAAATTAATGAAATTTAGTTTATATTAAACAAAAATGCTAAACCCTGTATTGGTTGATTGTAATTGGGCTTAGATGTTTCTTTTTGAAGAATTCCATCTCGACTGACATCAAAGGCATTTTCAATGAATGCAATGCATGAATGGTCATTTAAAAGGATTTAAAGACATTACACTGCAATAATTGTACATGAATAATAAGTAGCTCACAGAGGCAATTAGCTTAAAGTCTACAAGACAGAAAAATGAGAATCACAGTGAGACAGTAGAGGACAAACCAAAATGTGAAAAGTTTTGGTGTGGTTTGGTGAACACTTTTGGTGTGGTTTTTAAAAGTAATTTATCAAATTAGTGTTCTATATATGCCTTTTTTTGTCCTCTGCATTAAATAAGGTATTTATAATTATTTCTATAAGTCAATTACGATAAACTTATTGGGGATATAAACATCCTTAATTCATTTACACTAGTATCTATATTTTAGACAGGGTACAAATAGCTGCTTTCTATATTTCTTCTCTTAATCACTGCTAGTTTTGAAGGCAGTGACACCCCACTGAGCTGTAGCACATTGGAAAGCATTATTATAAAAGTGCAATTCAGGAGTGCTCTCTGTGTGCTGATGCTAATAGCTCATTAATCTATCATAAGCAAGCTACAGATTATGTGGAAATGTAGATGTGATGCTAATTCACCATCTGGAAAGCCATCACAATAGTCTTGAGAAAACAGGCCTGTTTCACACTTAATTCACTTCAAACTTTCATTAAATCAGAGCGAACGTCTTTCTATTTTTCAGCCTTGGTTTATTGCCGAATATCAATTTCATTAAGTTCCTTCTGGGTAATTCTCTGAGGAAATGGCGTCAATCAGTGAATCAATCCAAATTTATTTGGTAAAGTGCCCTTTATTGAGCTCTTTGCAGCATGCCTTGGTAAAAATTACAGAACTATCAAAAGGTCGGGTTTGTGTACTTGGGTGTTGTTTTTCCTTTCTCTGTTCAAAAGCTACTTTCTCATGTTTGTGATAAAGGATTACGAGACTGTTCAGCCATACCTACTAGCTCTCTTCTTTCTTGCTGTCTAAAACTCCTGTGCACAGGGCCAGCTCCTGCCCAGAGTCTATCACTGAGATTAATGGAGCCCTGTGGTGTCTTGCACAAAAAGCCAGTTGTCCGTTCACGCCTGACTGTGTCTGAGCTGAATAGTGGGTGAGCTGTGTGTGCTGGCTTACGGCGCAGGGATAACGTTCCACTGGCATCTGCCCTGGGGGTCAATACCCCACCACTCACCCCACCCCATCTATCACCCAACCTCCCAGGAGCGCTCACTCTCCGTTTATTTCATCTCTGCTTCTCTTTCTGTCTGTCTATCACTTCCCTGTGATTTGCTGTAAAATGTTGTGCTCTAGCTTCTATTCAAATCTCTTCCTTATTTTGTACAAAAATCCCAGCAGTTTAATTGCTGGTGTGAGTGTATTTGAAGGTTTTGCGTGCTTGGTACAGTTCTGAAGGACAAATAATGATTCAGATTACATTAGTGGCCAATAATTTTTTTAGGTTTTTGGGAAGTTTAGGAGCGTTCCTTCATTAATCATGAATTATAAGATTTGTGTAGAAAGCTTTAATAGCTAAACTGTGCTCTAGTGATACTATTCCACTTGGCTTCACCACTAATTAATTAGCTTTTTGGCTTCACCACTAGAGGGTAGCCCAGCCTCACTGCTGCATGTAGTGGAATTATAGCAACAGACTCAACCTCTGAATGTCAACCCTGCTCCTAATTGCCTCCTGCCTATTTGTTGCTTGCTTATGAATTAACTTGCATTTATGGAACTAAATTATCCCCCATCATTTAATTATACCTTAGAACCTGAACTTTAATTGACTGTTCCCAACAAGGATCTGATATGGCCTAAGCTGTATTAAATGTATGTTTACTTTCCTGATAGCTAAAAGCATTAAAACGATTGCATGATGGATTACGATTTGTTAATTGCCCTCATTCATTAGTCCTTCATAAACAGTTAGGCAGAGCTCCGGTACACACTGGAGGGGATAAAGCAAAATCTTGGAAGCGTAATTTTACTCTGCAAATTAGAGCTGCCTGTCTTGTTTTGCTGTCTATGCTCCTGAAGTTATTAAAGATCACTCTCCACCTAGCACCCCCTGAGATCATATTGACAGGCTATAATTAATACTAACCTTTCTAAGTCTAATGGAAAGAACCTCACTGAATGTCTGTGATGAAAAGCTTTTTTTCTCTGTGAAATTAATCATACCTTATATATTTCCAGCTAATCCTAAAGTCAATGAGGAACTGAAACAAAGGCTGCCATCCCCTGTAAAGCGCCATTGTTCAGAGACCACACCACAACCTGGGTAAAGATGCTTCTCTCTGCTCATTTTACATTGTTTGTCAATGGCTTTCGCTAACATGTGACAATTAAGGACAAGTTTTTAATATGTGGGAATGTTTATTAGTGTACATGGCTGCTAGTGATCATCTGCCGTAATAACATTTATGCAGAGATGTTTTCTAAATCCAAAAACATGCTACACTGTTTAAAAACAGCTACCTTTTTGGCTCTTTTACTTATAGCAGGAATAATTTTACATTTTATATAAATCTGATGTCTGAGAGAACGTGTTCCACATAGGATATGACAGTGAATCATGTAGTATGGTAACTATTACTTCTATTTAATTTTGATTTATGGCCTAAATGTTCATTTCCTAGGCTGTTAGCGAGCTAAAAGTCATTGGTATGATATTAATAAAGGTGTTGCAAACAAGAGCTTTTAAACCTCTAATGATAAAACTCCAGTTTTGAATTATGTAATTGATATTTCAAATTGTGTTACATGCTGTTGAAATTCTGTCCTTTGACATGTTGTAGTTTCCTTAAAAATAATACATTTACTCTGGGTGTTAAGTATTTAATTTTTAGTAATAGTGTCAGTGGACAGTACTAACATGATAATCTTTCAAATAGCCTATTTTTGGTTAGCGGAATATCCCCTGGTCTGGATTAGTGCTCCCTATTTTCTGTCTGGTATTTACCTTATGTACAACACGTGTTCAGAAGGGATATGTCCACCAAAACATGGGGTGTTACTTATTTGAGTTATTGGAGATTTCATTTCAGCAGGAAAAGGTGACTTGATCAATATAATCAGGCCACTATACCATTCTATTTGAATTTTATTTAATTATTTAATTGTGTTAAATTAAAATTGTATTGTAAATCTTAAATAATAATTCACAGTCAGGGATTCTACATAGTGAGCTGTGATTTGCTATTAAATTTTTTGTAAAGGCATTAAGAGTTAGATTCATTTTAATCCCTCTGTTTTTCAATAATAAATTTTGTATATTCAAGTTTTATTACATAATATGTATAGCAAAGTCTAAAATGTTTAGTTAATTTATTTTCATGTTAATGTTAACAAAGTGCTTTTCTTCTGTGTGGATGCATTATCACATTACTATCATTTTATAGCGGTTATAAAGTAGCATAAAGCAAACAGGAAATGCAGGTATATTGTTAACTACAATTACTGTATGTGCATGACTATCAGTTAAATTGCTATAATTGTGGCAGGTCTAGTCATCCATTGAAAACTTCTTTAAAAAAAACATTATAATAATAATATGTTGTTTTCAGGCTCTTCAATCAGGGATTCAGCCCAGGACCATCTCAAAGTCCACTGGAAACAGACACTTTGGAGAAAAAGTTTAAAGGTATAAATTTTTTTTTATTATTGCATTTCTGTCTCAACAAATCGACTGTGACTAATGTTAAATGTAACGTTCAAATTATATCCGGCTGCCCCACTCCTAAAAATGTAAACAGTATTATAATCTTGCTCTATCCATTGTGCGCTTGGAAATTGGCTTTTCCGTAATTCCCTTTCCCTTTCTAATAAAATGTTTGTCTGTTTGGAGCAAATGGCTCAAGATTTCAAAATGAGCATTCTTGTTTGCCCGTTTGCTGTTAGAGTGCAAACATAAACATTTATTTACAAGTGTAAATCACCTTCAACCACAATGTCAGTCTGCCATCTAAATACTTTGCTTAGGCCATAATGCTATGGCAGAGCCACTATTTAGATAAACTGGTTGGAATGACAACACGATATTTACCCACCCATCACCAAACGCTCCCGATGCGCAAATTTATTCTGACGCTCTGCTCAAATATACAATCGGGCTGCTGCTGAACCACTCCAAGCTCCTACTTACTACAGAGATTTGAATGATTGTGAGTTACCATTTTTGTGTTTAGTATTTAGTTCTTTATTATTTGCATTAGTTTTTTGTTTGTATTTATTTCATGGATTTCCTTCTTTTCATGGAAATCAGTCCACCTTAGCCTAGCATTTAATGGGAGTTTATGCCAGATTTGCCAGATAAAATGATCTTTCCTGACTGTGCAGTCTGTTGCTTTTGCATTATAGCTCCCGTAGGAAATAACCACCATCTTTCCCACAGTTAATTTAAATGCCTGTTCTCTTATTTGTGAGGAAATGCAGCTCACCTTCCTTTTGAGAGATATAACTAGAGTGGAGGAATAAAATTGAAGACGTAACCCAGGTTAAGGAACAATATATCGAGAAGTTGCGTATTTGACATCTGACAAAGGGCTTCTATAAGTGTGTTTGGCATTATTATTCATGGTTGAATTTGGTGTTTGCACTGGTGAGTCTTACAGAGAATACTAATAACTGTCTCCAGCAATCCTGAGACCAGAGCCCTAGCAACAAAGCTATGAGGCAGACCTCCCTGATCTCAACTTCAAAACCTGACCTTTCGCTAAATAATTGTGGCTGCTAAGCTGGAGCTTTTTGGACATCATGGCCGTGAAGCTGCGAGTGCTGCATCACATTGCATTTATTAATACATGTGATACCCGGTTTTTTTTTGTCTTCTCTTTTCTAGAAAGGCTGATGTGCTTTCAGTAGTTGATGTTTGAATATGACTTCATTTGAATTGCATTAATGTCTAAACGATTTATGTATATTTGATATTCGCACGAGAGGCTGTGTATAACACACTTGACCCTGAGAATGCCCTTAATACTGGATAACAGAGCTGATGATTTTTTTGGTTGTGATCTCGTATATTTTCTATTTTCAACGTGTATTAAAATTTTTCCCCTCTGATTAGGACTGATGTGGTGATTACGCACTTTTAATGATTCAGATGTTATAATGGCCACTCTCATGGTTTTGATGGAATGTGAATAGTGCGAAAGTTTGGTTTAGAGGTAGTGAGATGGTGAGCAAGCAAGCCAGCCCTCAGCAGGAGAACAAAGCAAGTCCTCAGAAAGGCTGCCAGCGAGACAGGCCTCTGTGTTTGTCTCCTAGCCTGCGACACTGGGCCTGAACGCTACAGAAACATTGACAGAAGAGCGTGCTTCTCTGTGCTGCCAGTCACTCAGCCTGGCATGCTACATTCCCCTGTGGAAGATGACCAGACCCAGTTTCCTTTTTGGAGAGCTGACACAAAGCAGCCAAAAAAACCAACAGAGCTGCTTTTCAGCTGTCAGGCCTTTTTTCCCAAACCAGGAGCATTAAAGATTTACTCCTTGCATTACGGCTTGACGTTTCTCTCTGCGTAGTTTTACTATTTCGTAAGATGCTTTTCACAAACATGCTCTAAAGTCTTCATTGTAATCAAACCTGTTGCTTTTATGCAATTATCTGCCATTTGGGGAAAAAAACCTTTATTAGGAAGTGCTCAGTCATGAAATAATTAAGTAAATATTCTTAGTTTACTTTTTAAAAATGACACCAATAAAGGATTAGAGGATGACCAACGCATGCAAACTGTATTAGCTAGTTAGGGTTGTCAATTATTGTGGCCAGAAAGTGTGTACAATGTTCCCTAACTTATCGTGGGGGATCCGTTCCAGACCCACCCGCAATAAGTGAATTTCCGCGAAGTAGCGACGCTATGCTTATTGTAGTAGTTATGCAGTAAGTCCATTATTTTAAGTCTTTATAAACTCTTCCCACACTCCTATCCATAACCCTTTCCCATTTGCTTAATAACTTTTCCCATACTGTACATGTACCTTTTAAAAAACGTCTACTTAAATATTCTTAAAATGTTTTAAACTCTTAAACCTTTTTAAAAATTTGATATGAGTACTTAGCATTGAATTTACATCCTACAGCTAGAATGATAAGAATCAAACAAAGATGGCCACTGCCAAACGACCATTTCAAAATAAAAGACTTCACCTTTATCTAAATGTATAGAATGGCGTGAAGTCTATTTAGGTAAAGGCGGAGTCTTTTATTTTTAAGTCTATCGTATAATTGAGGTTAGCCACAATAAGAAAGTATTTACGTCAATATTTAATATAGATAACTTAAATATCAATTAGGTAATTAACCCAAATGAATAAACATTT
>JAVSBU010000145.1:6180536-6196477 GCA_033118015.1 Loricariichthys derbyi | reverse complement strand
GTTTTTCACCAGGTTTGCACACACTGCAGCAGGGATTGTGGCCCATTCCTCCACACAGATCTTCTCCAGATCAGCCAAGTTTCTGGGCTGTCACTGAGAAACATGGAGTTTGAGCTCCCTACATAGATTTTCTATAGTTTTTCTATGACGTGCATCTCAAATGTCTGAGGCTCAATCGAATTCCTGTTCCTTGTAGAATTCGTGTGCTTTCCATGGCTGTATGAGCTTGCTCCAGATACTGTGGTCCTCCTGTTTCTCGTGAGTTGTCAGTAGGTTAATTGGTTACTTCTTCTTGATATGAAATGTGTATTATGTGTTGTGATGGACTGACACGCTGTCCAGGGGCTATTCCTGCCTTGCAGCCATTGTTTTGTGGATAAACTCTGGACTGGTTATTCATAAATATGAACCAAATGCATTTTCTGATTAGCTTTAAAGTGCTGGTCCTATTTAGAAAGAAGCAGGACATATTTTTGATCTTTTGTAGTATAGACATAATTGGCTTCAAATTCTCAGTGCTTTGAACATGGAGACCACTTGGACAATCTTATCCTGGACAATTTTAAACGAACCGGACATTTTGAAATGGACTAGAGGCAGTTTGCCTAAAATATGTGCAACAGGCGCCATAGTATGCACTATCAGCATGGGCTTTGGTCAAGGTCAATGCTGGAGCATAAACAATCCCCCAGAAGTGCAGTACACAGACGCTCTTCTTCACCTGTTTTTATGCCTTCGTTGCTCTACTGTTTCCTGTTGTGAGTCTTGATCTTTGTTGTAATGCGTGTTTGTGCATAACTGTGCAGAGGTGTTTTTCAGTTTCCAAACTGTAATCATTAATGAGCATAGTCTGGGGATGTTTTTTCCTTCTTTGTAGTGTACTATAGTGTAATTTAGTGTACCGTTCGGAGAAGTCTGACCTCGGCACGAGAGGAAACTTTGAAATGCTGTCCAGGCCGTGGAAGATTAACAGTAGTTCCATAAGCCTTCAACTTCTGATGCTTCCAACAGTGGAGACAGGTAGGCCCAACTCCTTGGAGAGGATTTTGTACCTCTTGCCAGCCTTGTGACCCTCCATGACTTTGTCTCTGATGGCCTTGGAATGCTTCTTAGTCTTTTCCATGCTGACAGTGTTTGAGTGCTGTGGAAGAAAACAGATAATTAATCTGAGCATGTGAAGCTCATTGTTCTTAATACCTCAATTACTTCTTAACACTTGAGAGAACCAAACAGAATTCTGGTGATGTGAGGGGTAGAATAATAAAAAACCCTCCTGTAAACTTGGCGAATTTGTAAAAAAACACAAAAACAAAAACAACAAAAAAAAAATAAAACAGAGAAATATCTTAATAATAACATTCTTGTTTTGCTGCAGTGCATTTCATATATCCAGGCCCATTTACAGTCCAAATTTCACAATGCTAAGTTAACTCCAAATGTGTAAACCTGCAAAATCTACAGGGGGTTGAATACTACTTGGAGGCAGTGTAAAACCCTCATCAGAAATCTGAGTGCTTTTTCTCTGCTAATTGCCATTGCTCATAAATGCCTGTATTTGGATTTTATAATACAGTTCATGTTTTGAATTGCTACCAGAAATAATAGGTCTTTCTATTTCAAATAATCAGCTGATCATAGTTATTGTAGCTCATATTGTTTATTTGAAATGTCTACAATTACTGTATCTATTAGACGCCACAGTCCTACCTTAAACACTTTCTGAAAATTGTGAATGTTTTGGTTCATTGTCCCTTAATTTGCAGCTGTGCCTTGGTTTCTTTGTAGGGGAAGGCAAATTGTGATTTTTTAAAAAATTTATTTATTTATTGTTCTCTGTTTTAATAAAACAATACTGGCGTTTTAACTTGGGAAATTTCAGAAGTCAATATTTCGTGACATCACATTCATGTATCTTGTGGATGGGACGTTGGCATAATCCTATCCCTGACATCCCAGGTTTGATACCAATCCTGGACTCTGCCTATGTAGAATTTGTATGTTCTCCTCATTTCAGAATCTCTGGTTTCCTCTCACATGGGACACTTTACATTGGCCCATGACTAGTGTGTTGATACTACCTTGTGTCTGTCATAAATACAGACATTGATGCTGCTGTGATATTAAATACAAATGAATAATAATAAACAATCTTATACTCTTCCTCAATAAATAAGATTTATTTCAGGTGATCAGATAATCAGTATCTTGTTAAGCAGAATGAGGTTTGTCTATGTTGGAATTCATTAGATACTGGCATGGAATTTCTGGCACACTTGTAGTTATGATGCTTTTTATGAATATTTGAAGTGGTCTTTTTCTAGAAGTGTATCTATAGTTTAATGAGTTCCCTCGGGAGTTTGTAAACCCTTCACTGAACTTTCATTCATTTATTGTCTTATCTGCTTCATCCTAGTCAGGGTGCCAATCCATTATAGGGCACATACATTCACACACTAAGAGCACTTTGGAAATCCCAATTAATCTAACATGCATGTCTAACCTATGCCTAACATGAATGTGGGAGGAAACCGGAGTACCCAGAGAAAACCCACGCGGACAAAGGGTTGAGCCTGGGGTCAGACTGAACCGGGAATCTCCGAGCTGCAGGCGGCAGTGCTAACCATTGCACCACCACTGAACTTGTAATGTAAAATTAAACAGCTAATTAATCAATTTGTCAATTCATATTCACTAGTGGTGTCAATAATTTTGATACATGCATTTGTTAAAAACAATTGTTTTTTGATAAACAGATTTACTTCATGTGCTCATTTCAAACAGCAGCAGTTTGCTAGCCCACCACCTGAGACCAGAGTCTGAGTCTCAGTGGTACTTTCTCCCACAAGCATGAATTGGCCATGCCCCCCGCCCTAGTCAGGATATGTGAGGTTAGAACAAGTGGGGAAAAAAACAATTAAAGGTTAGATTTATTTTACTTTTTCAAGCTCAGATTAAGATAACTGACCACAAATACATTTTCCCCATCTAAGCGTACAAGTAATTCTGGAGCTGACTGTTAATGTATGACAGAAAAAGGTACCCTGTCAAAGCTTTCAAATGATTTTCAACAGTTTCTTTTTGCTCAATTATCATGATATGACATGGATAGCTTATTAGAAAATATATTAAAATTTTGTTATTAATATAGCACTTGGTTTTTCTGTAAATCCCCTTAATTACGGATTGACTCCTGGGATTACAGAGCAGCAGTTTTAATTTAAAATGAAATGGGAACAGCTGTTGAAAAATTACTCAACAGTGCTAGGAACATATCCACAAAACAATTTAAAAGTGAGCAGAACTTGTACTTATCGACAGATATTCTAAAAAATTTATTGAAAGCCTAATTCCCAAACCTTTACACCTGATTTGGAGCACATAGTCTTTTTGTATTTATTCGCTGACAATATGTATGAGCTTGGTTTTTATTGTCACTCATGATGAGATTATTTACTTGTTTATCTAGTACAATTAGTGAAATGAAGAACTAAAAATTAAATTTGGCAGTTGGCAGAATGGTATTATACCATGTTTTGATAAATATATATGCATTTCAGTTGGAGAACACCTAAGGCTTTTCTTTATCTCTTTATCTGTGATGTACAGAACCTGTTTTGAAGCCTTTCCAGAGGAATTTGCCAAATGGATCTGAGTAGGGTGTGTGTGCTAGTGTGATCAGGTGGCTTTAAGGAGCTCTAAATGTCCAGGGTGGAGTGCTGATGTGGGGGTTGTGGATGGGCTTGAAGTGGCTGTGGAGGTCAGTAGAACCAGGCTGTTGCTGAGGGCTTTGCCCTCGCCTTAAACCACCTGTGTTTGCTCTGCAGCTTTTCTCTCAGAGAACTGATGGCCACACAGTGATCACACAAACCTGACCCTAACACGGTAAACCGTTATTGCTGTTTCCTCTAACCCCTCAAAGTTCAACCACCCCCTTCTGAACTGGATTCATTTAATATAGTCATATGTAAAATTGAACGTGGGCAAAATTAACATTAATTAAAATTAACTAAGGAAAGCCTTAACCTTTATGCCAGTGGCTCCTAAAGAGGCGGTTTGCCCCCTAAAGGAGGTGCAAAACCATTGGGGGTGCAACAAGGAAATATGAAAGCATAAGAATGTATATTGAAACAATGAATTCTGTAACACAGTAAATAAAATTAAGATAAATAATGCATCTCACGTGTAACAATTACATTGTGCAAGTGGTTTGTCACTTTTTGTTTTGCAGTTTTTTTGCAGTAGTCCTTGCCTACCAGTTGAAAATGGAGACACTTTGTCTTGGTGACTGACTTCTGCTTATCAGCTGATTCTTAGTAGAAGCAAATGTGTGTTGTAGAGAAGTGAATTTTACCAAATTGCAATGCAGAAAATGTAGAGATGATTTGTTGTTGTAGCTCATTCTTACATATAATTTGCCTCTAAATGAATGATTTTCCATTAGGTTAGCATTAGAAAGTTTATCAGAGAATCTTAGTGCTACAATAGTGCTTTAAAGCGAACTCTTTAGAATTTTCTGTATTTCTGCATAAATATGACCTAAAACATCATTTCACTCAAGTCTTAAAAGTAGATAGATAACCCAATTAAACAAATAATCAAAAAAATATATAATTGTTAATTTATTTATTAAAGAAAATGATGCAATATTACATATTGGTGAGTGGCAAAAGTATGTGAACCTTTGCTTTCCATATCTGGTTTAACACCCCCCTTGCATCAATAACCGCAACTAAACGTTTCCGGGAATTGTTGATCAGTCCTGCACACCGGCTTGGAGGAATTTTAGCCCATTCCTCCATAACAGAACAGCTTCAACTCTGGGATGTTGGTTGGTTTCCTTACATTACCTGCTCGCATCAGGTTCTTCCACAACATTTTGATTAGAGTAAGATCAGGACTTTGACTTGGCCATCCCAAAATATTAACTTTATTCTTCGTAAACCATTCTTTTTTCTTGTTTTGCTGCATGACCCACCTTCTCTTGAGATTCAGTTCATGGACAGATGTCCTGACATTTTCCTTTAGAATTATCTGATATAATTCAGAATTCAATGATGGAAAGCCATCCTGGCCCAAAACAGGCCCAAACAATGATACTACCACCACAATGTGTCACAGATGGGATACGGTTCTTATGCTGGAATGCAGTGTTTTCCTTTCTCCAAACATAACACTTTTCTTTTAAACCAAAAGGTTCTATTTTGGTCTCATCCGTCCACAAAACAGTCTACCAATAGCATTCTGGCTTGTCCATGTGATCTTTAGCGAACTGTAGACTATTAGCAATGTTCTTTTCGGAGAGCAGTGGCTTTCTCCTTGCAACCCTGCCATGCGCACCAGTGTTGTTTAGTGTCCTGCTGATGGTGGACTCATGAACATGAATATTGGCCAATGCGAGAGAGGCCTTCAAGTTCTCACCAACTATTACACGTCTTGCTCTTGCAGTGATCTTTGTTGGCTGACCACTCCTGGGGAGGGTAACAGTGGTCTTGAATTTCCTCCATTTGTACACAATCTGTCTGACTGTGGATTGGTGGAGTCCAAACTCTTTAGAGATGGTTTTGTAATCACTTCCAACCTAATGGAATCAACAACCCTTTTTCCAGCCGTCAACAACTCTTGTTCTGAGTTCCTCAGAAATCCCTTTTGTTTGTGCCAGGACACACTTCCACAGATGTGTTGTGAAGAACAGACTTTGATAGATCCATGTTCTTTAAATAAAACAGGGTCCTCACTCGCACGTAATTGTCATCCCACTAATTGAAAACATGACTCAAATTTTACTTGCAAATTAACTGCCAGTCCTAGAGGTTCACACATTTGTACTTTTTGTACTTTTGCCACTCACTAATGTAATATTCGATCATTTTCCTCATTAAATAAATAAAAAATTATAATATTTTGTCTCATTTGTTTAACTAGGTTCTCGTGTAATTTCAGGACTTGTGTGAAAATCTGATGATGTTTTAGGTCATATTTATGCAGAAATATTCTAAAGGGTTCACAAACTCTCAAGCACCATTGTAGGTGAGGAAGCAGAGGAAAACTGCTCCTATCTGCTCTCCCTTAAACAGTAACAGGGCATATTGCAGCACTGCTGATAGCGGGTGTCACAGCCAGCTTTTCCCACTGGGGCCGAAAGGCCATGTTCTGCCCAGCACTGCCCTACCCAGCAGCCTCTCCTAAAGGTCAAGGCAGTCACTCTCCTTTACATGGCGTAATCTCTTCAGGTTAATACGCTACTCTGTGGCCCTCATTTGGATAATATTGTAATGAATGCTGATAAAATACATATGATTAAAAGAATCAGGCTTTGAAGTCAAGCTCTGCTCTCTGTTGGAGAAAAGTACATATTGACTTTAGAGGTTAGCCTCTTTTTGATGTTCTCTTTGACTTGTGAGAGCTCCACTCCTGCTAATTAGAACGATTGGACTGCAGCACTAGAAACTGAAAACACTTAGGGTGAAGGTGTTTATAGTGCTCACCATATTGTAGTCTTACTGCAGTCAAGCCCACAACACATGCCAGGTTTTCTTAACTTCCAAAGAATTTGATTGAAACAAACAAATTGATTGTGACTGTGTTTACAAAGAAGAGAATGCTAATTGATTTTTTATTCAGTAAAAATATATTTAAGTGGTGTATGTTACTCACTGGTGACAAAATATAAACTTTGTTTCATGAGGCATAATACAGCACAATAAAATCATTCATGGCTATTATTTGATTCACTGAAATTAGAGCTGGGTGTAGGTACCACTATTGAAAGGTTTTAGTAATTTTATTGTTAAAAAAAGTCATTTAGCGCAGACAAATGTAATGTAAATGTAACACTTAGTGATTCTACTGTACATTTTTGATCATTACATTTCTCCTTCATGTTCTTAATAGGTATTTCAGTTTTTAAAGTTGAATTAAAATATCTTAAGTTGCATTCTTCTAATAACGTGATTATGGTTAAGGAATTTTGGTGTCTTAGTATATTGTGAAATTGTTTTTAAATATAACTCCATTTCACACTCTAAATATCTTGCATACAGACTTGTACAAAATATTGGTCACCCAAGGTGAAATTAGATGTTTTTGAGCAAATTCTCTGAGCAAATACAAGTTAGCACAACATTTGTAGGTGACAAACTTAAAAATGTCTGCAAATTTCAGTAAAACAAGAGATCTTTCAAAAAACCAGTAGTGGATCAAATGGCTTTTAAAATGTATGCATTATAATGTTTAGAAATTATCCACATTTAAGGGTTAAATACCTGTCGAAGCATAACTTATCATTTAGATGAAGAAAATAAATTGTCATGTGGTGGTCATACTTTTGCAATACCTCTACACACCAACACTGTGTGATCATGACTCCTCACAATTATTGAACTGTTTATCTTGCTCTATCTCAAGTCCTATATCTTTACATCTATAATGAGAGGAGAGAGTGAGAGGAGTTGGTCGATTGCAAGCATTTACAGTAGGCAGGTTGTTGTGTTTGCTTAGACCTCTACTATTGTCTGTGTCTACACTCCCAGCTGTTGAGATGAACAATAGATTCGTTTCAACGGCTGGTCATTAGCAAGTGGTGGTCAGGTTTAAGCAGGGGACAGTGTTTACCCAGCCTCCCCTACTGCCTGTGTCACCCAACATGCTGTCTCTGTGTAGGTGCTGAATGGCAAAACAATAGTGAATTGGATCTCCCTTGGAGGGAGTTCCTCACCTTGTGTGATTGAGGGGAAGAGAATGAATGAGTGTGTGTAAGAGACAGCATTGGTGTGGGGGAAGAATTTGGCAGCAGGGTAGCAAACTAAGGTCTAGTGTCCTACCTCAATGAGCAATTCAAACTGGCAGTTGAGATAAGAATATTATCACACTACAGAGTCCATAAACAATGACATTATCAACTCTAAATTGACACAGATTCAGATACAAAGCAAGAGTGTGGTGGTAAGGTTATTTATTACACTTTCGACTTAACATTTATCTCAGTCGTGATAACATAAAGCATTGTTATTTTACAGTAATGGCATAGCTAAGCCTTCAATATATTGAAACATGCTCACTTTATTTTATGTATACTTTAACACTGTGCTTTACTGTGCAAAAAAGAAGCCTCATGTTAACCATATCCAGAAGCTCTGTTGACTCTTCTGGGCTCAGAGGCATCTAGGATGGACCATCACACAGTGGAAATGTGTATTGTGGCCATATGAATCAGTATTCTAGATATTTTTAAAAAATGGACACCATGTGCTCCACACAAAAGACGAAAATAATCAATCAGACTGTTATCAGCAACAAGTCCAAATGATCTGTTATGGGATGGAGTTTTGTCAGTGCCCTTGGCAGAGGTCATTTACATTTATATGATAGCAGCATTAATGCAGAAAAGCACGTTGAGATTTTAAAGCAGCATATACATTCAACATGAGTTTTTTTTTCCGGGACATCCATGCCGTTTTCAATAAGTCAATGCAAAACAAACCAAATCACTATAGTTAGGACTGAAATGTACCAATCCCTTCCGATCTTTTTTTATTTTTGCTTTTAAACATTGCTTTTAAACATTTCAGTAATTTTCTCACACGTGACAAACTGGAAATCCTCTGCCCATGTCTGCTCCTCAAAGTCTCGGTCTTTTTTGGATCCTGCTTTTGTATCAAATCATGATCATAATCACCTGTTGACATCACCAGTTTGAAATCACATCATTATGTAGTTGCCCATGCATTGATTTATTTTATATCATCATCAATCACCACGTATAGCTTTTCTATTTTTTTACTTTTCAAAAATAATATAATTGCTTATGCAATGTTATCTTATTTCTTTTACTAACATACAATTTATTAAAATAAAATAATTTCATTGAATAATAATAATAAGAATAAGAATAATTTCTTCCCTGTAATTTGGACTTTTTGCTGATAACAGTCTGGATGGTCTTTGGTTTGGAGCACATGGTGTCCATTTTTTCCAAAAAAAGATCTAGAATACTGATTCATCTGGTCACATTTCCACTGTGTGATTGTCCATCCTAGATGCCTCTGAGCCCAGAGAAGTCAACAGCTCTTCTGGATATGGTTAATATGAGGCTTCTTTTTTGTAAAGTTTTAAGTAGCATTTGTGAATGTAACTCCATTTTGTAATGCTTGACAAAGGTTTACCAAAGTAATCCCTTATCCATGTGGTTCTATCAGCTTTTGTTGAATGGTGGTTCCTGATGCAGTGCTTTGTGGGAGATAATATCAGTATTAGAGAGAAAATCACAAGTTCAGCTTAAGCCTGCGCCCTTGGCCTTTATGAAATTTTTCCTGATTCTTCAAATCATTTAATGATATTATTTACTGTAATTGGAGAAATATGCAAATCCCTTCCATTTTTTCTTTGAGGTATATTGTTTCTAAGCATTTCAATGCTTTTCTCACATATCTGTTTGCAAACTGGAGATCCACTGACCATTTTTGTTCATCAAATGCTCCTAGATGTCTTTTCTGGATGCTGCTTTTGTACTAAATCATAATCACCTGTTGACATCATCTCTTTACCTTATTATTAGCCCTAAATTGCCACTGTTTCGCTGTTTGGAATGTGTTGCAGGCCTGAAATGCAAGAATGAATATTTATTAACAAATGAAATGGAGTTGACTAGAAAAAATGTATATCTTTGGTTCATACTGTCTGTAATGAAATAAAAGTAAATGTAAGGAATACAATGTAAAGTAAGTACAGTGTAAGGAAGCATTTTTTTTTATTTGCAATTTCCATTCTGCCTCAACTCTTTCTGAATTTCAGTTGTAAATGAAACAGGAAATATGTTGCACTTCATGTAAAGACATTTTCTGATTCCATAAATATATGTGACAGAGAGAATGTAGGCGTGGTAAGAATGGCCTGAGCAAATCTATGCACTGCACAACGCTCCAGATCACAGATGAAAAGGACCATCCAGACTGTTATCAGCAACAAGTCCAAATGACAGGGATGAACTTATTCTTATTGTTATTATTATTCAATGAAATTATTTTATTTTAATACATTGTATGTTAGTAAAATAAATTATAATATAACATTACATTAGAAATTGTATTATTTTCGAATAGTAAAAAAATAGAAAAGCTATGTGGTGATTGATGATGATAATATTAAATAAATCAGTTTGAGGGAAACTATATAGTCAATACTGGTACACTATATAATATGATGTTTGGCCAACGTCCACAATTTCACAGAACATGCAATAGAAGTTACAGTGACCCTTTGCCTGTAATCCTGATTGGCCACCCAAGAGGAATTAGATCTTGAAAAAGCATGTTATTGAGTTAATTTCTTGTTTTAAATGGTTTCTGGTCTTCATTGCCTTGTATTTGGATTCAGATGGAGTTGGAGACTGTTCAGAGAGAGCGGGATGTTGCTGTTGAACTCTGTCACAAACTGGAGGAGGAACTTCAGGCCCTGCGCAACCACCAGAGGTGGGTCATCACACCTTACAGTGTAGACTACAGTCCCAATGAAAGAATGTCAACATGTTTACTGTCTTTCCTCAAATCATTTTTATCTTGGTGCAAATATACAGACAATGTTATTACAAGTCAGTAACTGTTATTTAAAGTACCTGCAGTCATGAATGTGATGGCGCACTACACATTTATTGTGTTTTCCTCATTTGCACTTAGTCTTTTCTTACGTCTTGTCTGAATTTATATCAGGGTAAGTTTTTAAACACATGCCTTCATCCTTAATTGTCAATCTATCTCCGATCAGCCACATTGAAATTTGATTACTTTGTGTAAATTAGGTCATAACTCTGGAACACCTAGTTCCTGTATTGTTTGCAGTTTTTGTTTGCAGAAGATGGTTGTTACATCAAGCACTGTGGTTTTACATAATGTATTTGGCAGCAACGTCAGGAGGTAATGTTTAGAATCAGAAGGCTCTTAAACATGAATAATACGCTGATAGTGAGTGCACAGATCAATTTGGGCATAAAAGAGCAAACTGGTGCGAGACAATCATAATTCTTTTTATTTTGGACAGTAGTTATCTCTCCAAAAATTGTAACGTTTCTTTTTGGACTATGTGCGTTTTTCATTAGTGTGTCTCTGGCCACGCTGGGATGAAAGTCATGGATGATGCGTGCCATGTCGTAACGTATTCTGCGGAGTTTTGGTAGTCAGATGTGTCTTGGAGAGATGGTGCACTTGTTTACATTTGTTTAACAGGTGGCTACAATGCATCTCAAGCCAACAAGAGATTTAAACAATCAAGTCCAAACTGGATATCAATGTGTCTCTATGTGCATTTACACACTCAGTTTTATGTAGCTTAGCCTTATCCGGATACAATCCTGATTCAAGATGTATGTAATGACATAGTGACAATGGAGTCATATTTTTTCTACTGTAGGATTATTGCCATTTATTCCACACCCTGAAGGACGAGTTACTTCTGTTCTTGGTTGCCTAATTTTGTGTTAATTGTCTCCACAAGTGCCACACCCCATTCCTCATTTACCACCTTCAGTATAGCAACTGCCTTCATTCAGTAAAGTCTCATCAGCATCAGTGGCTATATTTGTGACAAGAACAAAGTGTACTTAGGGCAAATAGAGAGACCATATGCTAGTTCGATATACCAGTTTAGCAAAGTCTGGGATAAGGACTGAAAGAGGGATCACTGGAGCTGTGAGGCAACAGCACTAACTACATTTGCCATATCGCCACTTGACTCTGTGCTGCTTTGACATAATCATCATTTGGTTCTAGGTTCTAGAAGAATTAATCTCGCCTTGTACCAGAGCAACAAACAGTTTTTGTATTTGATGATGCAAAGTGGTACAGCTTCTTATGTGCCATAAGTTCTCCTCCTACGTTCACAATTTTTGTAACAGGAAATAGTAGTAAGCACTTATTAGCTTCATGAGCAGTCTTTCTATATGTAAAATGCTGTGAGTTATCTGTATTAAAAGACCTTGTTCAACAGATAAATATTTACAAGTATGCCGACATTGAGCCACCTTTTAGACAAGAACTAGCAAGATGATTTTTACTGGTGATGCAGCTTATTTTATGAAACAGATTGGGGAGGTAAGGCCTGATAAATTATTTGTTAAATTAATGATTACATACACTCAGACATCATGGAGCTCACACAGCTTACACTCAGCTCCAATTGCGCTTACTTCACTTACATAGATTGTTTGTATTGCGAATATAATAAACATGATAGTAAATAATAAAAATATATATATATATAATAATAAACATAAAAAATACACGTGGAAAAATAAATAAAGAACGAGCAATTCCACATTTCTTTCTCTATTATCTAAATATACACACAGAACAGTTTAGTTTTTTATTATTTATGTTTCAAAGCAGATATTTTCATTGCGGGCTCTTATTGCCACCTAGTGGCGCTGCGCTGATGCACGTCTAATAGAGTTCAGCTGTGGCTGAGTGTTTATAGGCAGAAGCCAGGTTTGGAGCAAGAGCGGTGTGCGATCCCTCTCACGCAGAGCATTACTGCTAAAATTCCAGCTCCTTGCTCCAAAGCCTGCTTCTGCCTTATAAACCAAGATGTAACTGAGAGAATCCGGTCATTTTTCAAAATAAAAGTCGACTGTTCAGACTCAGATAATAAATACAACGGAAATAATTAATTTTTTCTTGGGGGGCCCGGTACCAATTGATCCATGGACCGGCCCGCGGCCCAGGGGTTGGAGACCACTGATTTAGAGGACTGCAAATTCCACAAAAAAATTGTCAAAATTTATAATGTCACTGCATTTTCCTAAAACACAAGCAACATGTAAAGTTTATAAAGCCATACTGGCTGTTACATACACCTGTAACTTGTATGTGTCATTTACACTTGGCAGTTTTTTCCTTTTCATTCTGTATTTTCTTTTTTTTTATTATTATTATTAATTTGTTGCAGTTAGTCACAGTCTCTGTTGTCTCTTTTTCTCTCTCTAAATTACTGTCCCTTGCTTTCACTCCTGAAAGAGTCAGCTCTTACAATGTTCTCCATCTGAACTTCTTAATAAATAGTCCTACATGGCACTTCCCATCATCACTGCGCTCCTCATTAAAGCAGGCAGGAAACATTTATTGACCCCACTTAGCAGCCTATCTGAAAACAGATGATGAAATCTAAAACTAACTTTCATATACATCACTGGGAGACTTGGTATGAAAGCGTAAAAAAAAAGTTCTAAGTAGGCGAGGTGAATCAGTGACATGAAAATTCATGATTCAAAACCCTGGTGTGTATTTGAAGGTCTCAAGTCAATTTGTCTCTCTTGTAGTGTGCTGTCTCCCTTGTGCTCTTTCAGACTGTCTGTGGATTTGAAGGGCAGGGATTATTATTCTTATTGTTTTACTGCAGTGTTGGAACCTCCTTGGGTATTGACCACAGGCATTTTGTCAGATTGTTTTGGCCCTGATGCTGCAGAGGACTTGTTTAAAGGCTTACTTTGGGAGAAATTAAAAACACCAAAATGTAGTTAAATAACCAGGTACACTGAATGTGTCCTGGCCGATACAAACCATCACATAGTTAGAGGCAGTTTACAGTATCCAGTTCACCTACTGGCATGGGTGTGGGAGGAGAAAGCAAATAGCGATTCCTTTACTTGTTTACTTTTGCACCGGAGCTAGTGTAGTATTGTCAGATACAGAACATTTCTTGTCTTATTGACTAGTTTGGAGCTACGTGTATCAAGATGAAAAATAGTATGCAATGTTTAATGTCTAACCAAACACCATCTGTTCACTTTAAATATGAAGTAATTTATTAGGTAAAATCTGTATTTTAACTCCAGATGTTGTGAATAATCAAAACTGTAGATTCACAAGCAGGAGCTAGAGTTTAAGAGCAGAAGTGCGTGCGTGCGTGTGCGTGCGTGCGTGCACTTGCATGTGTGAGTGTGACTTTACAGGTCGTGTGGTCTCATTACCTCCCGTTTTCACTAGTGACTGTGTTAACTTGGTTGATGTGTTTAGAGAATTTTTGTGCAAGTTACTGTGTAGGCCTTTCTGCTACTTATTTGTGAAAAAAACTGTAAATGGGGCTAGTAAGTGTAGGTGTAAGTAGTTGTAAGTCCTGTTGTAAGTAGTACTTCTTTTTCACACACACACCCCCCCCCCCATTATCTGTATATTCTGTCTAACCAATAACTATGTAAACTGGTTCACATTCACTAGTTTCATCTGGCTGATCTTCCATATTGTTCATATTACTGTGTATCTATCATTGTCTTTTTGGGTTCTGAAAGACAGAGGTATAAGTTCTTTTGTGCAAAAGATTTTACTGTGTAGAACAGATACCACTCCCACCCACAACAGGTAAGCTAAGAAGTCCCACATGTCAAGCTTTGTTGCCGTTAAACCCTATGGTGACATTTTATATCAGTCATAGTTTGCCAGAAATACATTTGGCCTATAAACTGGCCAATCTGGTTTGGGGAAACTCTGCCCTATTACATTAAGGCACACATCATTCTACTTCTAGGATCTTTTTTGTTGTTTCGTTTATGTGCAGTCTGAGTGGTTAGTATATTTCATACGACTGTTTTTTGCTGACTCTTAGGCAAAGTCTGTAGTAGTTCCCGCAGTCTGCCTGTGCTGGGAGGAGAAGGCAGACATTGTATTCGACCACACAATCAGTATTGTGTGAGAGACAGAGGGTAGTCCTGCTCCCGCTCCCTATCAATGTGGCTTTGGAGCTGGACCTTTAAAGGGAGAATCCTTCAGGCCCAACAAAGGCCAGAAGATGGCTGTGTGTGTTTGCTTTCAGGATTGCCCAGCCAGCTCCATTGTGTCTTTTAGGATAACAGACAGTCTGAGTCAGATGAAAGACTAGAGAACAGATGAGTACGAGCACTACAGAATGTCTGTGCTGTGGACCTTGGGCTCTGGTAACTTCATCCCTTTGACACAAAGGGTGAGGTGGCACCCTGTAGGATAAGAACAGTACTGACATGGTTTTGTACAGGCAGTTTGATTTATTGCGTTGATATTGGAAAGGCTGTGCAGTGGAGGACAGACTTTGGGTAAGTATAAGGTGCTTTGCTTGAGTATAGGCCAGGAACAGAGGGCAGTCAGGGTTGCAGTGGACACAGATTAACACCATGGTCCCCATACGCTCCATCTCCCCAGAGATCAGTCATTATCACAAAGTATAGCAGCCCTGCCTGTTAACACCTCAACTCACTAGACATGAGCACATATAAGTGAGTGGGTTAATATGCTCTTAATAATCTGAAAATATCCGATAAGATCCGATCTGTAATATACGTTTCTATTTTGCAATCTGCCAATAATCTCACAGAAATGTGTGACGTGAACTTCAAACTTTAATGATAAATAATCAAATTCTTCGTTTTTCTAAATATATACTCCACAGAGTGTCCAATGGCTGTTTTGCTGCCTTTATTTTTTGTAGCACATTTAATTTCATTGATGCCAGATTAAATGTAAAAAGCATCAAAATAAAGGTGTGTCTTTAGAAGAAGTATCTTGCAGCCCTGTTGAGACAAAGAAGTCAGATTGAAATCGAGGAACTGGTAAACGTTTTGTGATTAATCCGATTACTAGGCTAAATTCTTGTTCCAAGTATTGGATTTCTAAATCTGAATTCTATAATGAATTATGCTGTATACACAACCACTTATAACCAGATAACTCCAAAAATCATACTATGATCGGATTATTAGCTGCATGTTAACACACTCACTGTCATGCCGTAATGCTGTGACTAAATTTGCCAATGAGTAATTAAATACACTGGTCAAAAAAGTAAAGGGAACACTAAAATAACACATCCTAGATCTGAAAGAATGAAATAGTCTCATTGAAGTTGAATGTACTGACAACAAAATCACACAAAAATCATCAATGGAAATCAAATTTATTAACCAATTAATTAAAATGTAATTAATTTAA
>JAVSBU010000145.1:6158581-6180436 GCA_033118015.1 Loricariichthys derbyi | reverse complement strand
TATATATGTGTGTGTGTGTGTGTGTGTGTGTGTATGTATATATATATATATATATATATATATATATATATATAATATGTGTAATATGCTCAAACGTTTGTGAATAAAACAGCACACTCAAGCAGCCATTTGATTCTTCACTTGATGTAGGCAGTGCATTCTGTATATAAGTATACATTATACAATACTGAGATATATAAATATATCTATACATACATACATATATTGAGGTGAGAGAGCTTCCTAGAGCACAGTCCTATTATATGTATAATACGCTATGTTTCGGTAATTTCTATACGGCAATGTATATAAATATTGTTATTGTTTATGTATATAAAAATTATTATTAAATATAATAAAAGTTTATATAACGAACAAACATTGAAGGTTTACATGTATAATTAAATGTATAGTTCTGATTTAATATTTAAGCACGCTGTACCACAATTACAATTATACATGTAAAACTTCAATGTTTGGTTGTTATATTGTTTATTATATTTAATAATAATTTTTATATACATAAACAATGTATACACCATCGAGCCGCTCTGTGGGAGAAAGGTGAATTACCATCTTTATGATCTCTTTTCTCTATCTCTCACTCTCTCTCTATGTGCGCGTCTTTTAATTCATTTATAAAAAATCCCCCTGGAGGAAATTGCCAAAACATAGCGTATTATACATATAATGGGATTGAGCTCTAGGAAGCTCTCTCACCCCAATATATGTATGTATTTATGTATATCATTATTGTATAATGTATTTATATGCAGAACGAACTGCCCACATCAAACACAGAATCAAATGACTGAGTGTGCTGTTTTATTCACAAATGTTTGAGCATATTACACGTATATAATTAAATACACACAGCAGGATGATGTTAATTGGTGTATTCATATTTCAATCGCAACCTGAACATTTTATGACCAATATATTCTTAATACATGCGCCACATAATCGTTTTCAGCAAACCATTGCGAAATATGCTAATATAAAACGGAAATGTGCGAATAATTAAGAACATAATCACGATGTGTGGCAAAGGAATGGCAGCCATATTGCATCCTCAGAATGGAGTTTCTTCTGCAGACAAATTTTGAGCAAGCTCAAAATTTGAGTGCGGACATTTGCAGATGATGCGAACATATGCGAACGTAAAAGAATGTACGAACGTATGAAGTATGAAAACTGGACTGTATGGTGAATATATTGTTTTTTTCGCCGCAAGTCATTCACAAATTACATGTTTTGGCACTGTGACAGCACCTTTACACTGTGTCATTTTTTTGAGTTGATTTGTGCGGAGATAGCCCTCTCGTATGCCTTCTAACAGATTTATTAATTATGCATCTTGTTGACTTGGGCCTCTCGCTGCTTATATAAGATTTTTATGGAGGTAGCTGACATTGTGTTTCATATTCACGCACAGCTGGTGATCACACTACATCTGTACTGCGCTCAAGTTCAACTGAACCAAACCCACCTCTTCAAGTTGGCTAGACATTGTTCAGAATACTGTGCTCAGGTACAATAGCGTAGTGTGAGTACACCCAAGAAAGCTGAAATATTCAGACAAGCACGTTGTGCTGATGTTGCCTGTTATAATTTAAGGTCACCTCTCAGACAAATTGATGGTCTGGTGGCAGTATTGTATCGTGTTTGGTGCTGTCTCCTTGCACCTCCAGAGAGCCCATTTTCGACCTTGTGGCCTTGTGCCCTGTGCTGTTGATAATGCCCCAGTTTCCTCGTGAGTCTGACGTAGATTAAGCAGGTATTAAAATTAATTAATGAATACATATTTACTGGTTAATTATGTGACAGATTGTTTGACTGGGATTTGCTTTGGCTGAGCATATATTTCAAATTACATTCCATGCAGTGAAATGCAGTTTATGGATTGTCTAGATTTGCAATCGTGCTCCACTGATGAGAAAAATACTTGTAATCTTATTCGAAATGCACAGTAGTTGTCTTGCCTTCCATTACCAAACTGCCATGCCCTTGTATTACTTTAAATGTAAGCAACACTATTTTATTAATAATGTGTGTATGGAAGCTGTCATGGTCATTATCAAGAGCCTGCCTCCAGCCTGTTGGAGTGATATATGGCTGATTAGGAGCGGTTCAAGGTGGGGTGTGGTTGTATGTTGGTTTCTGTCGAGTGACGGTTGCTGTGGATACCTACATTTAAAGAGGTGGTTCCCATTCTGTGCTGCAACTTGCTTCTCTATATTTGTTGGAGTTGCCGCAGGTAAGTCGCTGTCAAAAGGTTATTTTACATAACCTCTTTGATACCGTACTGTGGAATTGTTAATGTTTAACTCCTCTGCTCAGTCAGAGCGGTAGGTTCATTGGGATCCGGTCTGTGTGATTAGTTATCTTATGTTTCTGGTTAATATTCTACAGAGTGCTCAGACCTGATGTCTGCTGGGCCATATGAAATGACTGCAACACACAAAAGCATATTAAAAACCTCAGGCAGGTGTAGACTGGCACACTATGACCTACTGAAGATAAGAAAACAGGAGCCGTATAAACTGGGCCTGCCGATGGCTTCTGAAACTGCAAGTTGCAACAATTTACATTTTTAACTTGCGAATGCCTAGTGTCTCCAAACACCTCATTTATAATGTATTGGTTATAGGTAGATGTTCTAACTCACAGCCTGCTATTCATATCCTGTGGTCATGTGTATCGCTTGTGTTGGTGTAGGTCACCCATGCAAGCGTGGTCGAGACTATTTAACACTTATGTATTTAATTACTTTTAATGGTTTCCCATAAACCATTAAAAGGGGACTGAGGTGGCAAGGGGAACGAGTTGTGTATGTGTGTGGGTGACAGTGGGGGTGGTCCAAGATAAGATAATCCATAGTAGGCATTGCTCCTCTGCCCTTGTTTGTCACTGTCATTGGACCTTCGTACCCAATATGTTTGCATTTAATTAAACAAAGCACACAACTTTACATCACTTCCTTGGCTATCAATATCACATCAGAATTGATTGCCTCTTGCTTTCCAAAAAAGGAAAGGAAAAGCATGACATGGATACTGCCCTGAAACTAATTAGAAGGACAAGAGGACAGAATGAGTAATATGACATTAAGGCAAAAACACACACAGTGTCTGGAAGAGACAGTCCACTGACAATCAATCTAGCTTTATTCTGACAGGAAAACCACAGCAGCCCTCTGTAGGAGAGGCAGAAAAGAGAGGTTTAGGAAGCATTGTTGTCTAATTGTGGCCCATTATCAGACGTATTATATGATTAGGTGCTCTGTTTGTTGTAGAATGTCCACCTGGCCTGGTTTTAATGATGTAATGATATATCAAATAATAAAAGACCTTTAATAGACAGTGGTAGCAGATGCTGTCTAGGGCTTGACTTGATCTTTGCGTCAGTCATTATAGTAGTTATTAATTCTACCTTCTATAACGATGCTTTCTTAAATTTTGCATTTTTACACATTGCTCTCCTGAAATGAAGTGTGTGGTTGTGTGGCGATGTGTGTTTTTAAATGTGTGTTTGTATGTGTAATTGGCTGTAAGTAATATTTGGGGCTGTGTATGGCACTATTCAAATTCGGCCAAAGGTTTTTAAAATGTGTGAGTGAATAGCAGTGGTTTTGGTCCAAGCAGAAAGTAAGTGTTCAGGAATTCCCCTGGAAGTCAACTGCAACTTTATTTTCTTGATCCTTCCCCTTTTCCATTTCATAAGTTTCTATGTCTTGCATCTCATTGAAAAACACTTGTGTGAAGCATCGTGCTACAGTGCAGTAGTGAGTGCTGAATCATAATGTGTTCCAAATTCATTCTGCTGTATTATTACCCTCAGATATTGTCTCTTGTACCGGTCTTCCATTCCAATATTGGATGTGTGCTCGCTCTGGGTGTTGATATTGAGTTACCGTTTCTCACCTGCAGGTAAACTGGGAGCATGCTCTTACTGTATGGGTCAAGCTGTGTGTTTGTGTAAGGCACTTGGTCATGATATTTCAGTCTTGGTGCAGGAAAAAGGCAGCAGTACAGAAAACTAGCTAAATATTTTCAAATATACTTGTGTGCATTAATTTCTTTTTGGGACACTATATTTTCATACATTTTCTAGATAAATTTGCTTCATTTGGTAATTTGTTTCTATTGTTTTTACCTGCAGCACCATCCCTTAACCTGACTAAGCAGTCTGTCTGTTTCCCTCCAGCTATGGAATGTCGTATCCATTTTTGTGTCAACTGACTCCATTAACTTTATAACACCCATGGTTTTTAGTGGACTTGGAATTTAATTAGTATTAACTTGAGGGTTTATTAGAGATACATTACGATGAATGGTTAAAGAAATGTCTGAAGGTAACCATCATTGCTGTGATACAGACGTGTATAACACCCATCCCTTCTGAAAGACGTCTTCTGAACCTAATAATTGACTAGTGAATTTAGTCAGGTGTCTTTAGATAGGGAATTCACCAAACTAGGCTGGACCCTGTCTTTTTAGGACTGGAATTGTGCACTCCTGCTCTAATACATTAAACCTTTAATTTTTTAGTGTCCAAAAGAGCCAGACTGATGAGTCTTGTGAGAAGGAGGTTCCTAGCACCACAGTCCAAAGCCAGACTCTGCTGAGTCATGTGCAGCAGCTTAACTCAGAGCTCCAGACCACACGGACTCAACTCCATCTGTCCCGGGAGTCTGAAAGAGAGGCCATCGAAAAAGTGCACAAGTGAGTACAGTTATTGCAGAGAGAAAATCCAGGCAGGGCTTCCTATAGAGTGTACCTGGATAGCCCTGTCATTCAAATTGTGTATAAACCTATAAAAACCTAAATGCATAATACCACAATCAAAATTTTCTAATGAATTTTTTATTGTATATTTTATCATTTGAATGTCGTTTTTGTTGTGGACTGACTTCTACAGCATCAAGGAAAGCTTAGTTTAAGAAGTTCATTAATGTTTTGTCTTCCACCATTAATGGTGACACAAGGCATATTTTTCACTCAGGTGAGCTAATGATATTATGTGCAACATAAATTGAAGGTGTTAGCACTCTGGACCTCTACAGTGGTACTTGACGCCTCTAGAGTTTTCTATATTTCTGCATAAATATAACCTAAAACGCCATCAAATTTTCACCCACGTTCTAAAAGTAGATTAAGAGAACCTAATTAAACAAACAAGACAAAAATATTACACTTGGTCATTTATTAATTGAGGAAAATGATTCAATATTACATATTAGTGGGTGGCAAAAGTATGTGAACCTCTAGGATTAGGAGTTAATTTGCAAGTGAAATTAGAGTTGTTTTCAATCAATGGGATGATAATCTGGTGTGAAAGGGCACCTTGTTTTATATATAGAACAGGGATCTATCAAAGTCTGCTCTTCACAATACATTTGTGGAAGTGTATCATGGCATGAACAAAGGAGATCCTGAGGACCTCAGAAAGAGTTGTTGATGCTTATCAGGCTGGAAAAGGTTACAGAACCATCTCTAAAGAGTTTGGACTCCACCAATCCACAGTCAGACAGATTGTGTACAAATGGATGAAATTCAAAATTATTGTTACCCTCCCCTGGGTAACAACAAAAGACCAACAAAAATCACTCCAAGAGAAAGACATGTAATAGTTGGCGAGGTCACAAAGAACCCCAGGGTAACTTCTGAGCAACTTCTGAAGGCCTCTGTCACATTGGCCAGTGTTAATGTTCATGAAAGTGTTCATCAAGAACACTGAACAACAATGGTGTGCATGGCAGGGTTGCATTGAGAAAACCACTGCTCTCCAGAAAGAATATTGCTGCTCATCTGCAGTTTCCTAAAGATCAAGGACAAGGCAGAAGGCTATTGGAAGACTGTTTTGTGGATGGATGAGACCAAACTAGAACTTTTTGGTTTAAAGGAAAAGCGTTACGTCCGGAGAAAGGAAAACACTGCATTCCAGCATAAGAACCTTATCCCATGTGTGAAACATGGTGGTGGTAGTATCATGGTTTGGGCCTGTTTTGCTGCATCTGGGCCAGGACGGATTGCCGTCATTGATGGAACAAGGAATTCTAAATTATATCAGAGAATTCTAAAGGAAAATGTCAGGACATCTGTCCATGAACTGAATCTCAAGAAAAGGTGGGTTGTGCAACAAGACAGGGACCCTAAGCACACAAATTGTTCTACCAAAGAATGATAAAAAAGGATAACGTTAATTTTTTTGGGATGGCCAAGTCAAAGTCCTGACATTAATCTAATCGAAATGTTGTGGAAGGATCTGAAACGAGTAGTTAATGTGAGGAAACCCACCAACATCCCAGAGTTGAAGCTGTTCTGTATGGAAGAATGGGCTAAAATTAATCCAAGCCGGTGTGCAGGACTGATCAACAGTTACTGGAGACATTTAGTTGCAGTTATTGCAGCACGGGGGGTGTGACACCAGATAGTGAAAGCAAAGATTCACATACTTTTGCCACTCACTAATATGTGTTATTGCGTCATTTTCCTCAATAAATAAATGACCAAGTACAATATTTTTGTCTCGCTTGTTTAACTAAATTTTCTTGATCTACTTTTAGGACTTGTGTGAAAATCTGAAGTTGTTTTAAGTCATATTTATGCAAATATATAGATAATTCTAAAGGGTTCACAAACTTTCAAGCACTAGTGTACTTACTAGCAGAACAGGGATTAATAGCAACAATTCACTCCAGTTGCCAATACTTCCAAATTCACGCAACAGTGGAAAGGAAAAAACCCTGTTATGCATAAGGAATAATCCTGGCCTAAATGGGAGTTCTTAAGAATCCCTGATTAGCTGGATAGAAAGGAAATTGAACAGAGCTGTGTATAATGTTTCAATAGTTCTGTTTAACTTGCTATGAATAAACAGGTTCCGTTGAACTGTAACAGTTTAAAGTCTCTGCTGCAGTTCTTGGAAATAAGTTGAAATGATCCATTGAGTGGTAGTGCATATGCTTCCAGGTGAAGTGGGGAAGTGAATTACTAAAATAGTAAATTGTGTGATATCACTGAGTGATATGATAATCAACTTGCCTTGAAAAAACATCCGGCTCAGAATACAATTTTTCTTTTGGAGTCAACGTCTACACCACGAACCTCACCAGGAAAAGCAGAAGGGAATTTTTTTGCTATTGAGTTAATTTAAATTAATCTCAAATATTAATTTAAAGACCATTACATTTACAGCTGTAAAAGAGGACTTTGAAAAGACTGGTATATAAACATATTAGTTAGTCAAATTCAAGTCTGTTCTCCCTAAAACAGCTGTAATTAAGCAAAAATCCAGTCTACAGGAACTTCTCGTCAGAATTCGTGGAGGTATTACTCACTATCAGGTACAATTTAGACACACACTGATAATCATTGGAAACATTCATGAATCGATATTCTAAACCTCTTTTTACAGTTCACTGTAATGACTTGCACTACTATGCTGGTTTCCACACTGAGTTTGTCCCAGTGCACCTCTCTCCTTTTCTCTCTCTCTCACTCTTCTCTCTCACACCAGGGCTCCCCGCGAAAAGCAAACATAGCTCGGCCTGCTGATCTATTTACACGATGAATTAACAAACTGGGGGGTGGGGATGCAAAGCTGAGGGGTGCTCAAAACCTTGCGAGAACCCCCATCAACCAGCATCAGCATGAGAAACCTGAAAAAGAAGGAACTTTACTGCTGTGTTTAAACAGGAGCGATTGAAATCGTCCTTTTTCTGGCTGGCAACATCACACACTCTCTGCTCACTAATGTGAGACTTCAGACCCCTGACGCACTCCGTCCTACCCACTCGTAATCCCTTATTTTTACTTATGATGGGTTCGGTGCTGTGCGTTCATTTTGTGTGCAGTTTTAAGTAGTTGAGATAGAGCTTCTGCTATGACTAAATGAAAATATATATCCTTTTTTAAATACATTTTTAAATATGATATTTTTAAGATTTCACACGCCCCTGCCCTGAAATGGATACAATGAACTGTTGGTACCAGGCACTCACAACTAGGCTTTAAAGTTTTTTTTATCTTTCCCCTTTTGTCATATATAATAGTAAATTTAATCTAAAGTAATTATTATAAGACATGCCTATGTTCTTGGTGTCTAATGTACTTGGCAGTTTTGCTTTCACAGTGCTCTGTCCAGCACGAGTGTCTGAGGCGCTTTACTGTTTGCATTAACACACTGATTTAGAGACATGACCCAGCCATGTCCACAGTGCAAGGTTCAGCAGTGTGTGAATCACAGTTACTGCTGCAAAGGTAACATCTGTCTTGCCACTGTGCTGTGCCATATTACTGGAAGTAAAAACAAGTGAGTTCCTCACATTCTGAGAACCGTCATGTTATTTATTTCCCTGATGTCTGAATTGGTGCCAGCCTCCGAGCTTAAGACTTCTCAGTGCCAGACGAGTGGCTGCTCTCAGGATCAGACTCCCTCCTCTTTTTTTCATTCACTGTTTTTTTGGCCTGAAAAGAGACTTTGGGGGGGTGGACTGTGATAGTACTGGGATATTATAGGGTAGCTGGCATTAGGGACAGAGCTAGCCCGAAACAGCACCGTGAGTGTAAAGAGCAGACAGAGGAGCAGAGCGGGGGATACGAACCGGTCACACCTGAATGCTAGCTGACACACGGCTGGGTATGCCACGGTAACTGGAGTCCGGGTGGCTGAAGGAAGCAGTTCTGACGTGATCCTTATTACACAATGGTGAGAAAAATGCGGCACATTATGCTGGGAGGAGGAAGCCCTTAACCGTCCCAGAATGTGGCACCTGAGTGCTGGCCTTGCAGCCTCCATTGATGGAGGGGGTGAACTAAGAGTCTAATGACCTGCTGAATCAAACTTGACCATGAGAAAAAACACAAAGGCTCTTTTCATCGACTGGCTAGTCCACGAATGGACTGTGACTGACGCATCCCGCAGGTCTAAGGCTAACAGGCTGCTGTTTGGACCTTCCTCTGGAAGCATCCTTTCCACTGCCATGGTGGCCTTACAGATTAAGAGAACGAGTAACTTTTGGAAGACCCGGACTGCTTTTCCTTCAGTGCCATGAAGTAGCAAAATGGAAATTTTCAAATTCCCAGAATGACAAATGACAATCTGATCATCTAAAGTAAAAAAGAATCGGCTGCCCAAAGAAAAATAGTGTAGATGTTCTGTCAATGAAGCATTTGCCAATAAACTAGTTATTTTTTCTCAGTCTTCTTAGCCTTTTAGTCCTCAATTTATTTTAATGAAGCAAAAAATAGTTTGTTTAGATGATCAGAATTTTTCAGTACTACAAATTTCAGCAGTCAGAAACATTAAGGGCACTTTTTAGAAATTCTAATTAACCTAACACACTTTGAAATATGGGAGGAAACCAGAGTCCTCAGAGTAAACCCTTGTGGACACCAAGGAGTCTGAGGTCGGGATCACTGCACCGCCATGCTGCCTCAGTCAGAAACATTCATGTGCACTTTTCAGTATGATTTCAAAGATCCAAAAACACTGAAATTATGTCCAAGAGGTTTTTGTGACTAGATTTTGTAGCCTGATTCCATTTAGCATCACAGAAACTGAAAGTGTAAAATGAATGCTTGCCATATAAAAACAAAGCTGTTTTTTAGCTTAACTGAAAGTTTCTTTATATAAACTTTAGCAATATAGCTTATATTTAGTTTTTTTTAAATGACTGTCAAAGATGTCTTCAGAAATTCACACAATTTTAAAAAATCTAAATAATCCTTCATAATTTTTATTGGTTCCAGACCAGCAGCACTTTGTGAGCATGGGCAAATCGGATTGCTTCCTCGATTCAGATATCTAGACCTTGTGTTTGCACAAATTACAGCACATTTAATGTGTATGTTTGGACTGTAGTCACTTTCACTGATGTTTCCAGAATCTAAGTAGTGTGGAGCAGGAGTAGGAGAGCTAGTTGGCAGAATTAGCATGGAGATTATACAATAATTTTGATTTATGGGTTCAGATATGAACTTTACTATCTTTGTTCCAAGTTACAAATATTTGATTTACTGGTAGCACTGTTGCCTGGATCTTGCAAATATGCTTTGATGCATCCCCCCACAAAGACAAAAGACATGGCATCTATTTATTGCTATATAACACTGGAGTTCAATGTTGGTGATGATGTCATTGTTGCAAATCTCTGATGCCAATGAGCACCTAATAGCATAAAAGTTACTTCAAATCCCTTTTGACCAGTAAGACTTGTCGCATGTCTGAGTCTGATCAGATTTTAAACCACAAACAAATATGATTTGAATCCAACTGGGGAAAAGTCATATTCCATGTGGTTTTCAGCCATTCAGACTGCACAGAATCTGTCCAGATCAAATCAGATTTGAGCTCAACTCCATTCTGAGCTGCCAGTCTGGACATAGAACGTGATACTGGAACTGAGCAGATTTTTTTGTAGTGCCTTTACACTGGCAAAAGTTAATACTAGTCACCAACATTGGAATGACCTTAAATTGTTACTTACCCATTACCAAATATTATTTTACCATTAACACAAGTTCGACTTGGATTCAGATTTCTGTTTTAGTTGTTAGACTTGTGAACAATGGTGTATAGTAAATACTGTGCTGTTTTGTATGACTGCTAGGTCGCTGTTTACTAAGTCTTATTCAAGCTGTAATTGTTGGTTTTGCGACTCTGAATTCTTAATCAGGATTTATGTTTTTTTGCTGGCACTTCCCTGGTGTGTATGTTTGGTTTTACTCACCACTCTCTGCAAACAGTGTTCGCAAATCCCAGGCAGCACACCAGCACACCTTGGACGCGGTGATTGTTCAGACGTGACAGGGAGTCTAACACTATATTTAAAGTGATCAGCATTTGCAGCAAATGAGAACAAGCTTGTGGGAATGTTATGGAGGTGGGAGTCTGTTCCCTTGTGTATTTACGTGTATTCTATAAGGGAAGTAAAGAATGTAAGATGTGCAATTTACCCTTATGTCAATGTACATGTGTGCTCGAGTCTTGCATTTAGTAACTGTCACCTTTCATGAATGTCTCAATTTTAATCTGTTTTCCCTTCTTCCTGTCTCACACTAATATGGCGTTTCTAAGGCGCATTTTCTGTGTGCAAGTATACATGGACAGTCACAGCTTGTTTATTTGTGTGATATTCATATGGCCCAGCAGTAATGCTTAAATCTCCTTGTGCTAGAAAACAGGTGGAGACGGGTGCGTAAAAGGGGTTAGGTTAGAGCACTCTCATATGCTCTGTGATGAGCAAGAGCAACCTGGTTGTATAGCCATACCCAATCGCAGTAAATATTATTTGAAAGATTTGCTTGATTGGTTAGGTAAGATACAAATACATTAAATTATGAGGATACTGCAAACACCAAGTACTTAAGCACAGGGATAGTGAGTAAGTAAACTAATAACATACTCTAATGTGGCAAATCATAGCGTCAGTCAAAAAAACAAACAAAAAAACCCCAAAAAACAGTGAACTTAACATGTTGGCCGTAAAAGCAAATAAACATGATGAATTAATATACAGTGGTGTGCAAGTCTTGGGCCATCATTATATCAGATAAACCATTGATTTAGCAATTGTATAATGCACGTAAGGAAATACAAGATTTTATGTAGTTTTAAAAAACAGTTTTTAGAGACTACAGTGGTGAGTATTTAGTGTAAGCTCCTCTTACACTTGAGCATTCTGGAAGCTTCATAATGCTAAGTTGACCCTTATTCAGTCTGAAGATGGGTTATCAGTAATGGTCTTTTTTGGAAGGATGGCAGCCAAGAACTTACTTTTGGAAGGGGAACAGGGTGAAAAGGCTAAGATATGCTAAACCTCCCAAAGACTGGGATGAAGAAAAGAGTATTATGGCATGACAAATCCGTGTTTAATATGTTTTGGTCCAATCATCAACAATATTTAATATTTATAGTCATTATAACATTGCTGATACAACATAACTAATGATGGTATAAGACTTTTACACAGTACAGTGTTCCCTCACTTATCATGGTGTATCCATTCCAGACCCACCTGCAATAAGTGAATTTCCACGAAGTAGTGACACTATGCTTATTGTATAGTTATAGAGTAAGTACATTAAGTCTTTATAAACTCTTCCCACACTTGTATCCATAATCCTTTAACAATATCTTTTCCCATACTGTACATGTACCTTTTAAAAAAAGTCTACTTAAATGTTCATAAAATGTTTTAAACTCTTAAACCTAGATACATAATTTTAAAAATTTGATATGAGTACTTACCATTGAGCCTTAAGCCTTACTGAAAAGCTTGCCGACAGGAATCAAACAAAGATGGCCACTGCCAAACGACCCTTTCAATATAAAAATATATGATATATTTTCAATATAAAAGACTCCACCTTTACCTAAATGTACTGGCGTTAAGTCTATACAGTAAAGTTGGAGCCTTTTATTTTGAAATCTCTCATGTAAGTGACTTGGCCACAATGAGAAAGTATTTAGATCAATATTAAATATATAACTTAAATATCAATTAGGTAATTAACCCAAATGAATAAACATTTTAGGTGGTTATATAAACTGTATAATGCATAATACTTTAAATGGAGTACCGCAAAACCCTGTGAAACTACTACAATAAATATTTTACATTAATATTTTTTGAAAATCCACGAAACAGCGAGTCCGCAATAAACGAACCGCGAAGTAGCGAGGGAACACTACCCTAAATTGTCATTGAAATATTCTTACCCTTAAACAGCAACACATTGTTCTTCCAGTTGATCAGACTTCTAAACAATTAAGAGCATTATTGTATGTAAGAATTACTTTCATGAAAATCCCACTTCAGGTCAAACCCTAGGACCTCTGGGTGAAGTCTGTACTCTGGCATGGTGTTTTTGAAGTTAAGACCACATTTAAGAGTAATTAATACAGAATTCCATGTAATTGTAATTGGTTCACAGATAATGGTTTGGTGGATAATATTTTGTTGAAAAATTTAAATATTTTAATAAAATGAAAATTCTCTTTTTAGTGTGGTAGTGCTGAAGTGAACTGAATTTTGTAGGGAAAAGAATGAGGGTTGTCACCTTTCACATACTCTATATAAGTCTCAACTGTCTTTTAGTATTAATTTGTTTTCTTGTATGTATCATGTAATGCATATCTTGACAAAAACGAGAAAAAAATTAAGACACTTGAATAATTTAAATATGTCCTTTGATATTTATATCATCTTGATCTACATGATGCTTTACTTTTCTCCCCTTCATACAAAAGTACAAGTTAACAAACACTTTGTCCATCCTATTTTACATTCTCATTGTCTGGCTGCAGGTTAGAACGCTTGGTAGAAGTCCTGAGGAAGAAAGTGGGCACCGGCAGCCTTCGTACTGTGATCTGACTGGACGATGGGTGACTGGAGTAGACGACCACATCTGGTGACCAGGCTGCTGCGTTTAACTCTGAGCAAACAGCCGAAGCCTGGCCTGGGCAAACACAGGCTTGGAAGTGCTGCCTACTCTCACCCTCAGCCCTGCACTAGCTTCTCACAAACATGCACGTGCACACTGATACTGCACAACAGCCATTAACCAGAACCTTCTGCAGAGTGTTTAATATTTTATTTTTAATCTGTTGATTTTATGTTACTCTACAAGTTTTGGGATCTTCTTCATATATGCCCTGAATTAAAGTGTCCTTTATAATAACAGTACATGGTTTACATAATGTCACCTATACTTGGCTGTTGTTTAGTGTATTAGTAAATAGTGGTTTATTCGTAGATACAAATTGTTTTTATTCAATAGCCACAAAGAATAAAGGTTTAGTTTAAAACAACAAGACATTGTGATATTAATATCATCTATAGCTTTTATTTTTGAATGTAATGTTTACGGCCATCACTAATTTGAACCACTTTATTGGTCATCTGTTGGAAAATTACAATATTATTGTTGATATTTTGACTATAGATCTACACAGCACAACAAAATATGGCCGCTTTTGTTACTGTGTTAAAATTTTTTCTCATGTATTAATTGTTGTTTTTAAATTGAATAGAATAATCTCATTTTTCTCATTACACTCGGATAAACAATAGTTTATTTAGCAGTACATGCAGTGTAATGTAAAATTTAAAAAAAGCGTTTTAGATTTGATTTTATTGTCTTATCCTGGTTTTGATGCTGTGCAGGTGTTGAAATCTAAATCTGACACGTGCGTGTGGTTTCTAATAATATTGGATATTTAACCTGTATATAATAAACAGTGATTTTATTTATCTGAGTTTAACAAATATTCTCCATCACTTCTTTTTAGATTTACACTGTTTACTTTAAGAAAACCTTGACAAGCCTCGTTTACATTTCTCATTTCTAATCGGCGACTTTATTCTAAGATGTATCTGTTCTTCGTCTGATTCGTTTTATTGTGCACGTTTTATTTATCCTCAAAAACATGTTTGATGACTTTGTTGGATCGAATAAAACAGGTGGACATATTGAGCATCTCGCAAACCTCAACCCGAGGCCTTTACTGCACAGATTTCAAACTCCCTCTCCTTCTAACGCTAAAGTTTCTTCTTGAATACGGAGATTAAGTGAGATGTTCTGATCTGGTCTGTGATGATGGCAGTGCGCACTTTGCGCGCTTTAACACTTTGCGCTCCTGCGCTGTTTGTGTGCAGAGACTTGCAGACTCGCGCCTGTGTTTATTGGGGCGGAACTAAAAGAAATCCAGATTATCCTCCCTAAAATCGGTAGCACGATGACCAGACTACAAAACAAGTTTTTATACGCTTTAATTAAAACCGTGTTTCGACAGCCCACGCTGAATGACTCTCTGAGAAAAGCGTGACTGATCCCGTTGCTATAACGACGCCAAATATTTCCAGCCTTTCACTTTTTTAATCCCACCTCTTTTCAATCGGACATCTCTGGTCACTTCTAGTCTGATGGGATCTCGCATTACTTCCACTTAAAACACTGCAGCAATTGCGAGCTATGGAACAAACCAACATGCTGTTATGATTCATATCTTATCTTTTATCAGCGTCGCTTGTGTCTTCAATTTAGCAGCTTGTTTGAACCTTATGCTTATATGACTTGATGGCATCTCAGCACCTCGATGGGGGCTTTATAGCTTTTATAGCTTTTCTGCATTTAATAATCTTCAGTGGGCTTTCTGAATGAATTATTGTATGCTGTTTCTGATTGTTCATATAAATAGATAAAAAGAAAGGATCGAAAAGAAGAATTATGCAGCATAGAGTGGTGTATAACATTAGTGAAACAAGGCCCTGTAAATTTCTATCCAGCCTGTGAATTTTAGTTGACTAATGAAGACAGAATAGAACAGAGCTCAAGGAGGGCAGCTCGGGGACCACCAACCTGACATGGCTGATGCATATTAGGGGCCCTCAAAGCCCTAATAAACTTCTAACGTATAAAATGTAATGGAAAACCAGCTGCTTCTAAAGCTGATTTCGGATAGGGAGCTCTCCCTCTTCTCCCTCACCCTTTGAAAGCTCCTTTCATTGGGCTGTGATTCTGGAGGGGTAATGCTTTGCTCTTTTCGTCGGCCAGGCACAATTGTGTTATTGGAGATAATTAATTCAATCCCCATCAAAAGGTATTAGAAGCGTCTTGGCCCTGTAGTGGCTTTTTCTAAACTCCGAATGAAAAGCCGGAGAAGAAAGGTCTACGGTAGACCCACTGATGGCCGCTTCTGAACTAAAGGGCCGTGCTCATTGTCGCCGAAATTTTAGTCCATAAGGCCGAAGAAAGAGGCAGAGCTTTTGATAGGGAACGAGAAGCAGCACATGAACTCGACAGCAAGGAGCTACTGAAGCCTCGGACCTGAACAGCGCCCGCTGATAACATATGTTCCACATTAATAAAGGCCGATCAGCCTCCCTCACTGCCTGTGTGCGTGCAATAAGATAAAGAACAAGTGTATATAATAAGACAGATCAGTTCGAGCGAATAAAATAAAGACATCCAATCTGAAGGAGGTCTTCATTAAAACAAACAAACAAACAAAAAAAACTTTTCATTTAGGCTAAACGTCAGTGCATCTAATAATAAGAATAATGGTCAATAAATAATTTTTCATCATAATGTCTTTTCAAATTTAAAACAATCTAAATAAATTTATAGAGTATCCATCAAAGTTAGTATTTACACTAAAGCTTTATCGAGACTCTCAAGAATCAGCCACCTTTAAAAACATGTAGATCCTAAAAAAAAATCACAGCCACAAAGGTTATTCGTTTGCGTTCATTTCTTTTTCAAAATATTAAAACAGGATAACGTCAACATGCATTTAAAATACTGTCTTTATAATAATAATAATATTTAGTTTATTATTAATAATAATAATAATAATAATAATAATAATAATAATAAAGTGAAATAATAAAATTTTTTATCTATTGCCATATAAAGGAAAGTCTTGTGTTGCTTTTTTTCTCACTTTTAATTAGCTAAAACCATAAACCACTTTCTAAACACTCAGCATTAAAGGAATATTCCTTTATTGGCGTCCTTTGTGTATAAATAAGAAATTTATACTGTAAGTTTAATACAGAATATTATATCATATAATCGAATATAAATAAAAAGAGAAGAAAATGTGACCAAACAGAAGATTTCTTATTTATTCCTGTCTTTATTTCGTGCATTAAAATGGTCATACTAAGCATTAAATATTAGAGTGTGTGTTAAATTCTGATGATTTATATTTTATTACAGTTGATTCAGAGAAAACAGCGGTCAGTTCAATTGAATGTTAACATTTCGGCCGCCTTTAAACGTGACATGCAGAATAATGTGATTAAAATACACACAATAAATGTGTAAATGATTGTTAATCAAATGTAGCAAATGATTTCGATCAGTCAGTGAAAGCCACTGTATGTAGGAACAGTGAGATGTAAAGTTTATAGCGCCTTTGCGCTTCATCCGTTATTAGGGCGCAAACATTTGGATTTGGGTTCATTCCGTTTTTAGAAATGGTTTCACATTTTTGATTATCAAAATATCATCAGGTTTGTGATCATCGGATTTTTAAAAAGGATTTTATGGTATTTTGTTTAATATTGTTTTAATTAATCAGTTAATTTAATTACATGTTAAGCTCATTTATATATTAAGCGCTGTGCATAGAGTATTTTTTAAATACATAATAACTTTTATATTTGGGTAAAATCGCTGTGATTGCAGTAACATCATGTTACGTTTGTTTAGAGCTTTATGGACCGCTGAGTCTCTTTTTCTCGTTTCCACAGAGCTTCTCAACCCCGTCTGGCTTCCGACGCCTTAATATCGCTGTCTTATTTAGGCATCGGGGGCAGTTACATGATAATTAACGAATTTCACGGTTAGTCAGCCAAAATGTGTGTGTCCAAAATACCACGATCAAAGTCAAATCTGTTCAGGTTCACGAGCTCGTCATGTAGGTTAGGCTTGACAAAAAGATGCTTTGGCCTCTCTATGATATTGTTAAAAATCCCATTTACAGCGCGAGAGCAGCTTTTATGATGCGGAGCTTTGAGGCTGTGCTTCTGTTAGACTTGGATTTTCTCTTGGTCTTTTACCAACACAAAGTCAAAGCAGATCGGATCAGCCAGCGGGCGCCTCGGTGCGCACACACCTTTTAAATCAAAGAAATCACAGTTCACTTTAATACTGTCTGACACTTTAATGCTTATTTCCTTCTGATGTAATTCGTTTTATTTACGTTTTATTTGTGTGATGCCTATTTTCTAATATAAGCTTAAGTGGGTAACGTTAATAAAAAGGTGATAAAACGGGCAATTGTGACATAGAATCAAATAAATAAAATCTGTAATTTAATGTTTTCAAGGCTTCTGCAGAGCTGGAAAAAATAAAGGATCATATACGGTGAAAACCCTTATTATTCAAATATGCAATAACCCATAACTTAACAACACGCAACACTAACTGATTAGGAAATACGTGTTTTATTCTTAATGCATTCGTTTGATTAACTTATTTCAATACAAGACTTAGATTAAAAGATATTTTCATCAAACGGGGTAAATAAATCCAAAAGAAAACAATGAAAAAAATGACAACATTCAAATACATCTGCAACAAACAGGTGTGCTGCTTTTCAGCTGCAGCTCACCTTCCACAAGACCATTACTGACCTTCATTTGTGCACACTGTAACACATGGACACACCATTTGGGGATTACAATATTATTTTACAAGCTCAGTCTTTTAAATACACTAGCAATTTATAGGTGGGATATACAGTCATTCAGGGGAACACTTTACAATATTTTATTATACACATACACATTATTATACTTTAAAGTAACAGTCCTTTATGCACAAGGTGCATGCAAAAATAAAATAAAGTTTATCTGTCAGCAATTGTTGAGTGCAGTAAATTATGAGATCAAACTAAGAAGTGTTAAGAACTGGCCTGGAATACACACCTTGGTAGTAAGATGCTTCTAAAGCCGAAGGGTCCATGCTTGCTCTCCCAGCCATGGAAGTGCTGCCAAGTGACAGGCTGGAAGGCATACCTGAGCCATACGATGAATATTGCAATGCTTGTTCATATGCTTTCAAGTCCAATTTGTGTTGTTGCTCTGAGGAGGACATTAAATTATTGATGGAAAAAGGGTGGTTGAAAGAGTAATGGGGGTCTCCCTTTAGGTGCAGCTGAGACTCATGGGCCATAGAGTGTGGGGGTAAAGGCAGAGAGGAGAGAGAGGTGGCTGAACTGGCCACGGGGTGTATCTGTGGGCCACTGCTCTTTAGTTCAGAATTGGTGGTACCACTTCTGTGTTCCAGGCTTTGAGGGCTAGATGACCGGTTTGCTCTGGTTATTGAATTAGAATCCATAGGCCCATTCTTTGAGTTTGTGTTGTCACTTGCAGGTGAACCTGACCCATTCTGGTCTTTCCTTCCATCTGGTCCTTTACTTCCTAGCTTTTTGTCACATTTAAAGCGCTTCTGTCTGCGAAGGTAACAGCCATTCTCAAACATATTTCCAGAATCAGGATGCAGAGTCCAGTAAGAGCCTTTTCCTGGTTTATCTGGTGACCTAGACACTTTGACAAAACAGTCATTGAAGGACAGTGAGTGCCTGATGGAATTTTGCCACCTTTGTTGGTTCTGACGGTAGTATGGAAAAAGATCCATGATCCACTGGTAGATCTCACTAAGCGTAAGCATCTTGCTGGGTGACTGCTGGATAGCCATGGTAATGAGTGATATGTAGGAGTATGGAGGTTTGGCATGTGGGTAACTTCTCCTGAATGTCTTGTTGTCCCGTGCCCTGTTAAGGTTAGGCTGAGCATATGTCATAGGGCTCATAGTGGGGCTGATGCTTGAGTACGGGTTCAGTGCATTCATTGAAGTGTGCTGAGCTGAAATTGCAGTCATATTTGTGGGGCTAAGCGCTGTGCCCATGGATGATACCCCACCACCCATTCCGTTCATTGTGGTGTTTGCACTGGACTGCATCCCTGCCATAGTTCCTGGGCTTAGTCCAGCACTGAGAGCAGGGTTTGCATAGGACATGTTGAAAGAACTAGATGTCATATTTCCACTGGTGGACATGCTCATATAACTGTTCATACTGTTCATGGAGCCCAGTCCAGCATTCATGCTGCTGTTCGTCATAGGAGAATATACCTGAAATACAGAAAATGCGTCATACTTTTAAGTTAACATTGAATTTATCTGGCTAAAAAAAAGCAGAAAGATTATTAAAACAGAGTGTCATAGAAAATGGAAATATAATAATGACTTAGATCAAGACTCATTTCACATTAGGAGACTATTTCCAGCTTTGATAAAACTAAGCATTTGTTAAAACACATGAACTATTAATTGCAAAAAATAAAAATAAAAATAAATAAATAAATAAAAATCCAAAGATAATTAAAATATATCAATTTTGAGAAACGATTAATTGATAGCTACCATCACTTAGTAAGTCTGAATAAAGTTAGAACCATATATATTTTATATGGTTAAAATATAGCAGTTAATTCTGTTTTAAAGTTTAAACAAAAAGTTGAACCATTTAAGAAGAAAAGAATTTCAAACATCCTTGTATCACCGTACCGGATTCACAATGGGATCTCTACCGCCACCAAGTGGGATCGATTGAAGGTAAGTTGGGAAAAATGATAAAATGTTCCTTTCTGTTAGGAATTGCTCTTGATGAAGTGATGAGTCATTCTTTATTTTACATCACACACAAGCCTTCGTCAACTTGAAAATTCAAATCAAGCAAGTTCCAGAAGGATTTTATTTTACAGTAGGAGTAATAATCGCACTTACCTCTTGCGCATCGGTGTAATAGCTACTCCAGTCAGGAGTTTCGTGTCCTTCCATTTTCACTGCTCCCAACATTACGGTGGAAATTTACAGGTCAAAAACATGCAGTATTCAGACCGGACTTCGCACAAAGTGTTCAGTCTGTGTGTGTGTATGTATGTATGTATGTATGTGTGTGTATGTGTGTGTGTATGTGTGTGTGTGTGTGTGAATGACTTCGAGCGAGCAGTGAGTGATGAAGTAATTCCTGGTTGAAGTGAGAAACTGCGCTGAGCGGCGCGACTTCACCGCTCTGGATCTTCCCCTCTCTCTTACGTAGAGCTCAGCTCTGCCCACTTACATCTCATAGCTTCACCTCACAACCACATGGCTCTTTTGGAGAGAATAAAATGCACCAAACATTTACAGCTGATCTGCCTAATCAATATACACATACTCACTTTAAAATAAACGTGTTCAAATATTTAGAGCAATATCTCACAATGGGTCCACATTTGTTTAATTACAGAATCTGTCAGCACCTCTTCTGCTTTATTTATATTGGTAGCAATCTACGTTAGCTATTAAACATTTCACACAACGGAAATATGTGGGATTGTCCAGTGGTTAAGGTGTTGGATTATTGACCAAAAGGTCCAGGGTTCAAATCCCACCTCTGCCAAGCTGACACCTTGAGTAAGGCCCTTAAACCACACAATTGCTTGGATTGTAAGATAAATTGAAGCCGCTCTGGATAAGAGCGCCTGCTAAATGCCATAATAGGGCAATTGATGTTTTTTTTTTTTATTTATCCAAATCCATTAAATGACTTTTGATCATCTGGATGAATTTTTGTCACGTCCACACGTTTTGGTTGGATTTTCTAAATTAAAAAGTCAGTATACGTTCTGCTGGGAACAAATTTAGGAGATATCTGGAAATAATAAGAGTCAAACTCTTGAGACCGCACAAAAACAGAGTGGACTATCTGAAAACCTGAATGCGCACCTTATGTTTTTCCCGGTATTTTCGAATTATTGATAAGTTCACTACCTGAAAATACTGTAGCTATTATAAAATTATTTTCATTCAGCCCAGGGGTGCTAAAAAATTCGAAACTGAACACGACAAAATAAAAAAAAACTTGTAAAATTACAACTTTCTGATAAAAAATGTTGATTACTGCGGGTTATGCTGCAGAGCTCATACCCAGTGACTGTGTGTGTGTTTGTGTGTGTGTGTGTGTGTGTGTGTGTGTGTGTGTGTTTTGTTTTGCCCCAGTAGTAAACAGTAAAGGGCTGCACCTCCCGCTCACTAAACACGGGGTAACACTTCCTTCCCCACTGTACACCTGCTAATGAGCGAATAACAGCTCTGATTATCCACTTACACCGGATTATCTCCCAGTGATCTCTCACACAATTACAGCACGAATCGATTTTTCACGGGGTGTAATCAGATGACACGGCTCACGAATCAGGAACATATGACCGTGTACACACACACACACGCACACACACACACACACACACACACACACACACACACACACACACACACACACACACACACA
>JAVSBU010000145.1:6144557-6158481 GCA_033118015.1 Loricariichthys derbyi | reverse complement strand
TGTTCCAAACATTAAAATGTTTCACTTAATTAAGTGGATTATTCTTTATTGTGACAGTGCTTATACTCTTTCAGTGAGACCCCAGAAAACAGGGATAAAAGTCCATACTATATTAAAGCCTCTCTACAATCTGACACCTATTTTAGAGTAAAAATGTTTGGTTTAAAATGCATATTTAGTTTAAGTGTCCAAACTATTCATGATGAAGTCAAGTATTATATAAAAATTTGTTTTTACTTAAATTTTTATTGACTGTCCTTAGTAGCAGTGTGTTTAAAAACACGAGTTAAGCACAACATCTTTATAATAGTCAATAATAGTATAACAGACCATTGCACACAAAAGAGAAATGTATATAATTCTTAACTAAATAACAAAAAATGAACTGTTCAAAACAAAATAGCATTGTCTGCATTTGTCTTTACAAACTCAAAATATGTACTCTTTTTTTTAGGATTTAGCATTCCTGTGAATCAATAACCTAATATTTAGTTGTATAACCACAGTTTTTAGAACTGCTTCACATCTGTGTTGCATAGAGTCAACCAACTTCTGGCATCTGTCAACTGGTATTCCAGCCCAGGATGCTTTGACTATATCCCATAATTCATTTGCATTTCTTGGTTTTGCCTCAGAAATAGCATTATTATGTCATCCCACACGTTTTCTATTATTATTAAGGTCCTGGGATTGGGCTGGCCACTTCATAACCTCAATTTTGTTGGACTGGAATCACGATTTTGGTTGTTTATTGGTGTGTTTAGGGTCGTTGTCTTGTTGAAAGACCCATTTCAAGGCGTTTCTTCTTCAGTGTAAGGCAACATGACCTCCAAGTATTTTGATATATGTAAACTGGTCCATGATCCCTGGTATGTGGTGAATAGGCCTGGCACTATAATAAGAGAAACATGCCCATATCATGATACTTGCACCACCATGATTCACTGTCTTCAGAGTGAACTGAGGCTTGAATTCAGAGTCTGACAAAGTGTCTGCGGCCCTTGGACCCAAAAAGAACAATTTTACTTTCATCAGTCCACAAAATGTTTCCCCATTTCTCTTTAGGTCAGTTGATGTGTTCTGGCAAATCCATTTGAATGGTAGTCTTCTGTTTTTTTCCACGTCTCTCTGGTTTTGCTTTCCATTTTAAGGCATTGGAGATCATCTTAGCTGAACAGCCTATTTTTTAATCTACTTTTTAATCACAGTTTGCTTTTCTTCTGAACAATATCTCGAATGACCATATTTTTCAGGCTTTCAAGGAAAAATGCATGTACAACATGTGATGGCTAAGTACGGGCTACCTAATTCACACCTGTTTCTTCACAGAATGATTTACCTCACTAATTGAACTCCACAGTGTTATTATTTTGAACGCACCCCTTTCAATTAATTATTCAAATACACAGATTCAAGAGCATGCATATCATAAGTGCTGTGTTTGCTGGTTTTCTAAGAATGTACTCTACCAAGTGGTAAATTGTTTCTTGTGTGGTAATATAATTTATACCAAAACAGTGATTAATCTGGTTAGTCATATTGGACTGCTGTTATTTCAAACATATGTATATATTCCAACTATTAGTAATATGTGCAGGCATTTACTATATCCTGTTTTGATACATGTAATAAAAGTGCTGACGTATGAAACAACTACATCTTAAGGTATTTTACAAGTGTGATTCACATGAACATTGCAAGATGTTACCTAAATTATTTAATAGAGTTTAAAAATGAGGCATTGCAAATTAATGTTGGAGGCTGTTTGGTACATTTGATAAATACTGTATAGGTGTATATGGGGGTCTATGGACAGCTATACCTCTTTTCACTAGACTTTAATATTATGTTGTGTTCAGTAGTAAGCATTGATCTGCAACTTACATATGGGGGAAAAGTTAAGGGCCCTTGCCTCACAGGTATCCTAAAATGTATTAGAACATTTTTTTTTAATTAGAGGGCATGTAATATCTTTATCGGGGTCCTGGCATTGACCATGCTTACTCTATTGGAAAATGGGAACTAATTACACCCATTAGCTATTTAAACTAAAGATCCATTAGCAAAGTCAGAGAATGTATCTGCTATCAAAGCTTGCGTGGGTGGAGATTCATATGCCATGCATTGCCAAGGAAACCCTGATTGACTAAGGCAATTTCCTGGCATCCTGCTCTCAAGCTTTGCCTCTGATTAATCCTAACCATTTTTTCTTCTGTTGGCTGTGAAATACATTAATATTACACAACAGGGGCGATACAGCTTGCATAGAGAGATCTTTATTACTTCCTAAAACGTCATTTTGCAGTGTATGATGTCTCGTGTTAATCTATCAGTGTGAGGGAGAGGAAAATAAGAGAGAAACAGAAGAGAGGAGCGGGGAACAGAAGTAAAGGAGCAGAGAAACAGATGAACTACTCGCGGAGGTGCTGGAGAGCGCTGCAGTGTGAGTGCGCGAGCGCTCGGAGAAGATGCGCCTTCTGCACTTCAAACCAACACGACCGGACACCGGCTGAGGTCTCACATACACACACGCATACATTATACTCTGCTTAGTGGTTCCGATCTGGAGAATATACCTCATGTCAACATGCTGCTTAACAGCACATTCCTGGATGAAGATCTGATTTTTAATTCATCTGGTAACGAAACACACGGTGAATCTCACGGCGGTGCGATCCTTATATCCTTTATCTACTCGGTGGTGTGTCTGGTCGGACTATGTGGCAATTCCATGGTCATTTATGTCATTTTTAGGTACGCCAAGATGAAAACTGCGACGAACATTTACATTTTGAACTTGGCGATCGCGGACGAGCTGCTGATGCTGAGCGTGCCCTTTTTGGTCACATCGTCGCTGCTTCGCCACTGGCCGTTCGGTTCGTTCCTGTGCCGTCTGGTACTAAGCGTGGACGCCATCAACATGTTCACTAGTATTTACTGCTTAACTGTGCTCAGTATCGACCGATACATCGCTGTGGTGCACCCCATCAAAGCAGCCCGCTACAGGAGACCAACAGTTGCCAAGATGGTCAACTTGGCGGTGTGGATGTTCTCGATCCTGGTCATTTTACCCATCATCATCTTTTCCTCCTCGACTCCGAACTCGGACGGTTCAGTCGCGTGTAACATGCAGATGCCCGAGCCACAGCAACGGTGGCTGGCAGTGTTTGTCATTTACGCCTTTCTTATGGGTTTTCTTTTCCCGGTCCTGGCCATATTCATGTGCTACGTGCTGATCATAGCGAAACTGAGAGTGGTAGCCCTGAAAGCAGGCTGGCAGCAGCGCAGAAAGTCTGAAAGGAAGATTACGCTGATGGTCATGATGGTGGTGACGGTGTTTGTAATCTGCTGGATGCCTTTTCACGTGGTGCAGCTGGTGAATGTGTTCGTAGAGAGGCACGACCCTACGCTGAGCCAGCTGGCCGTGATTTTGGGCTATGCCAACAGTTGCGCTAACCCCATTCTCTACGGCTTCTTGTCCGACAATTTCAAACGCTCCTTCCAGAGAATTTTATGCCTCCGCTGGATGGATGGTGCAACTGAGGAGCCTATAGACTACTACGCTACTGCGCTGAAAAGTCGTGGATACAGTGTGGACGAGTTTCAGCCGGACAACATGGAATCAGACAGCGCGTACAGAAACGGAACCTGCACGTCCAGGACTACAACGCTGTAGCTTTTCAGTGACTTCAAGAAATCATACACACACAGGATGAGAGCCCAATACCATGGATACTGGAAGCTTATTTATTTATATATTTATTTACTTGCTATTTGAGTTTGATAATATTTACACTGGAATTTCTTAAGTTGGTTCAACTAGTCTTGTGTGTCTGGTTGATTACCCTTATAGTGAGTGTGAGTGATACACTGACACATTGTGTGAGAAGTTTCACTTCTACTGAAGGTGTGAAACACCTCGCCTAGGTATCAGAATGTCTTTCTGGGTGATTTCACACCCCATAGCAAACAGGATTTATATCAAAGCACTGATGAGGACATGATAAATAGGTTGCAGTTATTTTAACTAACATTTCCCCTTAAAGAAAGTTTCTAATATAGTCTTTACATTGCAGAGCAACTGCTTGTCAGTCTCTGAAAAAGTTGTAAAACTATATAAACAAGTATAGCCAGCTTGTTGAGGCTTATATGCCACTTTAAAAGTGAGTGAAATTTGTGGGCGTGCAGAGGAGCTATGGAGTGAACAAACTGGAAATAGCACTGTAGCCTGTGAACTGTCATGTTCTGTTTAGTGCTGTGTTGTTCATTTATTGCTCAGAGTGCATTAAAGTAAAACTGCAGGAAAGTTGGTGTCTTCCCATTTTGTGTTTTGGCATTTGTTGTTCTGCTTAAGAGTTTATCACTTGTTTATGTTAACTTGGATATAGTAAACACAGACTGGCTATTTTTATTTTTAATCTTATTTTATATTTTATTTTAATATTTATTTTATATTTTTAATCTTACCCTACCACGTCTTATTCTCCGTAAGCCGATATGCAAGAAACTGTAAAGTTTCAGTGACCTGCCAGTTTTCCTGAATACTTGCATTTTATTTTCAAGATAAACAAATCAGACCTCTCTGAAAATAGCTCTGAGGCAATGCAGTATTTAAAATCTGATACATCTGTATTAAATATTTGATACATATTTACTTACATCTGCTTGAAATAATACATAACTATATGTGTCATGTATATTAGTGTAAGAATACTGATTCACAACGTAAAACAGCAGAATAGAATACAAAAGTCAGCATTGTTAATTATGCAGGAACATTAATAAACAAAAATATACAATCATTTAATATATTGACAGTCTCTGTTTGGCAGTGTGCATCATCTCTATTGGTGTTTCAGAACCCTACATGTTTGTGATTGAAATATGCATCTTTAACAAGGTGCTCACTTTTCCAGTGAATCTGATCCATTTAGAGCCACTGTTTCTCTTAAGGCTGCTGCCCTTGCTTTTGCTCGTTTTGTAGCACGTCTCATCATGCAGCATTTCACAATAGCCACAATGATCACGAGCAGCACCACAAAAATCAGCAAAGCTATAATGACAGGTATGAGGAAGTTTGATAAATCTCCAGTATTTTCCAGTGTGACTAGTTCATCATGACCTTTGTTTGTCAGGTCAGCAGATGAATTGAAAGCAGAATTTGTTGATGCATTCTTGCAAATTTCAGAGTTTTCATGTTGATCGAAGCAAACGCAAGAGTAAGAGCCAGGTGAATTAATGCATTTCTGTTTACATATATCACGTTGGTCACATTCATCAATATCCACACAGAATCCAGTTATATTCTTTTTAAAGCCTATTTTGCAATCCAGGCAAAGTTCTTGTATGTCTTCAAGTGTTCCACCTAACACCTTCCATTCACCGGTGCTCCTCAAACATGTCAGTGTGAAAGACTTCTTTTCGTCTTTACAAGTAACATTAATTGTATATGGATCATTCAGTTTAGACATAATGTCATGACTCTCAAGGATGTGCGGTGTAGGGCATGGTGCCTTCTCATTTCCTATTTCATGTTTGCAAATAAATGGAAATTTCCGCTTACAGGTACTAGAAGCTAATCCCCATCTGATGATTCGAGAGCCTCTGTACTCCACCGAGAGTAGTCCACAAAGAGTAGCTGTGCAGGTAGAATGTGGTTCTTCTATCCACTTATTAAGCTCAAAGTCAGTGCTATTATCCACTGTCCAGCTGAAGCCCTTTAGTGGAAGATCCTTATTAACACACACCACATTGTTTTTCTGCAAGCCAATCCAGAAGGAAGTAAAGTTGTTATCTTTCTTGTCCTCAATGACTTTCTGAATGTTTAAAGTTTCTTTCTGGTTGGGTATGTTAGTCAGAAAGCTGTAACCAGACTGACATGATTTCTGAGCTTCTTCAAACGTTTGAGCCTTGAAGTTTACAGAGTAGAATGTATGAGAACTACTAAGGACAACGCTCAAAAAGTTGAAATAACATAATCCAATCTGGTAATGCATGTTTCTCTCCTCTGTGTTGTGTTCCTCAGCAGTATGTCTCTGTCGGGTACTGGCTCTCACTCTGTGTCTGATACCATCTACTCTCTTGGTCACTCTCTAAGGCCCTCCCAAGACGACAAGCACAGGAAGTGTGTTCAATCTTGATATCAACGTACCACATCCTCTGGGGTGGTGGAGCTGAACAAAGACAATAGCAAATTTGAAAACAATTGCCTGCTCACGTAGTGAAAATCTATACAACCCACTCTCACAGGCAAAACCGCACAGCAAACTGAAGGATGAAACGAACAACAGTGAAAGAATAGTAATACAATGCATGGTACACAACTAGAAGTCAGATAAGTATGTCTTTAGCAATTAATGGCTAAACTTTAAATATTTCACATTGTTCAGCTTCACAGCTACTTAAAGACATTTCACTCCAATTATTAGTACAGGTAAAAATGGATGTAAAATTAGTATTTGGTGTTACTTGAGGTAATATTAATTCATTCATTCATTCATTCATTGTCTTATTTGCTTATCCTGGTCAGGGTCACAGGAGACGGTGAAAATTCATCATAGGGCACAAACATTCACACATTTATACACACATTCACACTAAGGACACAAGGGCACTTTGAAAACCCCAATTATTAAGGAAACCAGAGTACTGGCGAAAAACCACAAGGAATGCATGCAAACTCCATGCAGGTGGAACCCGGGGAACTCAGAGCTGTGAGGCAGCAGTGCTAAAAACTACACCACCATGTCGCCTGAGGTAATATCAGTGGCGGGCCATCAGGGACTGCAAGGCCTTCTCTGCTGGCCTAAAAATATCTGAATCACAAACTGACATTAATCATATTTTGTCCATGAGTACTTCTTAAATAATTCCAAAATGATCTGTCCAATTCCTTTCATAGCTTTTCCGATGGTTGTGCTGCTTCCAGACATGTATTTTCATTTAACCAATCACATTTCAGCCATCATTGGTTTCCAGGCAGGTTCAAAGTCAAAGAAGTCTGCCCAGAGGCCTTCACAATCCATTCTGCAGGCCCTCTGATACTAAATACCCCTGATTCACAGGGTCCACTCAAATTGTATTGCTGGGAGTGCTTGTTATTTGCTACTGGTCGACAATGTGTTTGGAGCAACATTGGGTTTGTAAATTTGACTTGCCTAACCAAGGCAGGAAGGAGACACAAGCACTGCCAGACACTTACAAGCAATGGTGCTTTCCAAAACTTTTGGTGAAACCAGAGTGGATCTACAGCTGAATGAGTAAGTGTGCAGGGAAACGGCGTAAAGCAAATTAAAACTTATGCCCGAAATATGACAGAGCAGGTTCGAATTTCAGCATTAGCTTTGATGGAGATAGAAAGGGACTTCGTGAACTGAAGTGTACAGATAATCTGTACGACAGAGTCATTGAACTGTTTTTGAGGAAAGAGGAGCATGGATTTTGTTACAAATAATCCAAATTTTTGGTGAGTAAAATGTTGTGATTTTCCTAAATAATATTGCAGGTTTATGAGGTTATTAGATGTTTTTATGTGTTTCAAGGCTGTAGCTGCAGTAGAAGGATGCTTGATCACTCCTGTTTTGTCTATTCAATAAAGGCATAAACAGCTCTTTATACTGTATTTCTGTATATTAAGATGGTTTTTATAACCATAAATTAGTTTTTGAGGGGTGGGTTGATTTAGATGGAGCACTACTGAAGGCCTAGGTGTGAAATGCACGATCTGCCACTGGGTAATATTGCACTGACTATATGACAGAAATGAAACCTATTGCTGCTATTTGTGTTTCTTAGTTTATTTATTTAAAATTAATGTCTATTTGTAACAGGAGCAATGTTATAAGCATACTAGCAGACATTTAAACACAATTAATGTGTCTTGCATGCGCAATGTATTTTTTCCCTGTTTTCAGCTTTCAACATAAAATACAGTTGAATGGTAGAGCTATGGCTGATGGTCCAAACGTACTGAAAAAAGTTAAAGTTACTTTGCAAAGATCTGAGAAAATCTTTTAGCATGAAAAAATACAATTTTTGGACTTGGGGGATGGACGCAAGTTTGGATTTTCAATTACTGATGAAAACGAGCCCGTTCAGCTTTTCACACTAGCAAAACAATCTGCTGTATCTTTTTCTACCCCCATAAGTTAGGCTGGGGTTGGTCATCTGTGTCTGTCTGATTAGGTTTCCAGGCTGTAGGGACTTACAAAATGTTTGATTAGTCATCTTTTCAATGCCTTCGATTCACAAATAACACATTTTCATTTATTCACAATTGTTGCATAGACATTTAAACACGATGTTTCTCTTCTTTTGACAGTTGTAACATGGTTATCTAATCACAACTAATTATATGTTAACTATTTGTCAGTTATTAGAAACTTAACTTTTCAAGCAAAAGAAGTTTACATTTCATTAGTCATAACCTCTGCAAGAAATAACATTATAATTTCATTTTAAATATGTACAAGTAAAAACTTTTCTGAACATGTCTGTTTGTCAAGATAATATTGTGTGCGAGTTTCCTCCTATCCGAGAGATTACAATCTTGATAGGGTCTTGTTTACAAATTTTTAACTTGAACTAACAAATTATAATTTGGACCTGTCACATTAATAAATATTAACTGACAATTAGATGGAAATACTATATACTGCAAGCAATAGAGACAGATAACCAGGTATAATCAGCATTCATCTTACACAGAAATAAAACAGAACTAAAGTGAAAATAATAACCTGTAGCTGACTGTTTTGACAGATGATGGTTTGGCTCGACCAATCACCTGTCACTTTGATGACTTGTGGTGGCTATTATCACAGTGGGGGCAATTCAGAGTGACTAATTAACCTACACAGAAACCAGAGCAAACCTGCATGCTCATAGGAAGGATCAGAAGCTCCACAGGCAGAGTCTGAGGTCAGGCTCAAGCTGGGGATTTCTGGAGTTGTATGTTGACCATGCTAACCGCTAGTGCAACCCGACCTGTTACTGAAGAAAGAATAGTTATTGTATTAAACAAACCATGTATCACAATTATAGGCGCCCCAGCTTGCCTGCTGTGTCTACTGTCTCACTTTAAGAGACTCTATCCTGTTTCTCTTCGAACAAAGAAAAATGGAATTTATTCAGTGGTCTCTGAACGCAATTGACACTATTTTCTCCATGAGGAGACTGGGTTCGGAGGAGCCTGCTTGCCCTGATGAAACGTTTGCAGCTGGGTACACTATGGAGGCATGGGAGAAATGGCTCATTGTGTTCCTGGTCCCTCTTTCCATGGAGGACGTTGAGGATTTGTGATCACAGAATTTTTGCTGATTGGATTAAGCATTGCCCTGTTGTATCAGAAAGTTTGTGGAATTCAGGCAGCTGTCCAAATAACCCTGCCTAATTTGATCAATACGATGAGTAGATCGCTTGGCGCTCAGACTGTGGCTATTAGTCACGAGAATGGTTCGATCTTGGAGAAGCTGGCAGATCTGCGGATGAGTATGGATCGTTTGAGAGGCCAGTGGGACAATTTTGAACGAAATGGATGCAAGTCAGAATGCTGAAAAATACTTAAGCGTCTGGCGCCCAAATGGGTTATTTTTGTTATTCGGACCCCTATCAGGCCACGGCTGAACTATAAACTTCCTCCTGAAGAGAAACAAGTGAAAGATTCTCTCCCCCCAGTGTTATGTCTTTATTCTTTCGCTGTTTTCCTTTGTCAAATCTTTGTGCATAACTATGTGTAGTTACGATGTGTATTCGTGCATAATTGTGCAGAGGTGTTTTTTCAGTTCCCAAATTATATTCATTAATGAACATAGTCTGGGGATGGGGTTTTTTTTTTTCGTCTCCCATCATCACCTCATGTATTCCTGTTATTTGTGTTATTTCCTACTGTAAGCAAAGGCAGCGCCACGCCAGCTGCGGCCTCTCAACTCTCTATTGAGTTGGGAAACGTCATTTCATTCAGCTATGCACTTGTGTAGAATTTGAATGACAAAAATCTGTAAAGCACTTTGGGTTACCTTGTGTAAGAATTGTGCTATATAAATAAATTTGACTTGACTTGACTAGGCACCTGTACATTTAGTCCTCTACTTTCCAACAAGGCAACACTAAGTCTTCTGTAATGGCTGGTAAGTTTAGACAATACAGAGCAAGGAGTTGCACCTAAATACAAAATCTTTCCAGATCTTTCCTGGTTCTAGATCTTCTCTTCTAGACTTTCCTGTTTAGCTCAAACCCTTATGTTTTCAATTACTTTTGGATCAAAAATTTGGTTTAACCTCTTGAGACCAGGCCTGTTCATTTATGTCCTTTATAATGGACATATGAAGAGAAATTGTGAGACAATTTTTTCTCTCGGTTCTCAGGAGAATATCCATTTCAAAGCCTTATTCTCTAACCATTTTTGTTTTCTGGATTTCGATTTATGCTTTGGAATATTGTATTTCTGCATGGTCCAACCAATCCAATCCAATTGTGGCTTCCTAGCAAAGAAAGTTAAAATCTTGTGGTGCTTTATTGTATGGTTTAAGGTGATGTACAAATAATGAATCTAATAACAGCCATGTAAAGTAGTATTTTGCAGTGTTGAATACAACAGTGTTCTTCTAAAAGGTTCTTCTAAAAGGTTTTCTTAGGCTGTTTAGATGGTACAGTGGATCACACTGGATCACTACCTCAAAGACCGAGGTTCAAGTTCTGGCAGTCTGTTGGCTGGCTTGAGTGTGCTGACATGTTTGGCTGTGCCTGAGGGATATGGGGCTGGCCAGGGGATCATCCCCCCCAGCACTGCAGCACCGACACCTGCCTATCACTGCAAAGCGCTGCATGTAACCCTTATGCCCCCATCCTGTGTTCTTAGGAGATAGGCGCTGAAACCCCCACGACCCTGACCAGTAATAAATAAAGATGTGAAATGAATAAATGTTTTACATACAATTTTCGTTTCTGTATTTGCTCACATTTAGGCAAATAAAATACATTTGTTAGTTTATCTTCTATTATCGCTGTATAATGGATGTTGACTCACTTATAAGATCCAGATGCTGGCAACAGTATTCCTAATATCCTGGGATCAAACTCTGGGCTGAGCTTGTAAGTTTGGGCAGGTTGGGAGTTTTAGCTCTTTTAATTTTAAATGTATTTATGTATTCTTTGTCTTATTCTATTTCTACTAAGGAATTTTAGAGGAATCATCTGTAACCAAAGCTTCCATAGCTATGAAAGTGCAACCGTTGAGCGCTTAAGTTTTCCTAATTTGGTTAAACACAATTTAAAAATAAATGTTATTTTAAAGAGGTTTTTTATTTTCAATTATATTCATTAATTCTTTACATTCTTTCATATATTCAGTGTGAGTGAAGCTAATATACCCATATTTACCAAGGCTACTAGTAATTCCAGAGCTGTGTCTAAAAAATGTCAAAAATTCTATCGGATTACATTCATATAAACAAACCTCTTTTCTTTTCTTTTCTAAACAATCTGTAACAACATGCATTTAACCAGAGTTGGGAAGAGGAAGAAATATGGAAGATTATGATTGGAAATTCATGACACAGTAGCAGCAAATGGTTTCAAATCAGTGTTGATGGAGTTCAGGACATGTATAAGATGTGTACAATGCTTCACCTGAAATTGCACATACCAGAGCTACTGTACTGTTTAATCTCACTAATTTCTCTCACAATCTCTTTTTGAGTGAGTCCCAGATGCATCCTGGAGGAAATAACTATGGAGAGCAGGAAATGAAGTCACAGTGCTTGGTGAAGTGTGTTTCTTTTGGTACTCTCAGAAGACGGATATATGCTGGAAAGGAAATTCAGCTATGAGAGACAGGAAAAGGAGTCATGACAAAGCCCTGGATAAAAACAATACACCAAAGTCATAGTAACTATATAACTATTCTATGTTTTGGGTTACTTTATATGTACTGTAACTCATGAAATGTTTAGTGGAGAATGTTTTGCATGGAATGATTGGAGAATCTATTGCCCATGCCGTCATGGGCATACATGGTCTTAATATGACACAGTAGCACATACTGTTGTCTTTATTTTTCATAATGTTTTAGGTGTGGGAAAATCAGAGACATGGTTTTCTGGAGTTTGTGAAAATGAAAATCCTTCACATCACAACCTTATGTGTGGTGGTTTGTGCACATTTTGTCTATTGTTAGTGTTACTATATGCACTGAAAGGTAGAGTCGTATAGCTGGGTTCAAATAAAGCACAACATACTGTATATACTGTGGGCCAAAGTTTTGAGACCACCAGTGAAAATGCTACTAATTTGCAGTTTTTATTTCATGTCTTTCATTAAAGGTCATACACTCACAAGGTACTTTTACATTTACATTTAGTCATGTAGCAGATGTACTGATTCAGAGCAAATGGATACAATCTTACAATCCAATCAACTGTGGGTTAACCATCAGAACTGCCTTAGCTCTTCATGCCAAAGTGCTAGAAACCTTCCGCAGACATGTTGACCCAATTTGATATGATTTGTCAGCTTCTCATCCACATCCCAAAGGTGCTCTAATGAATTGAGATCTGGTGACTGTGGAGAGCATTTGAGTACAGTGAAGTCATAATTATGTTCAAGAAATGAATATGAAATGATTTAAGCTTTGTGACATGGTACATTATCTGGCTGGAAGTAACCATCTAACCACTAAGCAAGTCTTAACAGCTCATCAAGGCTATAAAGCAATTAGTTTTAACTGCAGACTCATTTTCATTTTTATACTTCTAGTGGTTGTTTTAGAAATACAAATTACAAGATTATTCCTTTTTTTTTCGACATTTGAGTAATACATTTTTTTTTCCTTACTTGATCTGGAAAATATACCATTATTTAACAATCAAGCTGGACTATTAAACAAATTTTGTCATATCTGTGATTTGTTTGTTTGCTACAAAGTGAAAAATCTGGGTGTACATACTCATAATTGTGATGATTCCTTATTTTTTGTAGGTAGAACATTCAAATAATACTTTGCTTCAATCTTTCTTCAAATTTTCTCTCCCATCTATGTCCAGAGAGGTTAGTAACAGTGCACTGGACTTTAAACATCTTAATGATCTTGCAGTTTTGCTTCTCAAGTTCATTCAATTCTTTCCTCTCCTTTTGTTTCACTACGCTCTATATGGTATTCACAACCACACAACACAAGGGTTGACTAAACGTAGAAACACAAGTTTTGTTGCTTTCTATCATTTTGCTTGGAGGAATTTTATCCCATTCCTCCATACAGAACAGCTTCAACTCTGGGATACTGGTGGGTTTTTCTCACATTAACCACTTGCTTCAGGTCCTTCCACAACATTTCTGTTGCATTAAGGTCAAGACTTTGATTTGGCCATCCCAAGACATTAACTTTATTGTTCTGTAATCCAAACTATTATGCTACCACCACCATGTTTCATAGATGGGATAAGGTTCCTCTGATGGAATGCCATGGTTTCCTTTCTCGAAACATAACACTTTTCTTTTAAACCAAAAAGTTCTATTTTGGTCTTATCCGTCCACAAGACATTCTTCCAATAGCCTTCTGGCTTGTCCATGTGATCTTTAGCAGACTGCAGATGAGCAGCAATGTTTTTGGAAGAGCAGTAGCTTTCTCCTTGCAACGCTGCCTTGCACACCATTGTTGTTCAGTGACTTCTGATGGTGGACTCGTGAACATTAACATCTGCCAATGTGGCAGAAGCCTTCAGTTGTTAGACGTTACAAAACATATTTTAGATGTTGTATCCCTCTTCACTTTAATTACACCTTCATGAAAATCAGTTGGTAACTCATGATTACATGTGTTGACTTTTGTTGTATACTGCTCAAAAATTAAGGGGAACACTAAAATAACACATCCTACATCTGAATGAATGAAATATTCTCATTGAATACTTTGTTCTGTACAAAGTTG
>JAVSBU010000145.1:6090774-6104079 GCA_033118015.1 Loricariichthys derbyi | reverse complement strand
TTTATACAACTTAAGAAGCAGTATAGAAGCATCTTCTTCACCTGTCTTCTCTCTATATCCGTGCCATCACACCGAAGGTGCAAACTCGACTTGCGTCCGAAACGCACCTGTGATGCACCGTGTAAACAGAACGACTGTTGCATCTAAAATGCATGCATCAAACCCGTGCATTTCAGACGTACATCAAAAACGCACCATGTAAATAGGCCTTTAAACAAATGAGACAAAATATTATACTCGGCCATTCAGTTCTTGAGGAAAATTTTTCAAGATTACATACATATGTTTGCCACTCACTAATATGTGAAGTTTTAGGATTAACCGTTAATTTACAAGTGAAATTAAAATCAGTTGTTTTCAGTCAGTGGCGATGACAATCAGGTGTGAGTGGGCACCCTGTTTTATTTAAAGAACAGGAATCTATCAAAGTCTTCTCTTCACAACACTTTTGTGGAATTATATCATGGGACAAACAAAGGAGATTTCTGAGGACCTCAGAAAAAGAGTTGTTGATTCTCATCAGGCTGGAAAAGGTTACAAAACCATCTCTAAAAAGTTTGGACTCCTCCAATCCACAGTCAGACAGATTGTGTACAAATGGAGGAATTTAAAGACCATTGTTACCCTCCCCAGGAGTGGTGGACTAACTGTACTGGCTAATGTTAATGTTCATGAGTCCACCATCAGAAGAACACTGAACAACAATGGTGTGCATGACAGGGTTGCAACGAGAAAGTGACAACTCTCCCAAAAGAACATTACTGCTCATCTGCTAAAGATCATGTGGACAAGCCAATAGCAATGTTGTGGAAGGACCTGATGCTGTGAGGAAATCCATCAACATCCCAGAGTTGAAGCTGTTCTGTATGGAGGAATGGGATAAAATTATTCCATGTTGGTGTGCAGGACTGATCAACAGCTAGCGGAAATGTGACTGGGGTCACACCAGATACTGAAAGCAAAGGTTCACATACTTTTGCCACTCACTGATATGTAATATTGGAACATTTTCTTCAATAAAAAAATGACCAAGTATAAAATTTGGTCTCATTTCTTTAAAGTCCCAGTATGTTATATAATATATAATATACAATATTTCGCATATGAGTAAAACTCACTTTCTAATGACTTATGATATTTGTTTCTTTATGTGTTTATTTGAGAAAATCTGGTTATAAATATACCATGCGCTTGTTTCCCGTTAGCGAGTGCTACGTCATGGCTACTTCATGGCTCGCTCTCATTGGTGGAAAAGTGGGTTCCGTTCCAAACACACCCGTTTATTTACAGAGTACTACATAGGCTATAAAGTGTAAGAACCGTTGCTTCGTGCGTTATTTAAATATGCCTTACTCTCCCCATAATATTGCTCATATGCTCATAATATTTCTTCTGTCATGCCATACAATATTGCAGTGAATAAGAGACTTCTGTACTATACATGGTGTACGTTTCAGTGCACTATAGGAAGCAAGAAACCATTTGGCATTCAGCCGGCGTCCTGTGCCCAACACGACTCATTCTGTGGTGGTGGGTCTCAATTATCATATTAACTGGTCAGTCTGACCACTTGGGAATCTCAGAGGGGTTTCCCCAATTTATTTCTTCTAAATGCCTTATACCAACCAAAATCAGACTGAATTATTCAGACTGGTCATATAACGGATCTAACTACGAGGTGTTAGATTTTTACCCAGTATAATTTGATTGTATGACATACTGCGACTTTAACTATGTTCTCTTTATCTACTTTTAGTACTTGTGTGAAAATCTGATAGTTTTAGGTCATATTTATGCAGAAATATAGAAAAATCTATAGGATTCACAAACTTTCAAGCACCACTGTACTATATCTTTGAAGTGTGTCAAAGATTAAAGGTACTCCTTAGTGCACAAACTCAGAGAGATCACAAACATAATGGAGGACGTTTGGGGGATCCCACAACTCGGTATGCAACTCCCCCGGTAGATGAATCTGTGCTGTCTGTGTATGAGGAGTATCCATTCCATTTACACTTATTAAACATGGTCAGGTGTCTTTCTGCCCAGCTCTGAATATAGTTTGAGTGAGCTGATCACAGTGTGTCTTTGGGGTGTGTACACTTGGCTTTTCATACAGTGAAGTGAAATCCCGAAGTGATCTGATCACCAGAAATGCATGCTAATGCATAAACAGGTTTATATAAATACACTGAAACAGAGTTTAAATCTCTTAATTACACCTTTACCCTGTTGTTGGCAGCTGAGTGTAAGAGGCAAAAACAAGAAGGAGAAACTAGAGGACTTCTTTAAGAACGTGGTGAAGTCTGCAGACGGAGTAATAGTGGCGGGAGTGAAGGTGAGCGTATCCTGCCTAGGTCATGTGACTGTACCATGATTTAATCATGTGGGCTGCAGGAAATGATTTACAAATGCTATTATAATGTTACATGCTATTCTTTCATAATATAGTGGTGCAGTCGTTTGCGCTGTCATCTCCACAGCTCCAGAGAGCTGGGTTTGAGTCCCACCCTGGCATGGGGAATTTGCATATTCTCACTGTGTTTGTGGGGGTTTCCTCATCTTGTTCCGAAGATGTAGAACTAGTGTCTGTAGATTGACTGAGCAACTTGAATTAAACAAGTGGTAGTGTGGACTGAGTGAGTTTATTTATTTTCATGTGTTTATCTTGCTGTTTGAATACAGGATGTCGATGACTTCTTTGAACATGAGAAAACATTCCTCTTGGAGTACCATAACCGTGTCAAAGATGCTTCCCTCAAGGCTGACAGAATGATCAGATCTCACAAAAGTAAGTTTAATTGTCTCTTTTCACTTCTGTACTATACAATTGTCACTTCTGACAGCATATATTTAAAACAATGTAACAATAAAATTTTATATTATTTGTTAATGCCACACCACATAAGCACTGAAATTTTGGGTACTGATAAAAGGCACAGTTTTTCAGCTGAAAGGGAAATAATGTCAGTTTTTGAGTGAGGAATGTCCAGCACTCACTCCGCTGGGAGTCACTGTTCAGTCAAACTTGGATAATTATCAAACTGAGTTAAAAGACTTGACTTTTGTACACTCTGAGAATGTCGTTTAAATTATATCTTTAATGGACAGCCTGAGCGAGGCCAAAGCATGAGCGTAGAATGGCATTCGTTAATGTAGAACAGTGCAGGAAGCATCTAGAGATGCTGTCGTTTGGTAAGCACCGAGTGTCGCATACAAGCTTTTTTTTCCCCCCTCCCTCGTCATCCCTGCATCTCACAGCAGATTTTAGAGACTTTTGGAATAATTTATATTAATACTGGAACAGAACAGTACCCTAACTGAACATATTACACTGTTCTATTTAATCTGGATCACAGAAGTTGCCGTATTGGCATTCCAACCATATGGCACATTCTCGCAGGGGCATCGTAATACCCACTTTACTGAAGCACATTTTTCACATGGAGTAATGGAAATCGGCAAATATTTTACAGAAAGTCGTAGCAAAAAACAAGGTAGTGAGCAAAAAACAAGGTACCTAAAGCTATATGTTTTGGTTAGCAACTTGTAACCTACCAAAAGTACATACACTGTCTGGCCAAAAAAAAGGTCTCACACTAATATTTTGTTGGCCCGCCTATAGCATTGTTTCCACAAGTTTCAGGAATGTCACAACTTTTTTTCTGTCAAGTTGCATTCATTTTTCCTAAAGATCTTGTATTGATGATGGGAGATTTGGACCACTGTACAAAGTTTTCTCCAGCACATCCCAAAGATTCTCAGGTCTGGACTCTGTGGTGATCAATCCATGTGTGAAAATCATGTCTCATGCTCCCTAAACCACTCTTTCACAATTTGAGCCTGATGAATCCTGGCATTGTCATCTTGGAATATGCCTGTGCCATCAGGGAAGAAAAAATCCATTGATGGAATAACCTGGTCTTTCAGTATATTCAGGTATCAGCTGACCTCATTATTTGGGCACATAACATTCCTGAACCTGAACCTGACCAACTGCAGCAACCCTAGCTTAGCAATGCTCCCATAGGTGGTGACCTTTTTTAGCCAGGCAGTGTAATACACTATTAAGTAGAAGACCTGAATTAAACTAGTAAAGGCATTAGTCACTGTTTTCAGTCAAATTGTAAAGCAATGAAATGTCATATATGCTAGGACATGAAAAATAGCTCAAGAACAGTGTGTAGAGAGCTTCATGCAATGGGTTTCCATGGCCGAGCAGCTGCATCCAAGCCATTCATCACCAAGTGCAATGCAATGAAGTGAATGACGGGATGTCACTCAAGTTCATATGCGTGTGAAGGCAGATGAGTATATATTGGACCTATTGTAGTAGTTGAACTCTATCTCTCACTCTTTAATGGCTTTTGTTTTAACCACTACATCTGTGAAATAATCACCATTCGTGCCATGTATGTGTTATGGTTTCACTCTGCTCTAATATGGACTGTGCTCTCTGATTCTGAATGCATTGTTTGTCTACGGAGCTATTATGGGATAATGTTATTTTTCTTATCAGGTATTTTACACCCTTTTTCGTAGTCTTCCCTGTAAATGTATTATATTTTACATCTGCCACTGCTTTGTACACCCCCCCCCCCGCCCAAGTTTGACTGAATTGTCTGTTTTCCTTGTCAGTAAAGTATGATTCATCAATGTGTCATATTGTTTTCACTTAGTGAAAGGAGGGCAGAGTTGCTGCATTTCTGTGGTTGGATTTTATATAGTAGCTTTGTCTGAGATGTAACAGTAGTTCTTTTACAGGTGCTGCAGAAGACATAAACAGAATTGCCTCCACATTATACACTTTAGGGACCCAGGACTCAACAGACATGTGCAAGTATGTTATTTTTCCTTAAATTCTGATAGCTACTTTCATGTGTTTTGGTATACATAGTTTTGGTAGGTTGATCTTCCTACAAGTTATGTGGCACATGATTATTATTGCTAATTTTACATTATCCTTACTTTTAGATTTTTTTTGAAAGGTTCTGAACTTTTTGAGAAGACACGGGTAGGTGAATTCCTAACATTTTAAAACACAACTTCTTTTTTTTTCTTTCTTCTATGCAAGGTTTAGACCATTAAATGTGGCATCTGTACATTTAAGCTTAATTTCTACTTTGGAAGGTTAAAGCATGGATTCAAATGGAGATGTGTGAAACAAGAATCTTTGTTTTTCTGAGAGTTTTTCAAAAAATGTAATTGTATGTGACATCACTAAGGTCAGTTATAAGTGTAGCTTTAGAGAAGGGTTTTTTTTCTTAACAGACCTAAAGGAACCACAGTAATTATAAACTGTTTTGCATACTTTATTTGTATATGCAAATGTTGTATTTTTAAAACTAGTTTGCATACATTTTCTGTCAGGGTTTATATATTGCTGAGTATAAACTTGTCAAAGTGACTGTTGTGCATTAATGAACTACTGTATTTTCCGGACTATAAAAGCATAGTATCAATGAATGGATCTAATTCCACACATAAGGCACACCGGATTATAAGGTGCATTTAGCTAAACAAAAGTCAGAGAAGTCAAACTTTGTTCAACTCATTCACAGTAACTCTAAACATTGTTCAGTTGTAAGATAAAGTAAAAAAAAATAAAATAAAATACACTCACTTTTTCAGTTCACTCCTCTTCCACAGACCCATCAAATTCTTCATCCTCAGTGTCTGAGGTAAACAGTTGGGTGATTTCAGCATCAAGCATGTCTGGAACTCTCTCGTCATTATCCGAGTCTCATTGCTGTTACTTAACTGTTTAGTGATGATTCCGCCCTTCGTGAAAGTTCAAATGGAGTTGAATAGAGACTGTAGAGACCCTTCTACCTGCTGTTCCATAATCCACTGTTTGTCCTGTAACTGTGTAACGCTTTGTTTCCTCAAACTCTGTTTGGTTTTAATCTCAATCTGTAGAGTAAAAAGCCCCGATGTCACGTTGCAGTCAGGTCCTCTGAAACCGCGTGTACAGGCACATTAAAACTCTGTGTAGATAGTGTTACTGAGATTTCTCCAAATTCAGATAGCACGACTGCGGTAACTCTGTTCATTTTGCTTCCTTCACCATCATTCACCATTGATCCATTAATGTTGAATTATTTCGCAGCTGTTCTATTACCGTGTTCTACAGCATACCTTATAGCCTTGGGTTTGAAATCCACTTCATAAGCATGTCTCTTAACAGGTGCCATTTTGGGGTCCTAACAAACACACCGTAATAGTACCAGTATGTCGAAGTATATTACATATTACTCCACGAGGCCCCTGTCTACAGTGGTGTAATGTTCCAAAATCCATCAAGCACTTCTGCTTCGTTTATGAACACCATGTACAACATAAAATCGGTCAGTAAGCACAACCAGAATCCATACGTAAGGCGCACCGGATTATAAGGCGAACGAAAGGATCAAATTAAAGGATTTTAAGTGTGCCATATAGTCCGAAAAATACGGTAAGTACATTTCCTGATATTTTCAAAAAAGAATAAGTTCAGTGTGGCATAAAGTATCAGAACAGAATAGTAATTTAGGAGTTACTCCTAACTGTAGTTAGAGGATGCAAAGTTTGAGTTCTTTGGTAATTTATTTCTACGTAGTAATACATGAAAGTGTGTACTTTCACGTACTGCAATGGTACTGCCTTATTTACCAACCAAACTCGTAGCTGATGGAAAGCTTAGTCTGCCACTGTTCAGATAAACCATGTATTCGCAATACCTGTGGGGTATTACGTTTGAATGGCTGACTCTCTGAAATACCCTTAAAGATGCACAAACCAGGATTTTAGTCTTGTTCACAGTCCTGGGAAGAGGTCTGTTCTGAAGTCACATTTCCAACGATGACTTCTCTATCAACCACTTGTGTATTTCTTCATGGAACTTTAATTCTGTGCTACTGTCTTCATAGTTTTTATCACTCATGCTGCAGCCAGCACAGTTAATTGCTGCTCTCTCAAGCGCTATAAACCAGGCTCTTGCCTGCTTTCAAATGATAAACAGCAAAACCATCTTGCTCTGGCAATATCATTACTTTCCTTTAGAGAGAGTGGTGCAGCTTTAAACTGGAGACCTGCTGAATTCAGTCCATCAAATAGAACCATGTAAGAGTGCAGTTAGTTTGACATACAGATGGTTATATCACAGGGATGAATAAGGGACTGGACAGCCTTGGACTGTGTTCAGGCTGCAGGGAAAAACTGAATTCTTTCTCGAATACATTTTATAGACTGACTATACACGCAGCAAATGACACAAACTCAAACCTCAAACTGAATCAAATTTCCACATTAAAAGCAATGAAAAAAGGAATAATCTGTTCTTACCCTCAACATTTATGTTTTAATGCTTATATTTGTATGTAATTATGAATTACATAACCATACCATATCATTAAACATACATCATGAACCCAAATACTGTTTGGGTTGATGTTCTGGTGACATGGGTCTGTGTTCAGTAGTGTGAAGTAGGTCTAAGACAGCCAGTTAGCTATATTACAATGGTAATAACAAATGGATTATGATTTATGAGCTCAATGTCCTTTCACAACTATGATGTTTTAACATGTTCCCCCTTTTATGTTCTTTGCACTTGGATTTGAGTGTTATATTTTTTTGCTAGCATTGTTGCTCTGACCTTGCTCATGTTTGGAATCTCCAAAGCCTTTCGAAACTTGAAGCTCATCGGGTTGGAGTAGCTTAATGTAGTCAGGCATGAAAACAACAAATGCCTTTTCAAAACCCAAGGACAATCAGTTTTTCATTTTAATGCACATCCTAAATTACAACTTTAGTTTAGCAATCATTTTGTTTGTTTACTTCAGAGGTATGCCAGCTGGCTTGATGTTGTTCTGTGTATGGTAGGTCAGTTTAAGTGCATAGCCTGTTCAGAGTAGTATTGGCTAATAGATGCATTAAAAAGAAAATGTGAACAACCTAAACAGAAAAATCAGATTTGACCAGTGAATTGGATTTGGGCCACTTTTTCCTGCAGTGTGAACATACCCATAGTGGAATAATTCATTCTCAGTTCCTGGAGAAAATCTGCAACCAGCAGATCAGTGCAAAATGCCATGTGAAGCTTTAACTGAAATACTATGATGGAAGCATTCTGTATAGTGTTCAGTTGAGTCAACCTCAGCAGATTTACAGTGACATAAAGCTGTGGTAAAAAGACAGGGAACTTAAGGTCACCTGCTCATTTCCTGACAATCATTCTCACATTGTATGTCTGTTTCCTGTGTAGAAAATCGAGGCAAGAGTTGCCGCTGATGAGGACTTAAAACTTGCTGACTTGTTGAAGTATTACCTCAGAGAGTCACAAGCTGCCAAGGTATGCTGCCTGACACATAACTCCTCATAGACGTTTTAAGATTTGTAATTAATTAGCTTCATCTTGCAGTGAAAAATGTGAGAGAAATAATACTATTAAACCAAGTAAGTTTATTTAATGAAAAGTGTCAGTTATATCACCTCTAGAAATAATTATGAAATAAAATTCTGGCCCTACCATCCAAATGTCACAGCAGAAAGCAAGACTTGTCAGACCATGCAACCTTTCCATCGTCTATTGTCCAATGTTGGTGAGCCTGTGTAAGTGTAGCTTCAGTTGCCCATTCTTAGACGGGATTGGCATCTGGTGTAGTCTGCTGCTACTGTAACATTTTCACTCAGAGAACTTCTGCTTGGTGGATATATTCTCTGTAAATGCTAGAGATGGCTGTGTGAGAAAATTCCAGCAGATCAGTAGTTTCTGAAATACCAGCCCATCTAGCACCAACAACCACGCTACATCCAAAATGCCTGCTCTTTTTTCATCAAACATTACAGGAGAAGACACAAATGGTGTTAAGTTGGAAGGGGAGGTTGCCCAAAGCCCAAATACAGGAGTGCCAATAATTGATACATGGTTTTCTTGTTCGTTTTTCTTAAAATATTTACTTCTGATAAAGATTGCTTCCTCTCCTCACTGTATGTCTGTCCTTACAGTAACACTACTCAGGGATTACAGTGAACAAGCTTAGCATGTTTAATCATGACTGTTAATTGTGAGCATTAGTCTGATAATTGCACCGTCTGACCTTTAGGATCTCCTGTACAGAAGAGGAAGGTCATTGGTTGACTATGAGAATGCCAACAAAGCTTTAGACAAAGCCAGGGCTAAAAACAAAGATGTCCTTTTAGCAGAAACTACCCAGCAAGTGTGCTGTCAGAAGTTTGAGAAGATCTCTGAATCAGCTAAACAAGGTAGGTGATGTTCAGGGTTTTTATTTTTTAATTAATTAATTTATTTATTTTTGCAGTGGTGTTATAATTATTTTATGGTTACAGATAAACACCATTGTGATTTCCAGAGCTTATTCTTTCATTGTGCAAAAGTACTGTTCACTATGAAGTTAACCTCCTCTCTCTCTCTCTCTCTCTCTCTCTCTCTCTCTCTCTCTCTCTCTCTCTCCTTTTAACAATTTACTACAGAACTGATAGACTTCAAAACAAGAAGAGTAGCAGCATTCAGAAAGAACTTGGTGGAGCTGGCGGAGCTTGAACTCAAACATGCTAAGGTAATTTTATTCTGTGGAAAGGTTTGTGATGTTTTATATATATATGCTGGAGATCAAATTGGAGAACAACACAATTTCCTAAATGTCAAGGTCATAGAACTACACAATGTGAAATGATCCTAACAGGAGTAAAAAATAGCAGTATTTTAATTTTATTTCATAAATTGTATATATTCTAAAGCACAGCATAAAACATAAATGAGACAATTGAAAAAGAATACTGATCAAAATTAGAAAACACATTCAGATACCTGCAAGTTATTGATGTTAATCTGCACCTGGTGCTAGTTTCCTTAATTAGCTGACAAAGCCTATTTAACTGGAAGCCTAACTGTCCAGTCTTCACTGACTGTGCAAAAATGGTGAGCTGTTCCAAAGTGACCAAAACCCTCCGACAGCAGCTTGTCCATACGAAGGTCAAAGGGGTGACCCTTCAGCCAAAGCAAGAGAAGATGGTCTTTCCAAGTCTGTGATTGCTAGAATATTTCATCTTTACAACATCACAAACTCATTCAAGTCCCCCAAGAAGGCTGGTCAGCCACGAAACACAAATGAAAGTGAGGACAGGATAATGCGCAGAATCTCCACAGGTTATTGGTTCAACACTGCAGCTGGAATCACTGGCCAGTTGAGCACTGAACAGTGTAAGGACGTGTCTCGACCTTTAAGAGCATTTGGACTGAATGCCCAAACCTGTCATTAGCACAAAGAATCAAAAAGCCAGACTCACCTTTGCTAAGGAGTATGTTGTGTGGACAGAGTAGTGGTCCAGAGGTCATCTGAGTGTTGAAAGCAAGTTTAATTTATTTGGGTCTGATGGAAATCATTATGTTTGTAAACAAACTCGGGTAAAACTGAACCCAGAGTGTGTAAAGAAGTCAGTGAAAGCTGGAGGAGGAAGTGTCCTGGTTGGGGAATGTTTTCAGCAGCAGGAGTTGGACCTCTCATACAGCTACATGGCAGAGTGAATGCAAGTGTGTATCAGAACCTTCATCAAAAATATGTGCTTCCTTCCTTGTGTTCATCACTGTCACCTAGCAATTGTCATGGAGGACAATGCACCCTGTCACACAGCAAAATGACTAAAAAGGTTCCTTGAAACTGAAAACAATGAAATGGCCAGCCCAGAGTACTGATCTAAACCTAATAAAAAAACCTCTGGGAAATCCTTGGTGACAAAGTTATGGCCAAGAAACCCACAACAGTCACAGAAATGTGGAAGAGACTGGAAGAAGAGTGGACCAAAATCACACCAGAGCAGCGTGAGAGACTGGTGATGTCCTGTGGCCACAGATTTGGTGAAGTCATTCAAAGTAAAGGCCTGTTCACTTCCTACTGATTAGTGACTGTTGTAACCTTCAGAAAATTTAGTTGTAATCTTTTTCTGTTTTACGGTCATTGCTGTTCTGTAAATATGATCATCACATTTTTTGCAAAATAAAGGTTTTATGTTGATATACTTTGGTTATTTTGTCAAACACTGTTCTAGTGACATGGTGTTCCCCTTAGAAAAAAATCCTTCCAGTGTTGATCAATGGAGATTACATTATTTCTGAAAAATCAAGTGTTCATACATTGTTCTCTAATTTTGATCTCCAGTGTGTATATATAAATAATTGTTTTAAAATTTTTTTTTTATTGCTATGGTGTTCACTGTTGACTCACCTCTTTTGAAGGGTAATCTCCAGTTGTTGCAAAGCTGCCTGGCTGTTTTAAAAGGGGATACTTAAACCCTAGATTAAGTTCACTAGGGCTTTCCGTGCTTTGGTCCCATCTTATTTGGAGGATGGAGAAGAGGGGGGAAACCCGGAGTCTGTTTAACAATGAACAGTATGTATCACTGTTTGTATCACTACGTGAGACATCATACTCCCTCCTCTACCCCTTTAAAGTGATGTGGCCCACTGTGGAAAATTTCCCAAGTCCACACAGCACAAGAATCTACACCACCATTCAAACATGTCTTGTAATTTCTGATCGTCAAATGCCGTTTTCATGGGAATCGCTTCATCAGCATATATACCTTCCTGTTAATTCTGTCAAATTGTTTTCCTGCTTCTTGTTTGTTTTTGGCTCATCATAATCTTTAGTTTGATTGATCCTTTTTAAAGGATGAAGTTCGAGTTGAACTAATTGTATGATTAAGCTGTGTGGTCACTCAAAGCCTTGTACATGTTGTATTAGTTTCCAATATATTGTATGCATTGTATTGATCATCTTAATCTGACTAATAGATTTTTGTATTACTCTTTAGCAAAATGAATACATTTTGTCATTTTGTATTTCTGATCATTATTTTTGCCTTAATATGCACACTAATCTGATATTGTAAAAACAAATCTGAGATGAATAACAGTTGTTTCCCCCAAGGCTTTTTAAGTGCACTGTATATGAATGTGTATTTTTCACAGTATGTGACCAAAGCTTCCATTTATTCAGATGGAGGAATGCTGACATAAAAAGTAATAATGCTGAAAACATGGATATAACAAGAATAAATAATACTGTTTACCATTATGTAATAGAATTGATTTCATGTTACTAAAAAAAATTGGCTGTTCGCTGAATTGTATTTGCCATTTATAATAAAACTTGTATGATATTAATACTGAAACTCTGATGCCCATTCAAGCATGAATAGAGTCAGACCCAGAGTTTCAGCACTCACTTCAGATAATGAACATGTTTCCTGAGATCAGGATTCTTGGAGATGGCTGTCATTGTAATAATTTGTATTTTCGTTTACAAAACTCTATACACTGACACCTTATCTGGTGCATGAGGTAGTGTTGGTGTGTTACAACTCCTGGGCCCCATGTATGGTCTGGAAAATGATTTGTGTATTTGCTATGTCCATGGAGTTTCTCTTTGTACTCTGGTTTTGCTGTACAACCTAAAACATAGAGTGCATTGATTGGCTACTTTATAAACTATGCCATGGTGTGACCTTTTTGATGCCCTGTTGCTTTCATCCCATTTAGGTATCCTTGCACCCAGAACTGTGTTATGCTGGCCAACTATGACCAAGATGGTGTGGCTACTAAGTATATTTGAATAACTTGATGGACTACAAATACCAAATCACAAAGAAAACCCATGAAATTCTAATAAAAAGTAGATATTTGGGCAGTAAAGGAACACAGAAGTGGTATAAGGGAAGACGAGAGCAGTAGTCTAGTTTATACCATATAATCCAAAAGTTGAGAACACCCCAAAATTTGTGTGGAATTTCTTCCCTTTTGCTGCTGTAACAAACTTCACGTTTGTGAGAAGTCCATTTCTACTGTTCTGGATTGTGATTGTGAGGTCAGACACTGATGTTAAACAGTAAGCCCTGGCTGACTTTTTGGCTTTGGGAATCATCTCAAAGCGGTCTCCCAACATTTTAAGAATGTTAAAAATTCAAAGCAGCTTTAACGTTTTATGTCAAGCCCAGGCAACCACAACGTTACACTTTAAGGTAGTACTTAGTGCATTTGTTAGGTTTCAAAACTTGAATGATAATATATTTAAGTTTGTTTAAAGCAAAAGGTGTTTTAACTTCTTATTATGAATAGGGAGGCATAAACTTCAGACCATAAACACACTTGTGATTCAATTGTTCATTCAGTTGGTGGTGGTTTTACCATTTAATATACATCATCATTTTTCGGCTTTTCCCTTTTCGGTGGTCGCCACAGCAAGTCATCCTACATCTCACTCTGTCCTCTACATCCTCTGTCCTCACACCAACTACTTCCATGTC
>JAVSBU010000145.1:6079378-6090674 GCA_033118015.1 Loricariichthys derbyi | reverse complement strand
CAGTTATTACAAATAATAAGTTTAGATTTGAAAATTCTTGTGTTTTTTTTTTTGTCCCAATGTCCCCATCATATGACAAAGAGCAAATAATGAGTCATCTACAAATTTTCATTCTTAGGTTATGGCACTTTATCACTCAAGGCCATTCATGTTCCTATCTTTCTGGGGATGGCATGATGGCACAGCAGGTCACCTCATAGCTTCAGCGTCCTCAGATTGATCCCAAACTCAGACTCTGCCTATGTGGAGTTTGAATGTCCACCCACTGTCCATGTGGATTTACTTTGGGTGTGTCACTTTCCTCCCACACTCGAAAGATATGCGTTAATTGACTACACTAAATTGACCCAATGTGGGTGTGTATGACTAGATCTGATGTTACCATATGCTTGTGAATAACCTTATCTCTGTCATGTATAGCCATTGAAGCTAATACGATATTAAATAAACAAACAAATCTTATACTTCTGGAAGGTACCACCCACTCATCTTCAGCTATCTAACAGACAGATGCAGGTTTTCCTCAGGAATTTGGGTACATTTGGATACATTTGTTTTCCCTTCAATCCTGACCAACTGCCCAGTTCCTGCAAAAAAAACAAAAAAAACAAAACAAAAAAAACCCCACCATTTAAAAACAATGTCTCCAGCAGTGGTCGATAGTGGTTTTTAAAACAGGGTAAGCACACACTGTATGTTCACAAAAGATCACTTAATGTTTCTGGCCAGCCATAGAGGTATGGTTTCTATAGCCCTCCAGTAGAGCTGTGTTTAATTATGTTTCCTAATACAGAGCTGCTTTATCTTATTTTATATTTGTATATTATAAATAAATGATAAGTCTTACAGGTGCAGATTACTGGTGTCCGATAACTCAATCATGTTCCTGATTTCCAACTTACCATTAAGGTAGTTATGAGTTTCAGCCCTTTGATATGTTGACCAATACACTAAAGCTCACTGCCCAGCAAGTGCAGGGATTATTTAAAAGTCAAAAGTTTGAACACACCTTCTAATTCAGTGGTTTTTCATCATTTTAAAATTTTCTGCATTGTAGATTAATAGTGAAGTCATCAGCAAATAACATATGGAATTATTTAGTAAACCAAAAAAGTGTTAAACAAGCCAGAATATGTTTTATATTTTAGATTATTCTTGCTTAGATGACAGCTTTGCAGAGTCTTGGCATTTTCTCAGTCAGCTTTATGAAGTTGTCACCTGGAATGGCTTTCAGTGTATTGTCAAGAGTTACAGTAATTTCTTGAATTTCTTGCCCTATTAATGTGTTTGAGACCATCAGTTGTGTTGTGAAGAGGTCGAGTTGGTATACAGTGGCTAGCCCTATTTGAGTAATGTTCTAATCCATATTATGGCAAGAACTACTCAACTAAATAAAGAAAAATGACAGTCCATCATTATTTAAAGAAATGAGGGTCAGTCAATCCAAAAAATCTCAAAAGGTTTGAAAATATCCTCAAGTGCAGTAAAAAAGACCATCAAATGTTATGATAAAACAGGCCCATGCTAGGAAAGGAAGACCAAAAGTTACCTCTGTTGTACAGTTTCATAACCAACACAAGTTAACAGCACCCCAGATTAGAGCTCATCTAGTTCAATTAAAAGACACATCTCAACATCAACTGATCAGGGAAGGCTGCTTGAATATGGACTTTATGGTCGAAGTGCTGCGAAGAAACCACTTCTAAGGAAGAACAAAAAGAGGAAGAGAATGGCTTGGACCAATGGACACAAGGAATGGACATTAGACCAGTGGAATCACCTGATCTAAACTCAGTTTGAATGGATTGGGATGTGTTGGACTGCAGAGTGAAGGCCAACAGTTGCTTAGCACCTCTGGGAACTTCTTCAAGACTATCGGAAAACCATTTCAGGTGACCTTATGAAGCTGATTGAGAGAATGCCATGAGTGTGCAAAGCAAAATGTGCTTACATTTAAAAATCTAAAATCTAAAACATATTTGGCTTTGTTTAACACATTCAAGTTTACTGCATAATTCATTGTGTCCCTTCATAGTCTGCAGGACTTCAGTATTAATTTACAATGTAGGAAAAAAAAACATTGAATGATAAGGTGTGTCCAAGCTTTCGTCTGGTACTATAAATTGCTTTTTGTACCCTTATTTCAAACTTTCTGTTTTCTCTGTCTGAACATGAGTATCTTCAAAAGAGTGTCCATTCTCCTTTAAATGCAGATGTAACCCTCAGCTCTGTCCTGATGAGGTGGTATAGAGGATTCCATCGCTCAACAGAGAGGATGGTTTACAAATCAGCCATCTACTAAGCAGTCTGAGATCCCTTCCTAGAATGTTTAACACCTATTCCATATCAGGGTGGGGCAATGACCCACAGATCGAGCATACCTTGGCCTCTGTGACTCTAATGACTTATGTATTGACAGTGTGGATTAAGGACTCTCAAGACCACCTCAGCGACTCCCCATCAGCTTCTAGAACTGAAGAAGCATTTCAGATGAAAGGTAAAATGTCTTCAAGCACCAAGAAGTCCAGTTGTCTTTAACTCAAATGCTCAAGCCATAATAAATTAAGGTTGAACAGAAGATTTCAATTCTATGTTTTATATTCATGTTCATTTAGAAATATGTCACATAGCATTCAAATTAGCATCAAAATATTTTACACGTGTTGGCGTGAGGGCTGGGGAGTTCCTATATTCTTAACTACAAAAGTGTGGCCCTGCAGAAAAGGTCTGAGATCCACTTGCACTAGTGAGTCTACTACAGTTAACCTGAAAGCTTTGCTCAGAGATACTTGGACGTTAAGGTCATTTGCAGTCCTGTTGATATTGGTGAGAACAGCATGATGGACTGTTTTGTCTGACCAATAAAGCTGGCTACTCTACTAAAAATAAGAAATTTATTGACTACCCCAGTACTGCCTTCAGCTGTGGGACCAGTGCAATATGATGACAGCTTGCTAGTAACGAACTCACCAGAGACATGGATCTGAGATGAGGCAGATGAAAAGCCTAGATAAGACAGATGTTTATAAGAATAACTGATGTCAAGATTAAGGAAGGCATTTTTGTTTCGTTCACAAGCCAGACAGGTGATCTCACCTCTGTCAAACTGCCACATTTAGACCCTTAACACACAAATGCTGGGGTGGTAAAACTGTATAAGTCATTCTGTTAAATATCTAAATGTAGTGCGGCCAATAGCATGGATTTGAATTAAGGATAATGTTGAGAAATATTTTGGCAACTATAGAGCACCGAACTATACTGAGCTCATTGACAACCTGCTTGAAGTGTACAAATTTATTTGTTTTTCTAGGGCAACCAGTTAACCTAATGCATGTCTTCTGAACGTGGGAGGAAACTGGAGTACCTGGAGTAAACCTACACAGACATAGAGAGGACATGCACACAGGCAAAGTCTGAGGTTGGGATTGAACTGAGGACCTGTGGAGCTGCGAGAAGACCATGCTAACTGCTTTTACCACCTTGTGACAATGAAAAAACAGTATCAGGACCATTGGATTCTTCAGTGCTGGCCAATTTCTGTTTGGTACCTGACATGAGAGGTAATAGATGGTGAGTACAAATGAAAAATCAGCTGCAAAAACGTTTTAAGCTCAGTTGAAAGAAATGTGTCAGCATCATCATATCATTTAATGTCATAACGTCATCACAATGTCATTTATTTATGTAATTTGATAAAAGTCACTACATTTAATGTTTCTCCAAATGTGTGATACAGCAAATCTGAAATATTTTGTCTATGATATTCTCACATTTTCTTCAGTAGGCAAAGCTTGAGAAAAAAATTGTTGTCTAGTGTTATCAATAAATAAAGTAGCAAATTATCTTCAGTATGCGCAGAATACTATTTCTGGACAAATCCTAAAATAAACCACTGTTAAATATTTTGCCCATTTATTGATATCAGCTGTTGGTGTTACAGTAAGAGCAGTATGGCAGATGACACAGATAACACAGTTTAGATTACCTATACTAATCGAAAGCCTGAGGGATATAAGGTATGAATGTGCATCATATAAGCATGAGTGCTTGTCCAATGGAAAGGAAACACTAAACATGATGTGTGATGTTGAGGACCAGCCATTTAAGTGCATGGCATTGCCACAGAGCAGACAAGTGAGAGTCAATAATTTTTGTATCTGTCGACGACGGATGTGTCAGGACCAAAAATGAGACTTCTTGTCTCAGCAGTTAAATACTGAATTATTATAAAATGAACTAAAGATGTATTGGGCACGTAATTGGAAGAAATGAAGTAAATGAGGATAGAAACACAGAAATTTAGTGATGTGTGTCAGTGATGCATTCAACTGGAATGAACTGAATGGAAAATAAATGATGCCAGATAGTAACAAATCCAAGAAAAGTTTATTATGAATATGGCACCTATAAGATGGTAAAAAATTGTTACAGAAAGACAACCATGTATGACATGTTTGATTAAACTGATGAAAAGCTACAACAGTATAAAATAACCCTGTTGTAAAATGAAGTATGTACATTTTTGAATTGCAGCATTATTCATGGTAAATGAAAAGAGATGTTTTTCAAAGAACAACAACAAAACAAGCCAGGCACTCAGTTAGCTTCAGTTAGTTAAGTTTTTTTTTTGAAAACATAAAAACAAACAAAAACAAAATGTACCATAGTGTTCTCTTTTTTAATATTTTAATTTGTTTGTATTTAGAATTTATAACACTGTTAACATTGATACTAAGAGAATCCCTTTCTCCCATGTTCATCTACTTGGCACCAAGTTCCTCATAAAAGAATCTGTATAATTGTACAAGAAATAGTTAAAAACACAGACACAGTTTTCACAGGTAATGAAGTGATTTATCATATCGTAAATTTTTAAACACTATTTATCTGACAGCAGCTGAGATTAGTTTAAGATTAAATCACCAGCAATCATTTTGACACAACACAGAAACATTGAGACAGCTCGGCCCGCTGTTCTGTTTGTAACATATGGGTGTATTTCCTGGTCCACAGTGTTTTTAAGCTGCCCCCTCCTACAGCACAACTTTTTGCAATGTAAAAAAATGCTAAAACTCTACAATCCCACTAAGCTCAAGTAGTGACACCAAGCTCTCCTGCAACTGCTGCAACAGCAGCTTTCAGTTTTAAAAACATTTATATTGTGACCTGGGTTTGAGTAACAACACATCTTCACAGAAACCACAAAGACGAGTTTCCTGATGTAGGGGTTTAGCCTGATTCAGTAAAAAGACAAAATGGCTTCCCCATTTCCTTTGCTGGACAGACTAAAAAACACTAAACACTGGCAAAGCAGCCGGACCGAACTAAAGGTAAACCAAATAATTAACTTAGTAAACATGCATTTCCAAAACACCTATAAAAATAGATTTTGTAGTGCGAATTTTTTCTTTTTATCTAGTTAGAAATCTTTAAAATTGTTTGTCCTGAAATACTTCCATGATCCTTTTTAACTTCCTATGAGTTGCAGGGTCCTTGAAGTCAACAGGTTGGTGGAAACCAATGAAATACACCCAATGCACATGAGAAGCACAAGGGACTCTGGGAATGTTTCACAACTTAGGCCTTTGAGGTTCCAGAAGTTATGTCTAAATGCTACTTCAGTTTTATCCTTGTCAGTGTTGAGCTGGAGACTGCAATCCCAGAATTCCCCAGTGGTAAAATGGCTCCTTAAACCTTTGAGCTAGTTAAGAGTCTTTTATCTCTGAGAGGAAGAGAGAGGTCTGTAGACTACACGACAGCAAAGCAATAGCAGGAACAGAAAAGTAATACAGACGTAATAAGAAGCAGCAAAAGGTGACACTACATTGGAAGGCCACCACACAAAATCCACTAACCTCCACTGGTTCACTAAGACTGTAGGGGGGAAGGAGAGAGGAACAATCATTTCCCCATCCAAGCCCACACTAGCACAGAGAGGACAAAGGACGAAACAGCTACATCAGCTTGGTATATACTGCATATAGTAACACACTGAAATCGCTATGAGGACTGACAGCCAATGACACTTACACATTGTACACGTTTACGCTTATCACGCTTGGTAATAGATGACATGATGGATGGCTGCCAAAAAATGAAGTGACAGTTTTCTTCCTTTTTTTTATTACTTTTCTTTCTTTTTTTCAAACGAATTCACAGTGTCTTAACACCAAACTGTGACGGTATTTTTTTTTGGCAACATTGGAAAAAGAATTAGGAATGTGATTTCTCAAAACACATTTTGATTGAAAATGCATGTCCTTATTACAATCTTGCTGATATGTGGTTTTCAGAGTTCATGAAGGAGTGTAGGTAAACGTTTTTGAGAGACTCATGGAGAGAAGGTACGAGGCTTCAATGTAGAGAGAAATAGTAAAAAAAAAAAACTAAGAAAAGCCTGTTAGAGTTTCACATTCATCTTCAAGTTTATGATGCAAAGATTAGCCTCAGTTACACTGAGAGGTAAGAAGTGATTCACAGCCTGGTCCAAATCCCTTTTCTGACTCAATTATATTGAGCCACAGCCAAACCCTTCACAGCTCTCTGCAGGGGATGAGTATAAGAAAAAATGAACTTGTCTGTAAGAGGTTTGTTTTCAGTAGAAAATCTCTCAAGCCATCATTTGTCGAGCTCTGGAACAGTACCTACATCAGCCAGCTGAGTGAGGGTTAGTTGATGATAGCACCATGGATCTGCAAAAGGAAGATGAAACTGGAGGAATCTCACACTGACCTGTTCCAAAGTCCTGGAGTTTGTAGTAACATTCGGTTCAGGTCAATACCCGGCTAAAATTGCTTTTTTTAAATGCATGATTTGTAAGGTAAATCTGAGCTATAAAAACGAAGAAAATCATTATTTCTAAAATACCATTCCCTCGTTAAGAAACTCTAAAACCCTTTCAACTATGTCAAATAGGGCAATGTCCTTTTGTCTGCACCAACCTTGATCACATCAAGATGTTGAGAAAACACCTTTCTTTTTTTATCTCAATCTCTTTTTTTTGAATTGCCTTCAAATATACAAGACATCCTTATGAGGATGCAGTGTGATTAATTCAAAAAAGTACATCTTCCACCACAGAGAAACCACACAGCACATTGGTGATTTCTCTGTGGCTCTAGAAAGAAGAAAAGGGAAGAGGACACAGAAGAAAAGAAATATAGAAAGACACAGGAAGAGAAACCACTTGTTTCAGTTATACAAGCTTAAATGCTTGAAATTCAAAGTGCTAGAACATTTCATTCCCCCAACATGAAACACAGTCTTAGGCCTTGAAAGAGTCTCTTGATTTGAGTTGAACACAGTAATATGGTCTCAGAGTTTTGATTCAATCCTCTTTGCGTTCAAGAGTCTGTGTTGTGTGGATACCGTTGCTGTAGACAGGGAAGGGAAGTGTGGAGAAAAGTCCCTCTGCTGTGGTGAAGACATTGGCAGTCGACATCTGTGTGAGGCTAGCGCCAGTGCCTGCACTTCCAAATGGGCCAGACATGTTGAGCCTGTGCACATGGTGATACAGCATCTCCATGGGTGTCTTGGCATCGATTCCAAAGCCGGGCCCGTTCATGTCTACAAAGTTGACTGCGGCATGGGCACTGGGCAACAGGTTGCCTTGTACAGCTAGTGTGACATCGGCGGGAGCATAGCGAATTGTGCCTGCTGTGTAGACCCGTGGAGCTGCTGCTGTGCTGGTGGCGGCCAATGTGCCTGCAACTCGCTGCACCAGTGGGAGCACCACGTTTCCTGCCTGTAGTCGCTGTAGAGCCTCTAGGTCACCACTGTAAAGCAGGGGATTTTGGGAAGTGGGTGTACCCTGCTGCTTATCACGTGGTGAAGCTGAGAGTGGTGGGGAAAGAGGGTCAGAAGTTGAGGAGTTGGAGGGAGGAGGTACCAGGCTGACTGAGGTGGGGACAGTGTTACTGCTACTACTGCTGCTACTGTTGGTGAAGTTAGGCTTCCTGATGCCTGCTCCTCCCTCGGTGCCTGGAGGAGTGAGGACAGAGTCTGGAATGGCAGAGGGGAATGCATCATGGGCACCTGGCGGCTTGGTCATACTGAAGGGGGATTCATTACGAGAGATCTCACGGTTAGGTGGAAAGTTCCAGATACTGCTGTCATTATCAAAGTTTATTGGCTCGGTCATCTCTGTTTTGATCTTGAGCACTGAGGCAGTAGCAGGTGATGGGGGTGGCAGTAGGGGAGGCTGCTCACCCAGTGCTGACTCCAGGCTGCCCGGGCTCGCTGTTCCATCATCCAGGGGTGAGAGACGCAAACGCTGATGACTGCCCTCCCATTTTTGCTTTTTCCTTCTTTTCTTTCTCTTTTGGCATTTACTGGCCATTGGGCCACTTAGTTCGCCACTGCTGTTGCATTCCTTCATAACTCCTTCATTCTCATCCACTTCCTCATCATCCTCATCTTCATCCTCCTCTTCAGATGAGGAAGATAGTGAATTGTGGAGGTCCATTCCTTCTCCATCACCATAATGCTCCACTTTTATGGGCAAGCCACTGAGCTGGGTTAGATGACTTTCCTTTTGTTCTACCTCACAGTCAGATGGCTCCAAGCTGTCCTCACTTTCCTGACTTTCAGCATTACTGGAGCTATCCTCCTCTTGATGCCTCATCTCTTCTTCAGAGCGACCTGTGGGCTTCTTAGTTTCCGACTCTGGTTCTTCACTGTTCTCTGAAGACTGATTGCCTTTCCCATCTGACTTGGAGTGCTCATTGTCTTTTAAAGAGAAAAAAATGAAGAGGGAGAGAAGATTCACAGGTCACATAGGTTACCTGAGGAATAAGTCTTCTCCTAAATAACTATTTCTGAACGTTTTATCAGCTACACTGTGTTGATGGCCAAATGTAAGCACCCTGCAGGATACACTTGCATGTAGGTTAAGATTGTAGGTTAAAATATTAATGTAATTATAATCCAGATTTATTTTTATAAGGAACACCATACTGATTTTTTGCATGACTGTTTATCGAGGAACTTGGCAAATATATAACTTTGTGAGCAGTGTCTAAAATACATGTATTAAACACCATAATTAGTCATTTCGGGGTGATTAATCACTCCCTTTCTTCAGGGGAGCTATTTTGAAATTTATCTCGGCCACATTTGCTCTATGAAGTAAGTAGTACAATTCATTAGTTTGTTAAAAATTTCACTGTTATCCAATGATGCTTTATTAAAGACATGCTTTCTCTATCCCAGTTACAAGAGGATTAATTATTTTCTAAAGTAGAAGTGTTTCTTTTCAGTTCCCATCATGTTTTATTCTGGAGCAGGTGCACACTTTTAGATGTTTGGTTATATTAGTAAAAAGAGATTTGAGACATTGAGGTAGGGATGAAGGAGGCGAGTTGGGAGGAAGGGGGTAAATGGAGAGAGGGCATGATCTATTCCAGCTGCTGCTGGCACAGACGTTAACCTTTGTGATGAAGGCTGGCAAAGGGCTGGCCATGCTGAAGTGCCAGGGGACAGTAGCCTGGCATCGTCCCCAGTCTGTCAATCAGCCTCATCCTATCAGTGTCCCTAAGCCCATCTCTGGAATCACACTCAATCTTCTGCTTGAATGCATAATTAATATATCCAATTGACTGCCCGGGCTTAATCAACCTTTTAACCAGGTTTGCTAAGAGTTAATGCCTCAGGTTTCTGTACTTTGCAGGCCGACAATGTGTGTAAGACACAGTTATATATTTTTTGACATGACGGTTTATGATAACACAGATATTATTGTAACGTGTGATGAGTTTAGAGATGCTAATATATGACTAATTGTTATTTATCAACAAGTTGTGATATAATATAATAGATTAAACTCCAAAAGAATCTATTTTACAAAACTAATAGTGCTGTAATAAGCTATATGTTTAGGGAAGCTATTAAAAAAGAACAAAGAAAATTAACCAATTACATTAAAATATATAAAATTAAACATAGACTTTCCAAAACCAAATCATTGCTCGTAGTAATAAGGTGAAAACAGAATAAGAGGCTATTGTAAAATTTAAAAAATTCACTGATTTGATCTGGGTAAGAGGGAAACTTAGCATTCTCTTTGTTCCAGGTTTCAGATTTTTCCTTGCTTGTAACTCACCACATACTAAACTATTTTATTAACCAAATAGTGGCATTGTTGATAAAAACACACACTTTATTGCTGAGTTCAATTCAGGGTCGCAGGAAGCCACGGCCTAATCAGCAGTACAGATAACTGGCCCGCCTGGGACGCCAGTCCATTACAGGGCACATGCACATACTCACTCACAAATTCTCTCACACTAGTGCACTTCAGAAATGGCAGTTGACCTAACTTATATCTTTGGAATGGGGATGGAAAATATACACATACCAGGTGTAGGCATTCCAGGTGTGGGGAGAACATGCAAAAACCATACAGGCAACAGAACATGGGTCTCTGGAGCACTGAAGTGAAAGCACTAAGCACTACATTACCACTGGATTTTTTCCAATGTTATATTTTAAAGGGCAAATTCATTGTATTTTGGTGAATATCATCTAATCGTCGTTTCTGGTTCTTTATATAACAAATAATAATTTTATGCCGTCGGATGGAGATTATTGTTAAAAAATTGAATTTTGTAGGCCATTCTCACGGCTTTCCGGAAACACACGAGAAAAAGGGAAATGAGGCTCATTTGTGTATGTAGTCCAAAGCCTAGGGTCTCACCGTTAAAATGAATAGCAGCTCAAGCACGTCGGATTTCAGTGATTTTCACTTTTAATCTGAGGATGAGGGGTACCTGTTAGTGTCTGAATCAGGACTAGAAGATGAAGAATTCGGGGAGGGAAGACATAAATGCTATATGGATGGAATAATCCAGCCATATATACCAGAGGTTCATCCACCACGAGAAGACGGTAAAGGTCTTTTCTATTGACTTTTCTATCTGTAGAAATGAACCATAGCAGTCCATTCTAATCGTTTTGTAAATTTAGACGAGGAAAAATATATTTAAAACTTGTTTATTATCGGGTTCTTATCTGTCTGGAATTAGCAACATCAGGCTTCACAACGGACTGGTGTATGACCATGTACACGTTAGTCGGATTTTGACTGAACATCCAATTCCGATCAATCGATTTACAAACACGAACAATTTAATTTAATATATCATAAATCAGAAGTTTGCAGCTGGCTGTATTCAGTAGAACTTGCTGTTCCATATGGTTCTGGTTATGCCCGCCATGTCGCGCTACATACCGCGATGTCAATGTGCGATTATTACGAATTTTAGCAAATGCTTATAAGCATATTGGGATCAAAATG